>OZ024904.1:38082203-38119155 GCA_964017125.1 Flabesymbios commensalis | reverse complement strand
CCTCGCTATCACGTGTGAGCCTCGATTCTGGCAGAGTGCCTACTTGCCAGGAAATAGCTGATCCCGGGTGGTAAATTGCTGTCATTATTCTGTGTTTTTCTCGTCACCAAAGACAAATTCGGACACCACTCGCCTCGGGTCTTAATATAGTATCTTCGAATTGGCGTCATAAACACTGCACGGAAGCCACCGGGTGATACCGTCTGTCAGAAACTCCATTTGCCACTCCTATATAGCCCTTTAACCGCCGGTGCCGCATATATTCGGGTTTTCATTTTTTATTAGCACATTAAGTACCGCTTTTTAAATATGTTAAAGATAAAATGTGACATCAACCAGCAAGATTTGAAAGAGTTGACCTCAATTTTGTCCAATCTGAATAATTTTCACTCACTTGAAGTTGTGGATCGCGTCAGCGAGACACAACTTCAAGTGGGTGAAAATTCAAATTGAATAATATGGTGGTTAAAGGGATAATTCCCATTGACCATATGGATTTTTTTCTAAAGTACAAGGGATTTTGTATTTTCTATATTAGTCAAATGTTGTTGGAGTATTTTAGTTTGGTTGTCCTCGCGAAAACTTTAGACATCATTTTTTATATCCAAAGTAGGACCGCCATTATGACAAAAATATGTTTTCATAGATAGAAATATTCATCACATTCATCACTGCTACTATTGCTGATAAGTAGACCAATACACCTGTTGAAAAATCAAGTTTACTCCTTATCCCTACGTCGTAGTATTTGTTGACGTGATCACAATGTGATGTTACATAATAATGTCCTAAGTAATAATAAAAATCAGTTTTTAATCATTCCATCACTAATACATTTACACGGTTAAAAGTGGATTGAATTCCAATTAAAATAACAATAAAATGATATGTGAACATGGTAAACAACAGAGGTATATTGAGTAAAATGGCCAACTTTATTCAACGTCCGTTCATAGAAAGACAACAATTAGCATAATGTATGTAATAACCCACGAAAAAGATAGGATTACATCTAGCGCAAAAAAAATCGCTATTAATTATTCGTGAGAAACACTACATAGACTAAAACAGCCACATAATTGAAACAGACTATTAATAATACATTAGGGGCTGTTAAAAATGTGACTTCATGTGAATATTTATGAAGCTGTTGTCCAAAATAGGGGTGTTTTAGGGGGTCTAGAGAGTTAATATGTGTAATATTCTCATCATATCCCTTCCCATGTGCCATAGTAGGCCTATATGGTTTATTTCCATCACGTTCGGAAGGCTTTTCAAGTAGTTTAGCCATTGAGAAAAAAAGCGTAGCCAGAAAATAATTAGTGGTACGCACGAATGATTATATATATCATATACATGCTTATATATAAGCCCTTAAGACGTACTACATGTCACGAGCATATTTTCACAATCAATGTAATTTTGTGTTCACAGCAAAATGTGGATCTCACGAGAAATTGTTTACATCCATATGTAATATGTAACACCCCTATTATTTGACCTGGAATTCAAATAGATTTGATTTTAAATTATTTTATTTGGCATTATCGAAATTACGTTTTTAACCCTTGATCATGTTTATATGAACCGTCTAAGAAGTATGATTTGCAAAAGATATTTTTATTGGGCAACCAGAAGGTCGTAAGCTTGTTTTTGGACGGAAATGACTTACGTATAAAAGCCTAACATTGTACTTTGGGGCTCAGTGGTCACTAGTTGTCCAATGTCCCATAATTGCAATTTAAGATATGTATGTATTTTAAATGTTATTGTCGTAAACATTTGTGCTAAATATGTTTTAGGCAAGAAGGCTTTTATGCAGAATGTAATAAGCGTTTCTTACAAAAAAACTATTGTGCTCTTATGCCCCATGAGACTACAGTTTGTCAGAAGGTCAAGCTAGAAAGGAATTGCTCATTTTAAATATGACGTTGTGTAACCGTCTACTACCACTGAATGTCAAAAGGGTTTCTTTATATATGCCCTAAGCCATGTATTTGCTAGGAATTTAGCAAACGTTACACTTTTTTTCCAAGATATAGCGATGAAAAAAGGAACCACCATTCAGAATTAAAAAATCAGCTTTGTTTGGAGGCTGAAAAGTTTTTCTTGTTGCCATTATTTGAGCAGAAGCCTCTGAAAGCTGAGGTTTGATTGGCGTCAGGACCATGCATTTTTTATTAAAAAGAGCAGATTGGAGATTTTAAAGCTCAAATTACGGTCAGTCTTGCTCGCTATTATTATTAACCTTTGAAACAAGAGCTGAAGATCCACTAAACCGTATCACCCTTAGTATATTTTTTTCTGAAATTTAGGACTTCGTAATCCGAGAGGCAAAAAAGTGCTCGGATAAACTGTCAATTAAGAAAAACTGGATCCAAAATGATCGTGCATATGTATACCTAAGCCAGAGGGCTGGTCTTCTGCATTAAATATTTATTGATCGATGGGGAAAATTTCAAGATCGTTTGATTTCCAAGTACAAACGTTCACATATTAATATGATTTCCATGTTGATTAAATCTGTTGCAGTTCTGATATCATTCTTGTTGTCAGTGGAAAGTTTTAATCCACAAAGACAATGACAATTCTGGAACTTGAGACGGAAGTGTTGACTTAAAAGCGGCTAGAATAAATCTCTCGTTACATCTTTTTGTCACCTGAATATCCTTTTGATCTATATGGATCGATCTACATTTCACGTGCAACAATTGCCCGTCTTTCACAGAAATTAATGGTTTATGTCTGTCAATACTTGGCCAATAGCTCCCGTGACAGTTAGTTTTACCACATCGTATCCAGCTTGTAGAATGAAACCACATGTGGCACATATATTTGTGGGAAACGATATTGACATTTTTACACATTCAAAGAGTATAAATAAATACAATATTTGTTATTTTTTGTACACACAGTGATGAATATTAAAGTGGAAACATTTTAGCAAAGAAATCATCACATATGTAATATGCACATGGCCATAATTATACAGCTGCATGCTTGTGATCTGTGTACGTGGGCCACCATTCAATCTCTGGGGGGGGGGGGGGGGGGGTGGAGTATGTTTGAAATAAATAATTTCGGGCGGTTTCTGCGTGAAATACATAATTTACTTCAGGAAATGTTCTATTTTTAAACATGTAATCAAATTTAAAAATGCAGCGTGCCGCCGAGCCGAGTTGAAATAAATAATTTATCCGAGAATTATTTAGGACACATGGTCGCCTAATCGACATTTTGTAGAACGTAACATAAAAAATAATTCTTGTGTTCACTTTTTTGTAGAAAATAGGCATAACCACATAGTATTGTTGAGAGACTGTGTAGTATATTAATGGTAATTATGATACTAATTTAGCACAATTACGTCATATAATTACATGAAAATTATGGTGTTGTAAAACAAGTATATTAGCGTATGTAAAAAATGATTATGAAATAAATCAATTTTTCTGTCCAAATTTAATTAATTGGATAGTTCTGTGTTTAATCATTTGGGGTCGTATATTTAATTACGCTAATTACATGATTTCTGTCTGTAAGATATAAGCTAATTTCAGACATATGATTCAGCAAAACTAGTGGAGTAAAGTAAATGTAATATAGCGAATTTAAGTATAACTTACATGGGTAAAATCGGGAACTTTCAACCTGTTACATTGTACAACACTTCAACTATTATATTTTAATTAAACTGCCAGTTATGACGTTATATCGATGTTGTAATATCACACAATCGTCATAAATAATAGCCAACATAAAATAATATAATCACATCACTGAGTTCACAATCCTAACATATAAAAATCAAGTTGTTGGTACAAATAAGCAGTTTACCAGGTATAGATTTTTAAAATATTTATTTGAAAAAATTATTCTAGGTTCAACAAAACTCACCGCTAAATTGCCTGGACTAACAGGCATATGGTATCATAGAGTGACATCTTATGTACAAGATGACACATTTTTATGGAAAATATTATTTTACAAAGTAACGTTAGAAGGTGTTGAAGAGGGCTGGTTGGAAATGACGAACTTCGAACCCACGTGCCCTATGTTCGGCGACATAGGGAACCATAATTCGTCAGGGTGTCTTATGTTCGTCACAGCTGAAATGGATGGTGGCCTAAGATCATCATACACTAGAAATAACACTTAAAGTAACGTATTTGCTTTTAAATCGACATATTATGTAATTTTCTGACAAGAAACCAATATTTTAAGCTATAAACTAAGTAGATAAATTTAGAGGTAATCATGGCTTCCGAATACAGAGTTGCAGACATTTTCATACAAAAATGTAGGGGAGATTAATTTTTTTAGGTAAAACATATTATTTAATTATTTGAGCTTAATTAAAGAAAATATATATTAAATTACGTTGTGTATTGCGAAAAAAAACAAATTTGTATTTTATTAATACTGGTTCTATAGATCGGGCTATTCATTGACATTAAACAACTGTTTGAATACATGCTTTTTGAAACGAAATATGTCATGCACGCAGGAGAGATAATTAGAATATAGGAGGACCAATTAAAATCAATTTTATAGGAATTATAGGAGGTCTGGAACCGCTACCAAATACCGCCTCTTAATCCATATATAAAAGTGTCATATGAAATGTCGCGTTATCATGCACTAGAGCAGATTAATTTTTGTAGTTAAGTTGTTTTAATGACCCTTATTACAATTAAAACAATACACATTCTTCAAATAAAAATTATTGCAGCACCACCATTTGCAATAATGTCGGCGTTAGAAGACAATGCATGATGTCACCAGAAATTACACTTTCAATAACAAGACAATGCATGTCACGCATTATCTATTACAAGATAGGGCATGAACATTGTTGTCACCAGAAGTCACTCTTACCATGACAAAAAAAGGGTTGGTGCCCCCAGAATTTACACGTACAATAACAGGACAATTCATGGTAACCCAATACGTGGCAATTACAATGACAAAACAATTCATGGTGACCACAAAGACTATAGCTTGTAATGACGAGATAATGCATAGAGCCCCCAGATGTTACAACTTGCAATGACAAGACAATACATGCCACAACCACAAATGAGATTGCCAATGGCGAGCCAATCCAAACCATAAATGATACCATACAAAAACGTTCATAGTCCCAAGTTAAACTTCCAATGACAAGGCAATACATGGCTCGATAAAACCATGTTACTATCAGAGATTATTTATGCCCATGACAACACAGTTCGTGGTGCCAAAGCTACAATTCCAATAACAAGATACTCCATGGTGCTAGCAAAAGCTAAACGTCTGATAACAAGAGAGTGCTATAATGGTGGATACAGGAGGGGAGGTGCGGCCTTCCTCCTGTAGGCCCCACTCAAAGCCATATGAGACAAATGTTTTGGGTGGGGAATTTACACTGAATCCGCTCTCCCCGTAATTACCTGCTAATATTAGCAATAAATCCAATTACAAGGCAATTATAAGGCAGTCCAGAAGTTACACTGTCAATGAAAAGACAATGAATGTTATTATATTATTAACCAATACTATTATATTGACGAGAAGATTTCACCAATATTTCACTTTTAATAACTAGGCAATCCATGCTTCCAAGATAATCCATTTTGCTACCAGAAAGTGGTCTTCCCATGACAAAATAGTTCGTGGCTCTATCAGTGTTTGACACCAGAAATGATCCTCTCAATTACAAAACAATCGATGGAACAAACATTGTTCTTTCAGTGGCAATACAATGAATGATCTTGCCTGAACTTGACATTTCAGTAGGCCCAGCAGTACAATGGCTTGTCTGACCATGAGTTGAAACTCAAATCCAAGTTTAATTGCAAGTGACAAAAAGATAAATTGTAAACATGGAAAAACGAACAGTTGTTATTTAATTTAAAAAAACAACGCTTATGATGATGCCTTTCCCAGATATTACACTTCCAATGACAAAACAATTAATTGTGTCAACCGAAGTAAGATTTACAATGGCTATATAATACCTTGCGCAAACAAAAACTAAGCCTCTGATTACAATATAATGCATAATGTGACATGGCAATGATTGTGTCATCAGAATGTGTACTGCCAGAGACAAGACAATGATGCATGTCGCATCAGGTTAAACTTCAGGTGACAAAAAACACAGCATGAGGACAAGACAATGCATCGGAATACCTAAACTTCAATTGACAGAACAATATAATATATCACCAGTACTTGAACTTTCAGTGAATTAGTGACTTTTTACTATAGTGAAAAGACACTGTATATTATCGGATAAGTTGAGCTTCTAGTAACAATAACTTATTTTGGCATCAGTAATGTTACATCTAGGTATATTGCTTGTTCTCTTTAAAAATATGCATTGCCAGAATTGTCACAACACACTTCCAGTGGTAATGTATTGCTAACGTTACAATAAGTTGTACTTCCACTGCCGATAAAATGTATCCTGTATAAGCCGGGTTTCACAGGACATATAGTAAAAAAGTGTTTCTCGTTAAAAACAAGTTATACCTGTAAAATTTCTAACGAATAACCACTTTCAAAATATATATTCACCCGAAATATATTCACCACATTATCCGGATATTCTCAGTAATATAACTTTTAATTCATCTTAAACTATGGCAGTATGAATGACGAACATAGGGCACCCAATTAGTGTCTGAGAGTGACGAACATAGGGACACTTCAGATTTTGGATGACCTAATCCCATCCTGTCATTATAGCAGGGTGTGGTGAAGGTTATGGATCCCCCTGTCAAAACACACTTTTCGGGTGCCCAAAGGTTTTCAGCTAAACGAAAAGCCCACCATTTTTTTAAGTGAATGTCGTTATCCTATTTTTTAATCCTTGGCTACAGATGTTCTTTTGGGGGATGCAGCACACCTACAGGAAAGATAATCGCGCGTATAGTCTTTGAGAAATATAACATGCAATCACATGGGGGTCGTGGCTACAGTCATGAACAAAGTGACCTCTGACATGTACCTCCACTTTAGGAGCAATTTTGTTAATGAAATAAACAATATGTGTGAAAAAGAATTTAATATACATAAAGAGCAGATGTTCCTGATTAATACAGTATTTTTTATATGATGTTAGTAACAAGCACGCGCCGGCAAAATACAGATTACATGACGAACTTTGGGCACCCACGAACTTTAATAGGACATCCCACATCACCACTGGCGTCTTGTGTATAGATGGTATACTATACACTATAAATGCCGTAGCCATGTGGAACAGTGAATGTAGCTATCTTCGGGGTAATTGACAAGGTAGTATTTTATCTCCTTGTATATTTGGAATAGTCATCAATGACCTAATTATTGACTTATCAACTAGCAACCATGGTGTGCGAAAAGGCTCGAATAAATTTGAGTCATTTGCTCTTATGCGGATTATGTAAATTTATTTAGTGCAATTGTCCCAGGTTTACAGAAAATGATAGATAAATGTATAATTTACTCGAACACTTGTAGGTTCAAATTCGGTATTGAGAAGACATGGTGTATATAATATGGGCAAGCAATATTCAAGTGTGCGCCAAAATGGTCGTTATTGACAATGTTGATAATAATAAAATTCTAGGCATGATTTTAGCTAACGATGGAGAATGCGTCAATCACGTTGACAGCAGAATTTTAAAATGTCGTAAATCTAATTTTAAGTAGAGCAATGAATAATAAGCTTGAATCGCTACAGGCTACCATTGTTAAATCTTTTCTTGTTCTTAGTAGTCACTCTCATCACTCCAAGTTGTTGACGGCGCTCGGTATTTCACCTTGAAGAAGGTGTTAAATATATGCCTGTAAGCCGGATGAAAAGGATATATTTAGTGAATTCTACTGTCTGCGCTCATATTTTATGATAAAATATTTGTTAACTGGTAAGTATAGTAAATACACGCATTTTGGTATACTACCTAACATGGGTGTATCGCCCCTGCAGACACACAGCTGTCTTCACTTTTAACATTTAAATATTCTCAAAAGTATTCTGCTAGAGACGGGGTGGTAGACTTACTGCAAGACGTGTTGTATGGATGTGGATTTTTAAATGGAGACTCTACCACGCATATTTTACCTAAGTTATTGCCCCGCTCTTAATACATGTACAACGATTGCGATATATCTTATCTGTGATGCTATTGTATGTATGTAATATGTATGTTTTCCTCACTTGTGGAGGTTTCAATGAATAAATAATAATAATAATAATATTAACAATAATAGTCCTAGATCACGAACAGATATGATTCACTTATACCGGTGTAAAAATCCTTGGAACAAAACTCCAAATAGCATTAAAACAGCATCTTCTTGATCACGTATTAACAATTTATATACTAAGAATTATTTCGGTAATTCAAGATCAATCTGGTGCGAAATATTTTGTTTTTCTCTTGATATATGTATTGTTTAGCTAATATTATTAGATAATATTTTTAGGTCTTTATATCAAAAATATTTACTGGGAGGGGCATTGGGCATGCTGAACTCGTAAAAAGGAATACAGAGATGAGAGATGAGTTGCTGTGAATTGCCCAGCTGCTCCGATAGTAGGCAGCACACAGATACTATATTATGTACCAGACAAATATACAATTTGAGTTAGTTTTCTTCCTGAACTGCAAAAGAGAGTGTTGTTATTTTCTCTCACCACACGCAGCCTATCCACGACTTTGGGGGACCTGGACAAGCCAAGAATCAAGTTGTAAAAGAGCCGAAAACTTTAGAGCTAGATTAGTAGGCCGCGAACTTTACAACACGGTGAACAAAAGAGAGAGTTATTTAGACATGATGAACACACACGCGTGTAAATTTATATTCGACTGCATCTGGATATCCACGCGTGAGTTGGCGTGCGATTATGTACACAACGATTAGTTACGGTGATTTCAATAAAAGTACACGCGCGGGGATACGGTATATAATTCATTTGAAAATTAGCCAAATTAATCGGAGATTCATTTCTTAAATCATCTGACTTCATATCTAAGTAAACACTATTTCGACGTTGCTGATTATCATGCGCGTGCAGCAGTTAAACTATTTACTATCTCAATATGTATTTGATTTTTTACATCATTTAGATCAATATACAGCGGCGTTAATTTCTGAACCATAAGCAAGATGTCATTATAGGTGCAGCACATGATAACTGAGTAATAACATAATTAACCCTTTCAGCGCGGGGACCGTTTTTATACGTCAGAATCTCACGTCTGTAGACGTCAGAGTCTGATGTATAAAG
This sequence comes from Flabesymbios commensalis, assembly GCA_964017125.1. Taxonomy (NCBI): domain Eukaryota; kingdom Metazoa; phylum Annelida; class Polychaeta; order Terebellida; family Flabelligeridae; genus Flabesymbios; species Flabesymbios commensalis. The sequence goes on along the minus strand of OZ024904.1, from coordinate 38,109,893 downwards.
ACGGTCCCTACACTAAAACAAGCAGAATATTTATAATGGCCGTAGACCCATAACATTATGCATTCAAATGAAGTTGAAATAGCTAACTAAAACGTTTATGGTGCTTACTTATTGAAAAAACCCTTTGATATCCATGGTTTATACAATAATATTTCAGCGTTGTAAGGGTTAACCCTTTAACCGCCAAGTTATTCAATTTGAATTTTCACCCACTTGAAGTTGTGTCTCGCTGACGCGATCCACAACTTCAAGTGAGTGAAAATTATTCAGATTTGACAAAATGGAGGTTAACTCTTTTCAAATCTTGCTGATTGATGTCACATTTTATCTTTAACATGTTTAAAACATGGTACTTAATGTGCCAATAAAAAATGAAAACCCGAATATATGCGGCACCGGCGGTTAAAGGGTTAAGTGTATCTTAATTCATATTAACGTCAGAACGTGTCATCCGCACTTAGCACATAGTTTGGTAGCATGTTGTGTGTTAAAATGTGTATTTTATTCAAAAACTAACTACTGTAACCGTTAGCAAGTTTAATAATTTATATTTCTGCGGCCTCGTGTGCACTTCAGCAGTTTTTTTTTCTGACATAATTGTCAATTCTATGTTTTGTGACTCTCGCGAACCAGTAATCAGTCCACTCACACGCGGAATGCGCCCACACGCGCGACAGCCTCCATTTGTTGAGAATAACAAGGGGACAGCCCAGCAAACACAAAACATTTGTATAACAATTATACAAAGTTGGACCAACGTCGAAGACGTTGGGCCGCCGCTGTATAAATGTTATGCAAATGTGTTGTGTTCGCTGAAAGGGTTGTAACAAAGCTGGTTGACGTTTAAGATAACGACATAATTGTGTCATTGCCCATGCGGACTTCACTGCGCAGGCGTCAACAGCTTAATGTCAACTTGCCGAAAATTATGACAGGTAGGCCCTAATCTCTATTTTTTTCAAAAATATTTTGTCGCTAGATAGATTGACTTGAAATAGATCGGCATAAAGGGCTCGCCCACTTTGACATCATGACATTTGAGCGAAAGACGCAAATCCATCAAATAATTAGTTACGTGTTTCCTTTTCCTTTTATAATATCCAGATTTGGACATTACTCTGAGGCTTATGACAGATATGACGGCGACGACGATAACTAAAACATGATTGGATATGGTTATCGAAGATGTTTTCAATCAGGTTTATGAAGTTGACATCACGTGAAGCTACGGCACGACTCAAACAGTGTTCAAGTGCTTCTGTACTGGGTAATGCTGGTGAAACATGCTAACAGCCAAGACACGATCGAAGCTGACGTCAAATTTGACTGAAGTAAACACAAAACATCGACCCTGTGCTGGCTAGACGTTGGTCCACCGTGTGCAATGCTGGCCCAACATTAAACCAGCCAATGCGTTTGGTGGGCTGTTATCATATTCCATACGTGTTATACGGTAGTAACTTTATCCCATATAACTTTTTGCTGAAGAACACAATTTTGATCTCATCGGATATTCGTGCAGCAGCCAATTTTGTAATTGTAGGCCTATTAACCCTTTAACTACCAAATTATTCAATTTGAATTTTCACCCACTTGAAGTTGTGTCTCGCTGACGCGACCCACAACTTTAAGTGAGTGAAAATTATTCAGATTTGACAAAATGCCATGGAGGTCAACTGTTTTCAAATAATGCTGATTGATGTCACATTTTATCTTTGTCACATGTTAAAAAGTTGGTACTTAACCCTTTAACCGTCAAATTATTAAATCTGAATTTTCACCCACCTGAAGTTGTGGATCGCGTCATTCAAGTGAGTGAAAATTATTCAAATTTTCAAATCTTGCTGGTTGATGTCACATTTTATCTTTAACATATTTAAAATGTGGTACTTGATGTGCTAATAAAAAAATGAAAACCCGAATATATGCGGCACCGGCGATTAAAGGGTAAATATTTTGTTGACACCGTTTTCCAATACATGCGTGATATAGGCTTAGGCCTACATCAAGTGATGTGAACTACAATGACATGAAAAGTAATTCGGTAAAAAGAACATCAAAATTATCAGATTTTGCGACGGTATGTAATGTATGAAGAATAATTACGTAACTAGGACAACATTTGAGAATCAGGCCTTGCAGTAAGCATTTTTAGATGGCTGCGAGCTATGCATTATCCTTTTCCATTTGACGGTCGCATTATTAGGATTATCCCTTCAGCTATTTCCCAAGATGGTACTCGCAGATTTTATTACTGATCGGGGCTTTTGTCGCATCGAGTGACTGCCATCCTAGCATCTTTCTGGAGCGATGTTTTGCGTTTAGAACAGGAGATGCTGGGCCTGTGACGATGGCCCAACGTCAACAAACATAAGATGCTGGACCTGCGACGATGGCCCAACGTCAACAAACATAAGATGCTGGACCTGCGACGATGGCCCAACGTTAACAAACATAAGATGCTGGACCTGCGACAATGGCCCAACGTTAACAAACAGAAGATGCTGGACCTGCGACAATGGCCAAACGTTAACAAAGAGAAGATGCTGGACCTGCGACGATGGCCCAACGTTAACAAACAGAAGATGCTGGACCTGCGACGATGGCCCAACGTTAACAAACAGAAGATGCTGGACCTGCGACGATGGCCAAACGTTAACAAACAGAAGATGCTGGACCTGCGACGATGGCCCAACGTTAACAAACAGAAGATGCTGGACCTGCGAAAATAGCCCAACGTCAACAAGCAGAAGATGCTGGACCTGCGACGATGGCCCAACGTCAACAAACATAAGATGCTGGACCTGCGACGATGGCCCAACGTTAACAAACATAAGATGCTGGACCTGCGATGATGGCCCAACGTCAACAAACATAAGATGCTGGACCTGCGACGATGGCCCAACGTCAACAAACAGAAAATGCTTAGCCTGCGACGATGGCCCAGCGTTAACAAACAGAAGATGCTGGGCCTGCGACGATGGCCCAACGTTAAAAAAACAGGATATGCTGGACCTGCGACAATGGCCCAACGTCAACAAACATTAGATGCTGGGCCTGCGACGATGGTCCAGCGTTAACAAACATCAGATGCTAGACCTGCGACGATGGTCCAACGTTAGCAAACAGGAGATTCTGGGCCTGCGACGACGGTCCACCTTTAACAAGCAGGAGATGCTGGGCCTGCGACGATGGCCTAACGTTAACAAACATAAAATGATGGGCCTGCGACGATGGTCCAACGTAAGCGAGCAGGAGATACTGGGCCTGCGACGATGGTCCAACGTTAACAAACAGGAGATGCAGGGCCTGCGACGATGGTCCAACGTTGACAAACATGAGATGCAGGGCCTGCGACGATGGTCCCCCTTTAACAAGCAGGATCTGGTGGGCCTGCGACGAAGGCCTAACGTTACCAAACATGAAATTATGAGCCTGCGACGATGGTCCAGCGTTAACATAATGTGGTAAATAACTTTTACATTTTTTAGAGTCAATCATTAAGAGTATATAACACAAGACGATTGTAATACAAATGTTAAGACTTATGGCACCACGTTCACATGAATATTATAACGACTATTGTACATGTTGTATAGACTAGGCATGCAATTATTAAATCAAAGTAATGTGTTATGCCATCTTCTCTAAAGAGAAAGGTGGCAAAGTTAATTAACGACTATTCGGTTAAAATCAATATCTGCGCTTGTTATTCAGAATGTGAGATAAAGACCATATTAATTACATTTAGTACTAGACTATAATAGCATACATAATATCTACACCATTATGGAATTGTATCAAATGAATAAACAATCCTGATTATCTCTTAAATGATTATATGTTGATTTCTTCCGTCTTCATTGTTCATTTACAATATAACAGTAACATAATTTTCAGATTATATCACTCACAAAATTGCTAAAAATGTCATTTTGCGATTCGTTTGTATGTAGACCGTCATGGGGAGGAGCGCTCACTTAAATGAAGGGCCAGCGTCGCAGACGGTGGACCGACATTTAACCAACATTGGGACAATATCACGTGTTTGCTGGGAATATAGTACATGGTGAGAGATGATTGTTCATAATTAGTAGAGATGGGACTGCAGAAAGCTCTTTGATTATTATCAATTTGGTGCATTAAAGAAGGAACAACTTCGGCATAGAATATATGACCTGCCATAGATCATAGTTCAGTGGCGACGCTGTAACAGTATTCACAGTGGCGACGCTGTAACAGTATTTTGATTTACCTACACTAATACAAAATGTTCTCCAACAAACATTATGTTTTGATATATTAATCTTCTACAGAAATGCATACCTTATCGCTACGACATGGAGGCCCTAATTTGTCGTGGCCATCTTCTGGCGATAGGAAAATCATAGCAAAATATCAAGAGACCGTAGGTCTATGCGCTGATATAAAATTTATCTTCTTCAATCACCGTATGGTTGCAAAACGTCGGGTCGGGCTTATTACTAGATTATAGCCTACATCATTTTTAACCTTCTTATATTGTCTTAGGCCAATCTGTTTATTATTTCGTATTATCTTTTATATATCGTTTTTTGTCTTTTAAATTGAAAATTAACCACTCTCCCAAGTCAGGCGCCAGAATGCATATTCGTGTATTTGTATGCACACATATTTTTACATAATTGATGTGTAATAGTATATACATATTAAAGCACTGAACGAATTATATCCGCACCAACGTAAACTATAGCAGCCTGCATGAAACCAGTCGTCATCAGATCATGTCATCACTCAGCAAACGAAACCTCGGATTACTATTTTGAGTTTGTTTGAATTTCTTATTATTATATGTTTATACTAAAACTCTAAGTTGCCGATAAGCTCTACGTTTCTTCAATATTTACTTTATGAGATTCCAATGAAATATTGGCACAATCTGGCGGTCTGGATTATGGCCCAAGGTCATTGCAAGTGGTATATCCGGAAAAGTTTTTAAAGTGATTAGAAATATTTACCAGTGTGGTAAATCTTGTGTTTCTATGAATGGTAAAAATCAGACTATTTTTGTCATATACAGGAGTGAGACAGGGAGAGAACTTTTCACCTTTGTTATTTTTCCTATACATTAATGACCCTGAAGACTTCCTAGTGCACAAAAATGTAAACCCTATGACTATAAATGACGAAATAACAGACACATACCTTAAGATATTTTTTACTTTTATATGCAGATGACATTATAATTATTGCTAATGATGTTGAATCCCTACAAACAAGTTTAACTCACCTGTCAGAATACTGCAAAAAATGGAAATTAACAATAAACATTGACAAAACAAAACGCAATGGAAAGGTAATTTTATACCAATATGAAGGAAAGGAATTAGAAAGTGTACAAGAATTTAAATATTTAGGTGTAATATTCAATTACAACGGATCTTTTGTTAAAAACAGAAAAAAACGTGTACGAGCAGGCTCAAAGAGCCATGTTTAGTTTGTTAAGACGCAGATATCCAGGTAGAATTGTTTGACACACTAATAATGTCAATTCTCACATACGACTGCAAAGTGTGGGGTTTCGAAAATTTAAATATCATAGAAAAATTACATCCTAAATATTTAACGTATATTGTAGGAGTGAAAATGTCAACCCCAACATGTATGGTACTTGGTAAAACCGGCAGATTCTCTGTAAATATTACGATTAAATTTCGCATGGTTTCATTTTGGTCAAAATTAATATTATGTGAGAAAAATAAATTGTCTGTTGCTATGTATAGAATTCTATATTCTAAGCATGTTAATAATATAGCAATTTAGAAGTGGCTAACTAGTATAAAACAAACCTTGGATAACTGCGGTTACAGGTATATGTGGTTGCAGCAAGACGTAAATATCAATAAATCCCCACTTATTGTAAAGAGTTCATTGCAGGATGATTATAGACAAGACTGGAATAATGTTGTGTCTTTTTCAAGTAAATGTGACTTATACAGATTATATAAACTTGACCATAACCTAGAATCCTTCTTAAAACACCCGTCACCTACCGTTCGAAAAATAATATGTAAATTTAGAACATGTAGGCCTAGGCCTAATCATAAACTCCCCGTAGAATCAGGCCGATATGCTAACCTCTCAATGTACACCAGCTATTGTATTAATTGTAATATGCAACGTGTTGACGATGCATACCATTTTCTATCAGAATGCCCTGTAGTTGGTAAAGAAGGGAAATCACCAGAACATAATATGTTCTGATGATTTTCCTTCCTTACCAATTACCGTTACATAATTAATAACTGCGTCTTCAAATTGGTTGAATTGACTAATAGTACATAATGTGATTAAAAAAATGGAATGATGGCATGTCTTTGTTCCAAGCAAACTAACTTCAGAAAGGTGTTCAGTCAAAGAACAATACCTGGGTGGCTGACATTGTTTTACGTGTCCCTTTTTTGCAGATTAGCAAAATTCAAGATGGCCGCAATATGCACTAGCTATTATGCAAAAAATCAAATATCTTCATCAATAACTATGTAAATTGCTAATGTAACATATGTAACATTCGTATGTAACATATGTAACATTCGTATGTTTAGAGGGTCACAGCTATACAAGTATGCTCAATTCACTTTGCTAAATACACAAACGTCAACCTATGTTTAGACCAACGCTTACATGTTTTTATTTATGTTTATTGATCTTTTTATTTATTTAATAATGTTTTTTTTAAGGTATTATTGTTGTGTACTTGGTCATTCTGTGCCAAGTTATGCAAATGCTCTTGTTGAGAATCTAGTTTTCTGAATAACTATCTAGGGGTAGGCCTACAGAAATGCAGTGTAACCTGGGCGTGATTGACAACGAAGTTTTAAAATCTAGTTGTGGGCAAATGCCTGAATATTGCCCTCATTAATTATTAAATAGCAGCGGTTCCGTAAAGTAGTATTTTAGAGGCCATTAAAATACTATATGAAATATCAGTTCTGAAACTGTAAAATACTTGGATATTGTGTTGTAGCCACTGGCATAAATCATTAAGAGAGTCAACAATTTGTTGATCTATGAACTTGATATTTTCAGTCGATAAATACAGAGTTTTCGTAAAATGAAGGCTCTTTTTATCGGACACAAAATAGATTTTTAATCTTAGGTGAATCCCAAGCTATGTAATTCGTGGTTTGTTCGGATCTCGATTTGTTTGTAACAGTCTCTTTTAGCAATGAAATCTTGAAGGGTAGTTCAAACCAAAAATTAATCCGAAAGAAATATAAATTTATATAGCAGATTCTATGTCTATCAAGAAAATCTTGTATTTTAAATACGTTTCAATAGTTCTTTTATATGATAGATATAGTTTTGCATTGTTTTTGAATATATTCAACCATGTGTCAGTGGTTTTTTAGATTATGACTTCGATTGACATCGCCGACATCGATTCGGTCGCAGTCACGTGGCTAAGTCCACTTCAAATTCTTATATTATCGCTCACGCTGAATTCGTGTTTTTATTAACTATTATTAATAGTATTATCCGTACGCGCTGTTAATCAAATTTCAATGTTACTTGAGTCTAGATTGTGTCTAGACTCGGCTCTAATTGTTACTCTAACTGTTAGTAGACTCAAGACTATACTATAGACTAGTATAGACTATGGCCATAGGCTCCTGGCCTAGCCGCCCTAGGCCAGGGCTAGGACTAGACTTTGGTCTAATTCATTTTAAATCTAATAGTCTAATTCTGGACATTGCACATTACAAAATTGTGGCTGTCTACAAAAACGTATATAGGCCTAGTCTAATCGCTTTTCGTTTCATTTCATGAAATCAAAAAATTTGCGCTGCTTAACCTCATTTTCATGGAATTAAAATTAAAATATATGATGTAGACTAGTCTACCATAAGACTGGTTGAATCGTCATTATTAGTGTAATAGTCGGCAGCACTTCCAGTCACTAGTGACATATTTTTGGAGTGACAAATTCATAATACAAAATTCATCTGGATTAAATTTGGTTTGGACTGTTCTTTCATGATTTTAATAAAATGTAGTCTAAAAAATATACAATCTTAGAAATTTAAGCGCTAGTGTTAACTTTAAATTAAGTTAAAAGCACAATGACCATATAATTTTGATTTAATTTAAATCAATGAGAGTGGTGATAGTTCACCAGTTTTAAATTTGATTTAAAATAGCAAGATTTGATGAACTTTTTGAGGAGATAACCAATTGCACATAAAAAATTTGTAGCTGTCTATACTTTATTTTTATATGACTATAAACATCTAAAAATAAAATTTATGTTACAAATATTTTTAATAGTTTGTGTATATATTTGATAACAGCTTTGCGTGGTTGTTATTGAATCTGTCTGACCAATTATTTGGATTATGACCCTTATCTTTGTCTCATTGACATTGTTGGCTTTCCATGTGGTCTAGTCAGTCTCTAAACCTTACATTATCGTTCACTCATTCTTTGTTTCAATCGTGAATTCCCGTTGTTATTAAATTATCAAATTTAACAAATTGAGCATAAAACAAGAATTCTCATAATGCAGAGTAACACTGATCGGTTTCTCATTTATTAAACATTTGCGGAATAACATAATGAAAAAATCATTTGCATTTTTGCATCCAAATTTGGGTTTGGATGATGCTTCCATAACTTTTAATATGTCAAGGGGGATGGAACATAGTTTCATCTTTGTTATATAAAAATTTTGGTTTCATTCAGGTGAAAAAGTACTATGTTAACTTGTGATTCGCTGAGTAAAAATTTGAGATGGCGTTCACTTTAGACAATATTAATTTTATAAATCGACGATAATTGTGTCAGAGAATTTGTTTAACAAGGATTGATTAACTCTTGAGGCGATAACCACTTGAGCTGCTTTTATGCTAGTTTGTGGTTGACTCACTGATTCCTTTCAGGAACTGTTTTTCCTGTGGGCCATTCTTTGGCATTGCCACTGCGGCCTTATGGGGTTTCAGATAGGTCTTGTTGTCAGGAACATATGTTTTTGGCCTTTTTCCTCGTTGGGAGTTTCATCTTTGTTACTTAAATTTTTTGGGTACATTTTATTGTGTGATTTGCAGGGTCAACTTTATAAATTATCTTGATAAGAAGATTGATTCTTGTTGTGATTCGCTGAGTAAACATTTGAGATGGTGCTCACTTTAATGCAATAGACAATATTAATTTTATAAATCAATGATAATTGTCTCAGAGAATTTGTTTAACAAAGATTGATTAACTCTGGAGGCGATAACCACTTTGGCTGCTTTTATGCATTTATGCCAATTTGTGGTTGACTCACTGATTCCTTTCAGGAACTGTTTTTCCTGTGGGCCATTCTTTGGCATTGCCACTGCGGCCTTATGGGGTTTCAGATAGGTCTTGTTGTCAGGAACATATGTTTTTGGCCTTTTTCCTCATTTTTTGGAGTTTCATCTTTGTTACTTAAATTTTTTGGGTACATTTTATCGTGTGATTTGTAGGGCAAAAATTTCCAAATAATATAAATAAATAAGAGGAGCAATTGTTGTTTCTAGGATTTGATTTAGCAAGAATTGATAAACTCTGGAGGCGATAATCACATTGGCTGATGCCAATTTTTGGTGGACCCACTGATTCCTCTTTGATTGGAGTTTTCTTTTTTTTGTTACTTTTGGTCAATGAAGCATACATACCAGCCACTCTTAATCTCAAATTAAAATATACAATATTAGTGCTCATAAGGATATTTAAAAATAATTCATGTTAGGAAGTTAAGATTTAACGTTCTCATTAGTAATAATTTAAATTAATGATAAGAGATATAGTTGATAATTTCTTGATTTCATTTTATATAATTAATGCAATTATGCCAATTTGTGATGACTCTGGAATAATCCCAGGGGCTGGTTTTCCTGTAGGCCATTCTCTGGCTTTGCCAAAGTGACCTTAGGTTTCAAGTGGATCCTACGAAATTATGTTTTGGGTCACCTTTAATTTCCAAATAATATAAATAAATAAGAGGAGCAATTGTTGTTTCTAGGATTTGATTTAGCAAGAATTGATAAACTCTGGAGGCGATAATCACATTGGCTGATGCCAATTTGTGGTGGACCCACTGATTCCTCTTTGATTGGAGTTTTCTTTTTTTTGTTACTTTTGGTCAATGAAGCATACATACCAGCCACTCTTAATCTCAAATTAAAATATACAATATTAGTGCTCATAAGGATATTTAAAAATAATTCATGTTAGGAAGTTAAGATTTAACGTTCTCATTAGTAATAATTTAAATTAATGAGAAGAGATATAGTTGATAATTTCTTGATTTCATTTTATATAATTAATGCAATTATGCCAATTTGTGATGACTCTGGAATAATCCCAGGGGCTGGTTTTCCTGTAGGCCATTCTCTGGCTTTGCCAAAGTGACCTTAGGTTTCAAGTGGATCCTACGAAATTATGTTTTGGGTCACCTTTTCTTCTTTGTTGTTTGTTTTGTAAAGCTTAGTGATCCAGCTGCTTTGAAATTAAATAATAATAACAAAAAAAAAAAAAAAAAAAAAAAAAATGGCCACAAGAATTAAATCTTTCATCATTCTTACTTAGATATATATATATATAATAAATAATTTGTAAATTTAAATAATTCGGAAGAGTATCCAAGTGTAGGAGTGTAAGGTAAAAGCAATATAATTATTCAATTAAACTACTGCAAGAACATATTATTAGTCAATAAATACAAGGTCAGTTACAACAAGACTTGGCCAGTTGTTACAGGCCGCAGTAATTATTGCATGCCTTATACGCCAACTACATGATGCTCTCTGTCTAGCTTGATTAATCTAGCATCAGGACTTGCGCCAGCTGCTGAAATCAGTGCTAGTAATGATAGACAGGATGCATCCGGACTTGCGCCAGATGCAATGAACTTCATGAAGAACCAAACATATGATTATTCATTTGTTAGTTCGGCAGGACTTGCGCCAGCTGTTCTAACTATAGCAAACATGATGGGGAGTGATTTGCCAACTGGATTTGCGCCAGCTGCTGAAATCAGTGCTAGCAAGGATGGGCAGGATGCAATAAACTTTGTGAAGAACCAAACATATGATTTTTCATTTGTTAGTTCGGCAGGACTTGCGCCAGCTGTTCTAACAATGGAAAACAGGATGGGGAGTGATTTGCCAACCCGATTTCGGCCAGCCGGTTTTTTGATACAATATCCACAAGCTCATTCTTACAGGTGGAATTAGTTTATTCTAGCATCAGGATTTGCACCAGCTGCTGAAATCAGTGCTAGCAAGTATGGGCAGGATGCATCCGGACTTGCGCCAGATGCAATAAACTTTGTGAAGAACCAAACATATGATTTTCCATTTGTTAGTTCGGCAGGACTTGCGCCAGCTGTTCTAACAATGAAAAACATGATGGGGAGTGATTTGCCAACCCGATTTCGGCCAGTCGGTTTTTGATACAATATCTACAAGCTCATTCTTACAGGTGGAATTACTTTAAATGTGAATGATTTATGTCCTTTTTCTTCTCCCGTAGAAGATAAGAAAAAGCTAAAATTTTACTTTTTCGTCAATAACTGCGTGAGTAAGAAATTATTATTATTATTATTATTTTTTTTTTTTTTTAGAATTCTTTAGATCTTGCTTTTGAATGTATATGTAAACACCATTTTTAGTGAATACAGCAATACTCAAGATGTGAACCATTTCCTCATGTTCCTAATTTGCTTCAAATCCTTCTAAATCTATGTTTTGTGGTCTTCTTATGTTTTCAAAGTGTGTCTGCAATACCTAGGTCAGCTCAAAATGAGGTCTGTATACTTCTGTTGTCAGATTTTACACGTACAGAAAATAAAATTCCACTGACATATAAATCCAGCCAGTCAAAACACTACTCAGACTTGCTTCAGGAATTATAAATACAATAGATGTTATGATAATGTGTCCCTTATTATCTACATTTGGAAATTTTAATTATTCGGTTATCTATTCATTACATGTAAATTTCAAGTTTCACTTCTGTAGACATCCTAATTTCAATTTAAAAACTAAATTTCAGACTATATAGCACTTCACTATTTAGAATTAGTGTTGTTTCTGATGCCGCAAGTAATGGTGGATTAGACAGATGAGAGGTTGGAATTCATATGTGCTCTTACGATGCATTCGTAAGTTTGTGTTGTGGGGGTCAGACACTTTGTGTCTGTGTGCCGTTTTCATACCCTCCTCAACAACAGATAATCTTGTTTAATAATGTTATTGATAGATTTTGTCAATATTATGTAATTTGTATGTAATGATACAAGAGTCAATGTTCATTAATATATTAATGTGAACAATTAGTAGATTGTTATTGATAGGTTTGGTTTTGTGTGAACAATTACTAGATTGTTATTGATAGTTTGGTTGATATTATCTAATTTGTTTGTAATGATACAAGAGTCAAAGTTCACATTTAAATAGTAGATTAGATCAATCAGAGACATGTATAAATATTCATAGTAGATTAGATCAATCAGAGACATGTATAAATAGTCCTAGTAGATTTGATCAATTTGAGACATGTATAAATATTCATAGTAGATTAGATCAATTAGAGACATGTATAAATATTCACTGGTTAATCCTGTTAACTGACTGTCAAGTAAATTTATACCTATTTTGGTCTTAGGGCTTCACTCTGTTACAACCACGTTTACATTAACAACATTTGAAGTGAAGCCCTTTTTATTTGTAGTCGTTTGATTTGATGTTTATTTTTAATAAACAAATTTTCCCCATTTTATGTGTCTGTTTTTTGTACGATAAATACAGAGTTTTCGTAAAATGAAAGCTCTTTTTATCGGACACAAAATAGATTATTAATCTTAGGCGAATCCCAAGCTATGTAATTCGTGGTTTGTTCGGATCTCGATTTGTTTGTAACAGTCTCTTTTAGCAATGAAATCTTGAGGGTAGTTCAAACCAAAAATTAATCCGAAAGAAATATAAATTTATATAGCAGATTCTATGTCTATCAAGAAAATCCCACCTCCTCCCTCTTCCATCCGCTGCAAGTTTTTTGTTCATTTTTCTTCTGACCGTTTTCATACCCTCCTCAACAACAGATAATCTTGTTTAATAATGTTATTGATAGATTTTGTCAATATTATGTAGGCCTAATTTGTATGTAATGATACAAGAGTCAATGTTCATTAATATATTAATGTGAACAATTAGTAGATTGTTATTGATAGGTTTGGTTTTGTGTGAACAATTACTAGATTGTTATTGATAGTTTGGTTGATATTATCTAATTTGTTTGTAATGATACAAGAGTCAAAGTTCACATTTAAATAGTAGATTAGATCAATCAGAGACATGTATAAATATTCATAGTAGATTAGATCAATCAGAGACATGTATAAATAGTCCTAGTAGATTTGATCAATTTGAGACATGTATAAATATTCATAGTAGATTAGATCAATTAGAGACATGTATAAATATTCACTGGTTAATCCTGTTAACTGACTGTCAAGTAAATTTATACCTATTTTGGTCTTAGGGCTTCACTCTGTTACAACCACGTTTACATTAACAACATTTGAAGTGAAGCCTTTTTTATTTGTAGTCGTTTGATTTGATGTTTATTTTTAATAAACAAATTTTCCCCATTTTATGTGTCTGTTTTTTGTACGATAAATACAGAGTTTTCGTAAAATGAAAGCTCTTTTTATCGGACACAAAATAGATTATTAATCTTAGGCGAATCCCAAGCTATGTAATTCGTGGTTTGTTCGGATCTCGATTTGTTTGTAACAGTCTCTTTTAGCAATGAAATCTTGAGGGTAGTTCAAACCAAAAATTAATCCGAAAGAAATATAAATTTATATAGCAGATTCTATGTCTATCAAGAAAATCCCACCTCCTCCCTCTTCCATCCGCTGCAAGTTTTCTGTTCATTTTTCTTCTGACCGTTTTCATACCCTCCTCAACAACAGATAATCTTGTTTAATAATGTTATTGATAGATTTTGTCAATATTATGTAGGCCTAATTTGTATGTAATGATACAAGAGTCAATGTTCATTAATATATTAATGTGAACAATTAGTAGATTGTTATTGATAGGTTTGGTTTTGTGTGAACAATTACTAGATTGTTATTGATAGTTTGGTTGATATTATCTAATTTGTTTGTAATGATACAAGAGTCAAAGTTCACATTTAAATAGTAGATTAGATCAATCAGAGACATGTATAAATATTCATAGTAGATTAGATCAATCAGAGACATGTATAAATAGTCCTAGTAGATTTGATCAATTTGAGACATGTATAAATATTCATAGTAGATTAGATCAATTAGAGACATGTATAAATATTCACTGGTTAATCCTGTTAACTGACTGTCAAGTAAATTTATACCTATTTTGGTCTTAGGGCTTCACTCTGTTACAACCACGTTTACATTAACAACATTTGAAGTGAAGCCCTTTTTTATTTGTAGTCGTTTAATTTGATGTTTATTTTTAATAAACAAATTTTCCCCATTTTATGTGTCTGTTTTTTGTACGATAAATGGTGATTATGCAATATCAATCTTGCACTGTAATAAAAAACAGGATTAATTGTTGACATTGAATTTGATTTAGTGATCGCTCTCAATTTAGTTTTTTTCTTTCATTTAAAATATACACTTAATAGACTCATGGGATCAATACTAACACTTGACAGACAAAGCAAATACCAATATTGTAGGTGGTCACTCGGCCACACAAGCCACCCATTAAATACATAGACAATATTACCTGGTGTTTTCAGTATTGGCACTAGTCTTTTGTTGAGGTGGCCAGTATTTTGTCAAGGCCGTAGGCCGAGGCAAAAATACGGCCATTGAGACAAAATAATAGGGCCAATACTGAAAACAGAAGGGTAATGTTGTATTTATTATATAGGCCCTACCTTGTTTTGTCACCTGAATAGGCGTTCTTCTTCTTCTTCTATAACCTGATAACGTAGGCCTACCCCACCATTTGTCCCACTGGTGACCATTGATCTCTGGTCGGGTCAACTCACTCTTGCGGGGCCTCAGGAACCGGGCTATTCTACACATCCTCACATAATCTAAAGACTAAATCTCTAACGTTAGGCTTGGCCATTAGGCCTACTGATAGTCCTAAACTCAGGATAGGCCTAGGTAATGTAGGCCCTACCTGTAGCGTACCGATGACAGGTATGAATTTATAAACATAATACATGATTATAGGGAAGACTATAGGCCTAGGCCCCTACACCATGTAGCCTACACCTTACAACCTGTTTGTAGCCCGTGACTAGCACCCGCATATCTGATAGCAGTGAACAGGGGGTGTACGCCTGAATGTACGCTAATAACGCACACGTCGCGTGTCTACAGGCTTCACAGTGGTATTAACGGACTGTTATCAACTGGCCTGCTATCTGGCTGATGTAGGCCTAGACATTGTTTTCTACTGGTTAACATCACATGATTACATGTGGCTAACTAAGCATTGAGTAGACTAGATACACAAACACAAGCAGAAGCCTAAAATGTGTTTTCATTGAAAGATTACATAATAGAAAATAACATAACATAAACCTTGAATAAATCGGAATACAAATCACCACGTTATTAATATTTTCAAATCGTAAGTGGGCGCGGAATCAACATGGCTGCAAATGAAATGTCGCAATGTCCCTGTTCCTGAATGAGGTCAATACATAGACAATATTAGGGGGTGTTTTCAGTATTGGCACTAGTAGGCCTATTTTGTTGAGGTGGCCAGTATTTTGTCGAGGCCGCAGGCCGAGGCAAAAAGACGGCCACTGAAACAAAGTAATAGGGCCAATACTGAAAACACAAGGGTAATGTTGTATTTATTATATAGGCCTACCTTGTAATTCTGTTTTGTCACCTGAATAGGCCTTCTTCTTCTTCTTCTATAACGTAGGCCTACCCCACCATTTGTCCCACTGGTGACCATTGATCTCTGGTCGGGTCAACTCGTCCTAAACTCAGGATAGGCCTATATGCTAGGCTATGTAGGCGCTACCTGTAGCGTACCGATGACAGGTATGAATTTATAAACATGATATAGGGAAGACTATAGGCCTAGGCCCCTACACCATGTAGGCTACACCTTACAACCTGTTTGTAGCCTGTGACTAGCACCCGCATATGTGATAGCAGTGAATGTACGCTAATAACGCACACATCGCGTGTCTATAGGCTTCACAGTGTTAACGGACTGTTATCAACTGGCCTACTAGCTGGCTGATGTAGGCCTAGACATTGTGCTCTACTGGTTAACATTACATGGCTTACTAAGCATAGACTAGATACACAAACACAAGCAGAAGTGTGTTTTCATTGAAAGATTAGGGCCTACATCATAGAAAATAACATAACATAAACCTTGAATAAATCGGAATACAAATCACCACGTTATTAATATTTTCACATCGTAAGTGAGCGCGGAATCAACATGGCGGCGAATGAAATGTCGCACTGTCCTAGCCGAGTAAACAACGTCTCTGGGCGAGCGCAGCGAGCCACAGAGCCGTGAATCTATTATCAAAGTGGCTTTGATGCCAACTTTAAATTGCTCTTCTGGACTTAATCTGATGAGCTATGGGCAATCTAACATCATCTTGCTTATAAAAAATATATTTTCTTACATATCTGTGATTTTTTAGCTGATATGTGACATATTGGACCTGAATTAAGGTAAAATACAACTAACGTAAGGTGCCCTTATTCAGTCATACTTTTTACAAATTAGAATATCCCTAGTTCACAGTGCATCAGCAGCTAACACAAATGTTTTTAAATAAAAATTTTCATAATTGTATCAACAGCTCTCTTGAAAATGAGAGAAAATGGTATAAAAAACAAAAATTATGAACGTTTGTAAAAAATAAATCTGTTGTGACTGAATAGGGACCCGGTGTCCTTAATAAGTCATAGTTGGCGACCTAAAGTGGTCATGGTGTCTTAATTCGGTCAGTGTACATTTTTAACTTTATTATTGACAATAATATTATTGTATCACAAATACACACGATAAAGGAGACACCTTTTAATTCCTAGGGGAGGGGGAGGGGCGGATGGAGTTTTTTTATTCGGACAAATTTATTTATTTCACTTTCAATCTTTCAGACTTTCACACTCTGCCTGAAGCAAAAAATATTTTTTTCCATTTGTGTGTGGAGACAAATATTTATTTAACTTCCTTAAAACTTTTCTGTCTACAAATTTAGATTCCAACTTAGACCTAGTATTGATTTTTCGGTGCGCTCTGCTGCACACATTTAAGGGTCAGTCAATCAAAATTGCTTTAATGGCCATTACAATTATGCTCAGGAGTTTATATAATTATTTATTTTTAATTTAGTTTAAAGTTAAATATTTCTTTACAACATGTCCTTCAGACAATTATTTATTCCACAACCATTTAGCCTGAGAATATTTATTTAAAAAATCAGTTCCCCCTCCCCCTGCTAATTGAATGGTGGCCCCCCTAAAATTAAGCAGGACTGTCATTGAATCCATATTTCCCCTGCTTTAGAATGATCATATTTATCGAGGCACATCATGTTCTTCTACTGGAAATCAAACTTAAAGGAGTAACGTTAGTCCACTGTGTACGAACAGCGCCACACATATGTGGACCTAACCATTTGATTGTACTTGTACTTATAACTTATTTCTCGTATTGCTGTTGACTCTCTGCAGAATTATTTGTGTCCCTGTCTCAAACCCTGGTGAGAATTGGCATGCATCTGTTGATATCTTAGATGTTGATTTTCCGAGTTTTTGTTATTGCACAGTCCAATACCTTTTCATCGAGGTGAAGGCTGACATGCATCAATACTTAAATAAATTGAAACGAGTGCGATTTATGTTTCCAGCCCTGAACCTACGCTCGCTGCCAGCAAGCGCCCTGCTCAGAAAGTCTGGGAGCACACCCCCTGAAATAATAATTTTGCAGAGCGATGTTTCATTGTAAGGGACGCACCATTTGATATCGGGGGGGGGGGGGGGCTAGAGTTTTTGTTGCTTGCAAATGTTTTTTTTTTACCTCCGTTGGAAAACAAGTTTTTTTTTGGCGATCAACGTCCGACATTTTTTTTTTATGTTATGTTGAAGAATTTTTTTGTCGTATGCTTTCCCTATAATGTACATTACCATTTGGTGTTTTTTCTGGTCAACATATTTTTCATCAATTTCGACAACAAACTTTCTTTTTCTGCTCACATTTCCAGCAAACTTTTTTTCCCGACTTTTGTGGCGACAAACTATTTTTTTCAATTTTAATCTAGCCCCCCCCCCCCCCCCCAGATATCAAATGGTGCGTCCCTAATAATATATGTTTAAAACTATTTGTGCACCGAAAGGCTGAGCAGGATGGTGAGATGAATCAGATGACACTGGCCAACAGGCACAGGTTTCGGAATTTGTCCTTTGGCGATCTGAGGCAAACACGCCTGGTCTCGGTCACGAACCCCCCCCCCCCCAACCACCAACCCCTAATTAAATTTTCATTAACCTAATTGATCTCCCCTAATTAGGCCCATCATCAAACAATGCATCAATTAGCGAGCTAAAAATCGATATAGGGGACGTGATACTTGTCAGCTGGGACGAATATAATATATGATCGACAAATATATATATAAGAAAGCCAGAGCAAGATTTACTGATTTCAAAGTCAGCTATGATGGTTGTAAACGGCATTGAGTATTAACATAGTGGTTTCCTGCTTCTAATACACCAATAATTATGTATATACATTTGATCTGTATGATTAACTCTTCCAGCATGTAAACACACATGCAATTTAGCTTAGATTCACGCCATTTTGAAATTTATCGCCATCTTTGTTAGGCTACTCATCTGAAATGTTTATCATACTGAAAATGTATCACATTACACATACTCACATGGTCATTATGATTAGAAAATTTCATTTTTTTTGTACTGATTAACCTTATGGCCCATGGACTATTGAGAATGCTCCATGTTGCGTAGGCCTACACAGGGCCCATATTCTCGTACGAGTTACGATAAATCGTAGGCTTCTGATTGGTCGAGACGGCCGTCTCGACCAATCAGAAGCCTACGTTGTATCGTAACTTGTACGAGAATACAGGCCCTGGGTGGTTATCATCAACATGACTTTTCGCGTCTATCATCAGAAAAGTTGATTTTTTTAGCTAAGGCCTTTGCACAGCTTGAAGTGCCACAATTAGCGGACAATGTCTACACGAAATATTTAATATTCCAACAGCTACAACTACTGAACAATCAAGGATGACAGACGGGGATACCATGTACATGAGTAAGCCTATGAGATAATAAAAAACGCCGATTCCATGTCATTCAGTCCGCTGTCTGTAAAACCAGTGAGGTCTTTTTAACTTCCTTGGTTAAACTGACACTCGGGTAGGCTACAAAGTTCGTCTAACTGGTTTGAAGCTGATGTTTGTGGAGCTTGAGTATGTATTAGTTCCTGATCAATTGCAATCAGATTGAACTTTCTGAATGACTCCTTCACGACATATGCGAGGGCCTTGGTGCAGTGGTTAAAAAGCTGTCTGCTTGGAAAATCGGAGACCGCAGGTTCGAACCCAATTCTGGCCTTCAAGTTTCAAAGAAACAAAATAATTCTTTCTCGAGCACTCGTAAAGATTCAATAATGTGGGGAACCTCCGTGACCAACAGGTAACGTGCTCGGCCGCAGACCTTTCGAATCCTGTGTCTTGACGGCAGTGTCATCTCAGTCATCTCACCATCATCAGGATGACTCAGTTTAGCCTATATGTGCACAAAGGTGGCCCAAAACCCCCGAAACACAGCGGGAATTCTAGTTTTGCTGACACACGTATCTCCCATTAGCATCCTAATTTGGCGTATATTCTTTGACATAAAATGATTTATCTCGGCTTCACGGCGCTAGTAACCCTTCTGGCGATCTATTGAGAACTAATTAGCGTTCATATTGAGGTGTAATATCGATCACAAAGTATTTTTCTAAGGCGTGCAAGGGTACAATATGTTTATGTAGTACATATGCTAAGTATACGATTTGGTACGACCCATTTTCAAATGGCTATTTCTATTAAATAAAATGTAAATAAAAAGCTTTCAATGCCGGCATAATGCTGTAATATGGTTTTTGTTTTCGTTTCGTTGTTTCTCTGTCTGCTAAAGGCGCCAAGCACGTGGTAAGGGGATCCCAAAGTTACTATGACCGAATTAGGGCTATGACCGAAATAGGGCACACTACGACAATTCACGGCGATATAGTTTGCATCAACCTTCGCCAGTGCGACATGAGCGACATCTATGTGAGGAGAATTCGTCTGCTGAAGCGCATGCTCAGACCGCCTTAACGTGAAGCACAAGAAAAACGGCAGATACCACGTGCGATGACGTCATCTACCACGTGCGATGACGTCATCTCACAAAATCTCGCGTTTCCAGCCCACTCCACCCGAGATCACTTGGTAGCCTCAAGTGTAGTTTCGGATAAATAACATGAATATAAACTTACTTTCCCTTTTTAACAATAAAAAATCTTCACATATGCGTCAAATATGGTAGTAAAGTCGTGTACACTGCAGGTAAGTCAGCGAATTGCGATTTAACCCTGAACTGGGCACAGTTTATTTCTGTGGCAGGACAGCGGCTGTACACAATTCAGCGCCGTAGGCCGACCAGTACGAAAACCCCAGTCAAATAAGTATAATTTCAGTATTTGCCCTAATTGTCCATGGATAATGATAAATAGTAGAAACAAGTCAATACGACGCCAGCCAAAATAACTGTTATTGCACAGGGTGGAAACTATGTTATTAGGGCAAATAACAACATAGGCCTAGGTATATAATAAGAGCGCTAAACAGTCAATGACAAACGCCAATCTGGGGCTAATACGAAAAACCCAGTCAAATAAGTATAATTTCAGTATTTGCCCTAATCCTGCTAATTGTCCATGGATAATGATAAATAGTAGAAACTAGTCAATACGACGCCAGCCAAAATAACTGTTATTGCACAGGGCAGAAACTATGTTATTAGGGCAAATAACAGCATAGGTAGGCTATGTGCAATCGATTCCTGGTGTCCAAAAACATAAGTAACGATACCTAACATTTGGAAAATAGAAAAAACTTGAAAAAATCAATTTTCGCAAACGATCGTGTATTCAAAAATAGTTTTAGTCAATTTCTTTAATTTGAACAGCGGTTTTGCTTTGGACTTTTCGGAACTGTTAGTTGGGACCTATATATCTACCATAATACATCATAAAACCTTTGTTAGCAATTTGTCCAGATTATTTTGCCAGAATGACTACACTACAGTTTGGTGCCACATAGATCTGGGCTTTATTATGTTGCGTGAGCCGGAAGTGCGGGGCTACACAGATATTTGAATAGCTATCTGCGATATGTGAATACATACTTTATTTATTAGATGAGGGATTCTATAATTTCAGGCACCAGTGATGATATTTTCCTTGATATATGAGATTGTCTCGATATTGTCAAAAATTTAAACACATATCAACTTAGCTTTGTTTATTGACATAGCGTTGTCAGCAGAGCTTAGGTTCACTTTTAAATGATTATTTTTATCAATTTAAATTTTTCTTACTGCTAAGGAGAGACTAATTTATCGTTACGGAGAGACCAATTAATGTTACGGAGTAATCTTCAAACTTAAATTTCTCAGTGACCTTTCTACAAAAGTATACAATATTTAACAAGTAGTTGAACATGGCTATTATAATGTTGATCACTTAATTTAGAAGGAATCACTTTATGACAATAACCCTTAAATAATGAAATAAGAATTTCTCTCCGTTACGATCATTGTCGTTATGGAGAGTAATAATATCGAACATTGTCTCTCCATAACGGCAATTATTTCTGTTATGGAGTGACAATAAACAAATACTAAATATCGATGCTAACACAATTTAAAAGACAAAAAGAAAAGTTACTATTTCAACAAGTGTCACTTATTGGTTAAAATACCAAATTCATAAAGGTTTATAGCTATTTTTAAATGAGTAAAAGGGTAATTTGTGACTACTTTTCCTCTCCAAAACGTTTTTATTGTTGTTATGGAGAGACAGAAAATACGCGTTATGGAGAGACGTTTCTCCTACTAAATCGTTCATAGCTTTTATGTATTATGCTATACTATGATTATTTTTGTTTTTTTTCAAATGAGGTTGTAGTAGGCTTGGAGGTTGTAGGGTGCTTCAAAGTTTATTTGCCGTATTTATGTGTAAAAAATCGCGTTATGGAGAGACGTTGAATTAAAATACTCACCCAAAGACTTGCACAAACCTTACATTATTTCTAAACAAAAACACATTTATTATACTTTTTTTCACGATTCACTTCATGAAGGTCTCGCGCAACTTTTTGGCACCAGACAAGTGATATTTTGGTCAGAAAAAGTTTATAAATTACCTGAAAACTATAAGCGTTACGGAGAGTCGCTCCAACGTGGGACAGACATAAATTGCATAAAAAGTGGTAAAATAAAAAAATTATTTAAAAAAACTTGTATATAATCTTATAGATAGTGTTGTGCACTAGCATTATATCAGACACAAATATAATATATAATACAGGAAGTCTAGAATAAATCGCCTGTTTATGTGGGATTTAGAATGTGGGACAAGGCTTTTTAGCTAAAATTGGCTAAATTTACACAATATTTCTTTAAAAAAACACATTTATGTTAGAATTTTTTGAATTGTAATATTGCTATATTGTAAAATAAAGGTCATTCATTGCATTTATGTAATCAAATTAAATCAAAATATTCAATAATTAATATTACAAGGTGCGGACAGTGCTGGTGCTTAAAATTATAGAATCCCTCAGATACATCATTGAGGTTACTAAACAACGTATTCCATCATGTAATCGTGCATTAAAGGCCTCATTAAATGATAGAATAGGTTTCTTGAAAATATAAATCTTTTTTCTACATTCCAACGATGGTAACTGTAATAAATATCAGATGGTCAACACTCGGCAAGTAATCAAGGCTGTCAAAAAACTCAAAAGACACAAACGCGACGGGACGACAGGGCTACACACGGCTCTCCATGTATTATGTGAGCTAATCGCAGATTTATTCACATCAATGCTTAAACATGGTCACTCCCCAAAACAGTTTTCTATTTCTACCATTATATCTATACCTAAGAATAAGCGAAAATCATTAACGACATCAACTAATTATAGAGGAATAGCATTAGGTAGTATACTGGATAAGAATATGGATTGGATTATTTTGAACACCAACGGAGATCAAGTCAAAACTACGGATATTCAATTTGGGTTCAAGGCAGACCATTCTACCTCTCAAGTTACATATGTTTGTGAAGAAATTATTAATCATTATAACAAAAAACAATCAGACGTTTCTATAATTCTCTTAGACGCAAGTAAAGCTTTGCTGGAGTTAACCATATTAATCTTTTTAAAATACTGATGACAGAAGGTGTGTGGCCTAATTACACTAAATGTATTCTAAAATCCTATTTGAATCAGCGTATCCGTTCGCAATGGCATCATTGTCATTCTGCAACGTTTAATATATGTAATGGTGTGAAACAGGGAGGTGTATTATCACCCATACTATTTGGAATATACTTAGATGAGCTACTACTTAAGCTTAAAAAGTCAGGAATTGGATGCCACATAGGAAACATTTTTACAGGTGCTCTAGCCTACGCCGTTGACGTTGTTTTGTTAGCCCCCACTAAACACGCTGATGCTGAAAATATGCTCCGATTTTTCAACAGCTTTTGATTTGAATTTTAATAATGATAAAAGTAAATTTATACATTTTCCCTGCAGTTCATATAAATCTGAAACGTTACAAATATGTTTCGATGGAAAAACATTAACGAATACTAGTAGAGAATGTCACCTAGGAAATATTATAGGACCTAACATAATGAATACACTTATAAAACGTTCAATTGATGATTTGTATAATATGAAAACGAATCAGTGGTTATGAAGCTTTGGTTTTATCAAAGGTAATGTTAAAAGAACACTTTTTAATTCATTTTGTATGGCAGTGTACGGCTCCCAACTTTGGGACTACTCCACCAATGCTCCTGAGGCATTTTATACCGCGTGGATGAAATGTCTCAGGCGCATTGATGGATTACCTAATAAAACTCATACAATTATATTACCTGTATTGTGGGATGTTAAACCCATACATGTTCAACTTCATAAACGTTTTGTAAATTGTGTAAATAAGAAAGCTAAGACTGAAAATGAAATAATAAAGATATGTCATAAGCTTACAATGCAAGGCAGCAGCTCCGCCGTTTCAAATAGTGCTAGCCATATATATTTTCTGTATAATATATCACGCCATAATGTACCTAAGTCAAAACATTCATTACAATTTGACACGCCTGCTGATGATGTTATCGCTGTATCAGCCTGTATTAATCAATTATTGACACTAAGAAACAATGTACATTTAGGTAACATACCACGAGAGGACATAATATATGTGATCGATCTTCTCTGCACTAAGTGTTTTTTTCTATATATTCGAATTATTACCATTTAAATGTTATTGTTCTATTGCATGTACATGTACCCTGAGTACGAAAAAAAATAAACATATTATTGCTAGAAAACATCAACTATAGCACAGTATGCAAAAAAAAATTTATTAATCCCAGATTCAATGTCTGCACATTAATACCCATCCATCCCACCGAAAAAGATACTGATTTATTAAAATGTTGGCCCTAGCATTAACCCAACATTGGATTAATAACGTGCTTGCTGGGATACGATGCCAATGGCATCCTGGTTTCTGGGAAGTTGGGAAGACGCTGTATCAGTATGAACAGATGGAATTAAATTTATGAGATTCTCAACAACCAAACGTGATGAGAAATGCTAATCCACTCAAAAACAGAAAAATTAAAACACTCAACCGTTGTTGAAAACATCTCCTTTAATGCCACGCCATTGTATTATGGCTGCCTGCTCCATCATTATGAGTATTTTTTAATGTGATAATGGGAGGAAATGTGAAATGGAAAGAAAAAATATTGTCACAAGTGGGTGAAATAGTTATTATCACATATTTATATCACAGCAAAATGTATTCTACATTTGGAAATTAATTATAATTACACTGTTCATTCATGATTTCAGAAGCAGTTAACTTGTCAAAGCCCCTCTTCCGAATTGATATTTATTATTCGTATAAGAATATAAATTAGATTATTTTCCAGAATAATTATGCCTCAAAAATAATTATCCATGTTGACAGAATGTGATGCAGCACATTTATGAACAGTTAGTCTTCAAACACAAGAAAAATAGCATACCGTGGCATAATAGATCATTATAAGTGATATCACGACTAATCAAAATAACGATCAAGATAAAATGTACATAAGAAAATCAAAAAATGATTAATATGCTGCAGCGTGTATCGATCGTGACAATTGGAAATGTCTACATTATACATGTAATTATGTTTGGTTCTTTCTTGTTTTCTGTTTTCTATGTCCAAAAATCGGAGTGCTATTTCTCCTTGAGTTTTCACCAACTTTAACACAAATGTTCCTCGGATAGTCAGGCTGCATGCTTTGTCTTTTTTAGGAATTCCGAGTTGTTCTTCCGGATTTATACAGGATATTCTGGATCACTATATGGATCACTGTCAATTTTTTATTGGCTATTTCGCCTTGAATTTTTATCCAATCAACTTCAAACCTTAGCACAATGATCTTGATGTATTGTGGTTGTTTACAATATCTTTTTTAGGGGATCGGAATATTTAACTGGATTGAATCCGGATTTTAATGCCTCCAAAGAGAGGTAACTCCAAAGAGAGTTACCTTTGTTGAATGAGGGATTGTCATTTTAGCTTTTAAGATTTTCCTCCATTTCCATTCTGATGATTCCTTCCGATTTTTAATATTTTTAAAATATGTTTGTTGTACCATAATCACAGCCACAAGCACTTTAACTACATGTTTGTATAATATGTATACCCATTATAGATTATGTACTAATTACATTTGAAGGCGAGGGGGTTTAATTTTCATGTCATTTGAATGGCGGGTGAAAGCATTAAATGTCGGCTGATATCCATTCAATATACTCAGGCTGAAGTGATGCGGGCAGGGTGTCCATGCATGGCTGGGTCGGCCTATTAATCCTTTAAATGTTAGATTTGCAAATTAAATTGCTTTTCCATAATGCTGCTTCAATGCAGAGCCAGTCTTGCAGACGAATGCCCACTCTTGAACCAACCTTGAGTGCTAGCTATGAACATTAGTAACCTTTTAAGTGCTATACTTGACAATTAAAATGACAGTTGTAATTCTATCAAACAGGAAACGTCGACCCGATGTTGTTTTAATATTGAGCTTGTGTCGCAGACAGTGACATAGCATTAAACCAACCGAGAGTCAATTGGATGTGTTTACTGTGCACACTAGAAGTGTGCAAATGCGCAGGTACTTGCGCAAGTGCGCAAATGCGCAAGTACGCAAGTCCTTGCGCAAGTGCGTAAGTGTGCAAGTACTTGCACAAGTGCTCTAGTACAATGTAGTACGCAAGTACTTGCCCGGGTGTTTGCACAAGTGCGCAAGATAGCGCAAGTACGCAAGTGCGCAAGTATATGCGCAAGTGCGTGAGTGCGCAAGTGTGCAAATGCGCAAGTGTGAAAGTACTTGCGCAAGTTCACAAGTATGCAGGAGAGCACAACTGCACAACACAAGTGCATACGCAAGTACTTGCAAAAGTACGAAAGTGCGCAAAGTATTTAAGCTCGTCCTCAGTGGAGGGGGGGGGGGATTTGCACTCACTCTGTTCAGTGTATTAGGATTAGGTTATTTTAGACATTTTTTGTCTCTATAGACTATATTTAAGAATTTGTACCTATTTCAAAATAGTGTGTTTTGGCCAAAACTGTAGTATGTGCACAAAGGTGGCCTAGAAAACCACATTTAATTCCATTCATGCGCGCGGGACCTGAACTACGCTTGGTAATAGGCCTACTAGCATAGACAATATTACGTGGAAAGGCAAAAGGCAGTACCGGCAGGCCTATCTAAAAAATGTTGTTGAAATAGCCATAAAACATTTTTTTTTGTTGAAATGGCAAAACTATTTTTAATTATTGTGAAATGTTTTTTAACTTTTTTTTATTTAGTAATTTCGGAACTTGAAGTTACAGAACTTGACAATTGACAGTGAGATTATATCATGGGATTTGTCACAAAAGATAAGTTGGATGGTGAATCTCACCGTGTGTACCGTGCTTAAGACACAATTTTATGACCCAAAAGATGTCGTTCAGAAATTCTGCATGTTCAATTTCCGTGCGACAGGATCAGAATCCAGATGCCACATGGAGCACCCCACCTACCTATATTGTACATGATGAGTAGGCTACTGTATATGTCCACAGTGTCCACCCCAGCAAACACATGACAATAAAACAATATTGTTTTAATATTTTCTTGTGGTCATTTTGCAGCTCGTCTTACACGTTGTTTCTATACAATCGTAGACGAAATAATAAAGCTGCAAGCGCATGACTTTAACAGTAAACGACCTTGTTTTTTTGTGTGTGCTGAATTCGAAACTGTCAGATAACAT
>OZ024904.1:38057203-38077203 GCA_964017125.1 Flabesymbios commensalis | reverse complement strand
GGATTGACCAATTAAACCATCAAACCTGACTGCCTTAAGGTTTGGTCGTTGGATCTGGAATCCGATTGCCAGACCAGAAGGGTTTCTTTGGCCCAAACTATTTCTAGATTGGCAGCAAATATGCTGCTATGAATTCACAGCTTTCATTTCGGGCATACAAATAGAAGCAAACGGGATCACTAAACTATTTTCAGACTAGAAAAGGAGTCCCCGAGGCCCGCCTTCAGTCTGTTTAAGTGCTATAGACAAAAGATCAGTGTGTTGGTCTTCTTCATGGGCCAGAAACGCTGGCCCGTCATTGAAACAACATTGGGTGATTCTATCGTGTTTTCTGCTGGTGATGCTTTAACATCCCGGCGCCAGAAACACTAGATAACACGATGCATTGGCCCAATTCTGATGTAGTGCTGGGCCACTGTCTGCGACGCTGGGCCAACATTATTCCAGCCAGAACCATTTAAGCTTTTAACCACAAATATAATCGTGACTATTTTTTTCTGAACACTTGTAAAAGACAAAAGTACTTAACCTAAGGACCTGAAACGTCATATTGCACATGTTCATATGGACTAGTGTACAGAAAGTGAACCGTTTCCCACACACAGCACCTCTAAATAGGACACAAACTCAGACAAAATAAACTTAATAGGATACCGGCCGTAGGCCAGTCTTAATAAATGTGAATTAAAAACACCATAAACCTTTATACTATGCGTACATGAAAAGGGTGTTTAGGCTTCGTGCGTCATTGAACGTATGCCCTGACCAAATCGCTATTCCCCGCCACCCACCATATACCTCACGCAAAGCTTGAACTTCCAGTTTGGCTTTTTTACTCAATGTTCCTCATATTTTTTTAGCTAAATTGTTTGTGCCGACTACAAGTCAGCACGACACTAATGCAATGCCGGTTCAAAGCTGGACCACCGTCGCCGGCGCTGGCCACAATCCTTTCAACACTGGGCATTGCGTTACGCTAGCTGGGTGCAACACATTTTCAGTCATTGACAATGCACCACATACATGAACTAATGGCGGATCAATGTTGGGTCAGCGTCAGAGGCAATAGCCTAGCATCGACCAGTGTATGCTCAGTTAAGTGGCATTGAACTAATTAATGCTGAGTTAATGTTGGCCAACCATCAGCTACGCCGGTATAACCCCGACCCAGCAACGTGCCACAACGTATCCGCCAGGAGTTAGATATGGGGGTGAAGAGTGTCTCAAAAGCATGTTGTATTGAATCCCAAGGTTGGGTTAATGTTGGGCAAGCGTCGTTAAGGTCTCACCACACAAATTTATACGCGCATATAATTATAAAGTTTAATAGTGAGAGAGTTCCATAATTTCTTACAAATTGTGGCTATTTACAGCAGCTTCTGTGGAAAATATTACATAAATATGATTTTGCCACCTATTTATTCGGATTAAGAGATGATTTTGGTTCCAAAAACATTGAAATCACCAAACTCATGCATAACATACATAGTTCCTCCCCTGGCAGTGAAATTGATTCCCCAGCATTCGCTAGGTGGCGTGTTCTTGTGATTCTAAGCTGGTTTTTAAGGAAGTGCTGTATACATCCCGCGAATAGAAAAAAAACGCAGACGTTTAAAGGGACTGGCCCAGGCTAAAATCATCAAAAAATCGGTGATTTTATTTTGGGTTCTTAATATGACCATATGATGTAAGCATGTACATAGATTAGAACTGCAAATTTTTATAATTTTTGTGCTGCGCATTCACCAGTTAGGCTAGATATAGAGACGAAATTCCTGATTTGTAATTATTGACAACCATGTCAAAAATAAGAAATGCGGGAATTTCGTCTCTATATCTAGTCTAACTGGTAAGTGCGCAGCACAAAAATTATAAAAATTTGCAGTTCTAGTCTATGTACATGTTTACATCATATGGTCATATTAAGAACCCGAAATAAAATCACCGATTTTTTTATGATTATAGCCTGGGCCAGTCCCTTTAAGCACCCTTTTTTATTTGTTGTATTGATAATGTATGTCCTGATGATTAAAAAGATATATGGGTTTATATATATTTTTTCATTTAAAGAATGCTGGGAGGCCCAAGCGTATGGGCCATAATACATGTAAGTCTATGGGAAGTGTATTATGTGTGGTGAGACGTAAATGCCCCCACATTAAACTAGTATAGCTAGTATTGTTTCAGCCCATGCACGGGTTGATCCTAGTATTGCTGTGATATGTTATATTAATTTTATAGATTATACCATTGCCATGGCTAAAGTTGTATCGTCCCACATATCAGCCCAACATTGTTGTATTCTCCAGAGGGGCATGGGTTCTGTATCGTACCAGGGTCGCAGACCCAAGGTACAATAAAAAACCCATGACCCGAGGGAGAATACAACGAGAGAGGGTCTTGTCTTTTTATCTCATACCAACATTTTCAATACATACGTAGGCCTAGACTAGAGAACTGGAATTTAGAAAGTAAATGCCATAAGCCTTAGCCTATAACTGTAACATGACTTAGGCCTATACCTTCATCTTATAGTTAATGTTAAGATTAGTGGCAATAGTTCACTATATGGGTAAAACCAAAAATTAGGGTAACTTTACATAAAATTAGTGTCCCCAGGACTTAAAAGGTCCGCATTTTGATTTAAATATAATAATATTAAAAATAAATGGTGCAACTTCACGTTTAGGCATTACTACTTAATAATGTTTGGATTATTTGTAAAAAAATATATATATATATGGTTTTATAAGAGCTCTATGTCATGGAAACATGGAAAATGGCATGTCCCCAGGGAAAATTCCACTATTTAAAACTTCACTGTAGGATACAAAATCAAAATATAATTCTAACAATTACATTTCATGGCTAGACATTGTTCACTTTAACTAATCAATGATCAAAATTCGACTTAAAATTGATATCGATATAAATAATTTTGATGAATATACATGTCCCCACATTTGCACTCTACTCCGTTACCATTATTGTAGCATGCCCCATCAAGTGAATAATCATGAACTAAAATTATAGCAAGTGTAGTTTGACACACTAAAGGGCCTTATACGAGTTTTTCACCTTGAAAGAATTAATATTGTTGAGTGACAAGTTATTCGAAACAGGTATTACCGAAAAGTTAGAAAATATGCTTTTGTTTTTACTACTCCGTTCCTAGCCTTGTGGGTATAAAAACGAGTTGGGTTTTATGATTGTATGCCTACAACACTTGCTATGGGGACTATTTGCACCCCTATGATATATTTTTGAATTATTGCCCAGATCTTTTCATTAATCCCTAGAATACTTTTAATTTTACTACTCCGTTCCACTCTACTCCGTTACCAAGAAAAGGGAACGGAGTGGTGAATTGTCAAATTTTATGGGTTTTACAGTCATAATGATTGATGATATAGTCTTTTAAAACATTGCTCGTTCTCCCCTTATTAATAGAGCACCTATTTGTGATCGATGTTATGATAAGAAAATATACAGTTTATATTTATGTCGAGCCAAACATTTGGTAACGGAGTTGAGTATTTTTTGGCTTGGTAACGGAGTTGAAATAAAGATTTTTGTTCATCCCATCAATTTTTTTTTAAATTTTTAGCAGGTCTGATGTACGATTGTTTAGTATTATGCTCCAATAAGGATATCACGTTTAAAAGTGTGATGTCAAGCTAAACAAAGTAACATAATTTTTTAAATGGTTTGAATTTGGTAACGGAGTAGTAAGTGGAATTCTGCAACTTTTTTAAAATGATTTTTTGAAGCAAAAAAAAAATTTCTAGCGCAGCCAGTGGCTTTTTCATGCTCTATTGGGATCAGTGCACCAAACCTATAAAGTAGTTTTCCTCCTCTTTGATGGTCACCTCACTGCCATTTTTGATGCCACAAAGTTACCCCAATTTTTGGTTTTACCCATATAGCCTATTCACTTTTTAAGTTCAATGGCGAAATAATCCTTTTCAACCTGTGATCCGATTCAATGATATGTAGGCAAATAGATTGTTTTCCAAATTGTCACACTTCTCAGTGGCATGCACACCTCACCTTATGCCTGGCGGTGCACAGAGGAGGAGGATCTGTCATTTGAAGGAAGGGTGGGGGTCAATAGGTAGTCCATCAAGTGCAGAAGCTTTTCCCCTTTCATTTATATAATTACTTTTAGACATTCTTGTGTGGTTATCGAGCCTTCGCACCTTTGTCTTTTATTTTTAGTCAACGTATGACAAAAATGTTGCCCTACGTCTTTGATAAAATTCGTTATTGAACTTTTACTGGGCTTTTTACTTGACTAAAAATTTGAATACAAATTTACCGTTCCTTCTAGTATGTCATTTTATGACTTCATGTTTTTTTCCGCTGGCTGTTTTTGAAGAATTTATACAGTTGTCTTGTTGAGTTTTACTTTCGAGTGAAAGAAAATAACAAGGGTTTTTCCCCCTCTTCAAGCCATTGTGCCATTGGCCTTATGTGATATCCTCGAGCCTTATCCATTGAAATTTCATCCAGCTGAGCTTAACCTGTTCTCTTTCTCTCTGGAGCTCATTTATCATGTTTATTTCTAGATTAGTTACAATTTCCTCTATGTATTCATTTTTTTCTAATACATTAATATTAGGTTTTCAATAGTGTGGTCTACGAGGATTAGCCTTACTTTTTCAGGTGATTTTTAAGCATTTGTGGTCAGGAACAAAACCAGAGCGTTCAATATGACACATTGTCTAACATAATTTTTAAATGGTTTGCTAACCAAGATGTAGTCAATTCTGCTACTATGAATTGAGTTATCAGGGTGAACCCATGTGTATCTATCAGTATTTGTATTATTCAAATATGGCCATATGTATAATAATTAAATGTTTCAAATAAACCACCAGCTCATTATTTGAAGAACAAACATACACCCCCTCCGATTGTCTCGACTTCGAAAGTTTTATAATAGCTCTACCATAAATTATACATTATCACACAAGTAAAATGTGAAATAAGACGTTAAACGTGAAGCTTCGTTTATACTTATTAAACGAAAGCAATGTGAGTCTAGCAATAAATCATATGTGGAAATAAAAATTACGTTTATTTTTTACAGTATTTTAATACTGGGGCTGCTCTCTGTTGAAGTTTCTCGTAAAAATCTATTTGCTTTCTGGTTTAACCCTTAACGCGCTGAATTAATTTGTAAAAAAAACATCGCAACCAGAGGTTTTTTCAATT
This sequence comes from Flabesymbios commensalis, assembly GCA_964017125.1. Taxonomy (NCBI): domain Eukaryota; kingdom Metazoa; phylum Annelida; class Polychaeta; order Terebellida; family Flabelligeridae; genus Flabesymbios; species Flabesymbios commensalis. Next base: position 38,071,986 of record OZ024904.1, on the reverse strand, counting down.
TGAAATCATCATAAATGTATCAACAATAACATCATTTGAAACGATATCAGGATGTTCAGGCTAATTTTCATGTTGTGAAAATATAACATAGCCTACTTGGCATTAGATGGATTAAATATAACTTTCTATTGAGTACTTTTAAAACTTCACCAGGACTAATAATTTAAATAGGGATCATAGGCAGATAGAAGATAAAGGAGACAATATTTATTAAATATTTCTGCCTTCTCCTCACTCCCAGAAAAATTGCTATTGCAACCCGCTAGGTCAGAAACCAAAGTGTGCTGCTTACAGCCATAATTAAGTTTAATACATTTCCAGTTAGTTTTACTATAGACGTGTTCAGATCTGGCTTCACGTGCGACGTTTGTTTCTAAACTGTTTGAGCAACCGTAATAAATATGCTATATGTTCTAAAACAAAATTTAATGTATATTATATTATAAATTATATAATTATGTGTTTCTTTTCAGAGGTATGAAACATCACGTATGCCCTGCAGATTATGTGGAGTATGTGCGAAGTCAATTATAATATACTTAATAATGTGTCTTTGGCCAGAAGAGTACAAAATTAACCACACTAATAAACATGATCACTAGGTGACAGATATTGCATAATAACTAGCAACTAACACGTTCTTACTGAATTGAGGTTTACGCGTCAGATGGCGGCCTCTTTCTGCTTCAAACAGATGCATTAGGCATAACAGAGCACCATCTGAGAATAAAGGGATCAAGGAACATTGGCAGCACGTGACCACTAACGGCTACCCTTTTGGCATCACCGGCCCACACAATGAGACGAACCTTGCAATTAAGCTGACTTTACAACACTACACACGTATTAATTATCTCGGTGCAGTAATAATTTATCATGGTCATTTTCAATATGTTTTTGTCAACAAGAGCAGTGTGTTGTCACTAATTTAGTGTGGTGGACGCTTTTTAGCGCATTTTTGTGGGGTTTTTTTAATAATATTAATCTAAGTATATCATAATTATATGCGGGTGTACAGATCTAAATTAAATCATCACATATTGTTTATTATCATGTTTAAAAAAGGCCCAGTTTATAAACTTTGGGATATTTCCCTTTCTTTCCGGCGATCTTTTCTTGTGATGTCTTCATTTCTAGCTTCGATCAATTTAACAGCCATACCGGTAACTTACCCAGTTCACCTGTTAATGTCGTTGACCTCCTTTTTTTTGCAGCCTCATATCAGTTCAGCGTATCACGTTTTTCCGCACGTATGGAAAGTTGCATTAGTACGAAAGCGCATTGGGGACTTGGTGCGTTTTATTTTATCTCCAATTTTCATAATTCGCCCGGCCGGTATACTAACTCGCCCGGGCAAGATGCTAACTCGCCCAGGCAAGATACTAACTCGCCTGGGCGAGATACTAACTCGCCGGGACAAGATATTAATTCGCCCGGGCAAGATACCAACTCGCCTGGCCAAGATATTAACTCGCCCAGGCAAGATATTAACTCGTCTGGTCAAGAAACTAACTCGCCCGGGCAAGATATTAACTCGCCCGGGCAAGATACTAACTCGCCTGGTCAAGATACTAACTCGCCCGGTGTAGTGGTTTAAGCGTACCCCCCCCCCCTTTCAGCATACAGGGGGGTACGTTAAAACTCGTTTCTGCTTACCAGGGTGTATGTTGAAACTGGTTTCAACGTACCCCCGGCTGAAACTAGACCTAGATTTAAAACGATGGGTTGCCACGATTCGCTGTGTACACATTGAAAGGTCAGGTTAAAACCTTTTAACCGCCAAGTTATTTAATTTTTATTTTCACCCACTTGAAGTTGCGTCTCGCTGACGCGATCCACAACTTCAAGTGAGTGAAAATTATTCAGATTTTACAAAATGGGGGTCAACGATTTTGTGAAATATTGTTGTTTGATGTAACGTTTTTTCCTTAACATGTTTAAAGCTGGTATTTAATGTGCTAATAAAAAATAAAGAAAATAATATAATCGAGATCGGCTGTTAGAGGTTTAGCTAGTTTTTGACGTGTGCGCTCTTTTTTTATGCTTCGGCGATTTGGTTTGATGTCGTAAATGACTGGTATTGTGTACGTATTAAGCATGAGTGCAAGGTAGACATGTGGGTATATTTTGTTATTTGATAACTGAAAATAATGGAAAATGTATATATTCCCACGACAATAGACTGTTGGCACCGGTGTTCAAAACAGGCCTGAAACATGGCCAACGTTACATCTGCGATAAATAAATAATTTTTTTATTAGTTGCCCTAGAGATCAAATGGTTATAATTATGGAAATTAAAGTGTCTGCAAAAAATGTCCCAATGCCATGCGATGCAAAACTAAATTTAATAATTGGTATCATTGAAGTTAACCGGTAAAATTGAGGGAGATAATTTGAAACTAGATGGGGTAATTGAAACTAGTTTCAGATTACCCCCGGGTAGTGGGGCAGATTAGTGAAACAATTTTGCAAATGGTGATACAAGCACCAAAATTGATATATATACTCATCAAAATCTATTTTTTTTAACAAAATATTATTGTTAGCCACCTTAATTTCAAAATGGCCGAAATACTACTTTTCGTCATTAAATTTGACTCAATGTGTGTGTGTGTTCATATTAAATTTGCAGACACTTTAATTGCCATAAGTATAACCCTTTGATCTCTAGGGCAACTATTAAAAAAATATGTTAGCATATATATAACCCTCCATGGCAATTTAATAATTTGGCGGTTAAAAGGTTTAACCATGACCTCAACCATGCTGCGCATGTGCTTTTAATGTGTGCGCAGCGAATCGTGGCAACTCATCGTTTTAAATCTAGGTCTAACGGTTCTTAAAAGTTCATCAATAATCATATTTGGTAATATGCCCTATAGGCCTAAAGGGGGGAGGGGTAAATAAAAGTGTATTTTTTACTTTGAATATACCGGGGGGTACTTTGAAACTAGTTTAAAGGTACCCCCGGTACGCTGAACCTAGTTTCAACGTACCCACCCCTCCCCCCCCCCCCCCCCCCCGGTACGATGAAACCAGTTTCATCGTACCTCCAGGGGGTAATCTGAAACTAGGGGAGGTAACTTGAAACTGGTATTTTTATAGTTTCAGCGTAACGTAGGGTACATCGAAACTAGCCCCCGGTATGCTGAAAGGAGGGTACGCTGAAACGGCTACACGGGCGAGTTAGTATCTTACCCGGGCGATTTAGTATCTCGTCCCGGCAGGCTAGCATCTTGCACGGGCGAGGTAATATCCTGCCCGGGCGAGTTACTATCTTGCCTGGGCAAGTTATGAATATTGAAGAAAAAATAAAACACACCATGTCCCCAATGCGCTTTCGTAGGTCAGAACTAATGACAGCGAGCATACTGCTCACCCTACTATGATGAATAATATAGTGCAATTTGTTTTCAACCAATTTTTTTCAAAATTGTCATGCGGTGATTTAATACAGCGGCAGTACCTTTCCCAGCAAACACGAGACGTTAACAAAGTGTTGATTCAACGTTGGAGCACCGTCTTCGACGCTGGCCCAACATTAAACAACACTGGATCAACGTCTCGTACGGTTTGCTGGGTTGTATTTATCTTTAAATTAGAACCCACCTAGCCGAGTAAACAACGGCTCTGGATGCTTGTCAGCGCTATAATAACCAATTCTGAGCAGTCAATGTCGCAATTGCCAGCGTGGATGCACTCCCCAGGCCATATAGGATGTACGCCGCCCCTTAACTCCTAAAACACTGATGTCGACTTTATATGTGTTTTATTAACACCAGCATAACCAGTTGTTGAATATAAAATACGCCTTCAATCTTTAAACACTAATATATGTTGGGACTTAAATTTAACAAATCACGTCATTTTTCAGTCACTTGAAGTTGTGGATCGCGGTAGCGAGACACCACTTCAAGTGACTGAAAAATCAAATTGAATAGCTCTGTGGTCCAATGGGTAATATCTTCATGGGCAGGAAATTAGGTGCATTGACAATGCTTTAACATGATTACGACTTACATAATGGGAGAGATGATGCTAACCTAATGTCGTGTGAATACTGGGCCAGCGTCGCAGACTTTGGCCCAGCTATAAGCCGGCATTGGGTCCTCGCTTCGCGTTTGTTGTGGCAAGTTTATATTCTATTGGGATAAGGCGAACAAAAGCGTGATTTAATTTGTGTCGCCCATGGAGAGTTTGAAAATGTCAAACATATAATCTGATAATCACACCCTCCTCACGCCTTCACGCTTTTTCCATCGTAAACAGGTAATTACATGTATTATAATATTATACATAATGTAGCACTGTGGATACTCCATTTTTTTATATTTCGAAAATATAACAAGCTAACAAATAATAAACAAAATTGTATAGTAATACAAAAAAGTAATAACTTGAAGTCCTTGTGATTCGAATATCTGATTTCATAATGAATGAAAGAATTAATGAACGAATGAAAGAATGAATGAATAAATGAAAGAAGAAACGAACAAATGAACAAATGAACGAATGAATGAACAAAGGAATGAATGCATGAGTGAGTATTTAAGTGCGTGAGTGAGTGAGTGAGTGAGTGAGTGAGTGAGTGAGTGAGTGAGTGAGTGAGTGAGTGAGTGAGTGAGTGAGTGAGTGAGTGAGTGAGTGAGTGAGTGAGTGAGTGAGTGAGTGAGTGAGTGAGTGAGTGAGTGAGGAAGTGAGTGAGTGAGTGAGTGAGTGAGTGAGTGAGTGAGTGAGTGAGTGAGTGAGTGAGTGAGTGAGTGAGTGAGTGAGTGAGTGAGTGAGTGAGTGAGTACATTCATTCATTCATTCATTCATTCATTCATTCATTCATTCATTCATTCATTCATTCATTCATTCATTCATTCATTCATTCAATTATTCATTCATTCATTCATTTATTCATTCATTCATTCATTCATTCATTCATTCATTCATTCATTCATTTATTCATTCATTCATTCATTCATTCATGCATTCATTCATTCATTCTTTTATTTATTGATTCATTCATTCATTCATCCATTCATTCATTCATTCATTCATTATGTCATTTTTGCTCACATACAGCCTAAGCGTGACTGAAGAGCCTTTCGAGAATATAGTTAGATGAATCAGATGACACTGCCCTCCAGACACAAGTTTTGAAATTTGATTCCTGGCGGTTTAAAGCCGAGCACGCTACCTCTCGGTTACTGATATACCCCACAATATCCAACTTTTTTTATTTGGAACCAAATAACGGGAGTGGAAAAGAGCCCTGAGCTTGTAACCACCACACCCGGCCCCTGGTCGATGAATTGGAAAAAATATGACTAGATTATAATAATAATTGTGTTTATACTATGGTTTATACAATGAAAAATAAATATATCCGCCTAGTTCTCTGCATATTTAAATTAATTTGCTTCCGGATGTGGCACCGACGGTCGTACTGAGTAGACCCAATGCAAGATGATTTATGTTTCCCTGATTTAATGGATTGCTCTATTTTACGTCACGTTTTGCACTCGGTGCTTCCTTTTCTTTCAGACGACAAAAGACAAACCTGCTGATGCCTGTTTTATGGCAGGTAATTTTCTTTCTGACGTCAATGACTCCAAGGACAGTGTCATGTTGTGGTCATCCTGTCTGGTACAGACAAAACCTCAGAGGTGGCGCCAGCTAATTGTGGTTTCTGATTACGGAGCTAGATCCGCAGCACAAATACATATGCAGCAGTAAATGCGCACTTGAAAAGTGATCAGTTACTGTTGTTAGTCTTTGCACGTATACAGTAAATTATCGTTGCTTTCTGGGATTGAGGTGCGGTCTTTGATCCTGGCACACCTACGCACACGCTGATAATCCGGGGCTGACAGCAGTTTTTTTAATTAATTATTATAATAAATATTCATATAACATAATAAGTATAGGGAAAAAACGTAATTTATTGGGAACAATATGGAATTAGTAAGTTCAGGAACAAATGTAATGCAACCTGAAAAAGCCAGATGACACAAATAACGCGTAAAAGACAGCCATAGGGTGATCAAATCGGATGACAATCAACTAGACTGCGTTGTGAGTTATCAATAAAAAAATTAAAAACGTTACACTCCATACTATAAAAGAGCATGCAGAGTGCAATATATACCAGATCGAGGGTGATGTGTGTAACAAAACCTTCACATATGTGTTGTTAAAACAACAATGTCAAAAACAGACACATATTCCTTAATAAACATGACGCACATTTTCTATTTTTCATTTTTTAATGTGGATAATTTCACTTCTTTTTTTTATTACTGCTAGGATGATGGGTGTCATTAATTGAAAGTCCATCTATGATGGCAGTTTTTTTAATTATATTTTATGTGATATCCTTTGCGTAACAAATAGTAAATGTCTCTCGTCTATGTCATGTATGTACCATGCATACGCACCATTATACCACAAACAAACCTCATCAGAGATTTCATCTGAGCTGATATGCACAAATAATAGTTGAATTGGATGGTAAAGAAAAAAAACAAGCGGAATGGTTTCTTAAACATGTTAAATTTAATTCTCTTTGTTCGCATTTTCAAATACATGTATGTTATTAAATCATGTTCCTGTCCTCCACATGTTTACAAAAAAACACTTAAAAACCTAAATACAGGCTTACTGTTGTGTACAACAACAACAAAAATCTAACTTGCTTATTTCCTGTCAATGCTGTCAAAGAAAAATTTAGCTTAGAGAATAAATATATGTTGAGATAAATAAATAGTTTTTACTAAAAATAACCGATGTGTTCTCCTTCAGTTGTTCCCATCAAGGTCAAGATCATGACCTGGTATAGGCTGACACACCCAGCTATTGGATCGATATATCTAAAATCTAGCTGTTAATAGCGAGGCGAGCCAGTTTCCACAATGATTCCACAAGACAATTTTGAATGGTCCATGTAGCAGATCCTTGGATACGATTTGTAATTTCAGACGCGGGAAAAGCGATCTTAGTCCGATTGTGAAAAAAATCGTCACCACTTTCCTCCAGCCTGGCCTTCGAGTAATGTCATCAAAATACACCACTACATTATTTTCTTTGTCCGACCACGAAATTCTGAATGGAGATTTATTGTTAATCAAGTACAGACCAATTATCATGGTAGGCCTATGGTGCTATAATCAGTCAGGCGTGACTGAGCTGTTGATTATAAGGGATCCTCATTATGGTCGGATGTGTTTTAAGTCAGTTAAAACCCTCGTAGCTCTACATTCTTGGCTGTAGAAAAGGCCTCGGCCTTCGGCCTCAGCCTCTTCCACAGCTGAGAATGTAGAGCTCTTCGGGCTTTATCCTATACGTAGACCCCTCTTATTGAATGAATGAATGAATGAATGAATGAATGAATGAATGAATGAATGAATGAATGAATGAATGAATGAATGAATGAATGAATGAATGAATGAATGAATGAATGAATGAATGAATGAATGAATGAATGAATGAATGAATGAATGAATGAATGAATGAATGAATGAATGAATGAATGAATGAATAAAATCCTATATAGCGCATGTATCCAGCCGGAGGCTGTCCACAACTCTGAACATCGAGAGTAACTTAGCAAGTTATTCTGAAATTGCAGGTGATGCTAACTTTACTTTTGACCAGTAAATCGATTTTACCATTTAAATTGATTGCTACAATGCTAGACCGACATGTAAATGTAGATTCTAAAGTAGGAATAATTTTAAAGTAGAAAAAAGAGATGCCCGCGATCTCAATCGCGCGATGGTTGATTGATCTTCAGACAATGATCAATGCAATAATCTGTTTGATATCCTCATATCGCCACAATCAGGCTAATATCATCAGAAAATTGGTATTTTTATTTTGGCTCCTTGATATGTTCATAATATATCAACATGTCCATAGACTAGAATTGTTTTCCCCTAAAGTTTACCGAAATTTATTTGCGGACATGCATGCCCTTATAAGAAATACGAGAATAACTGATAAATAGGGCTTTCGGTACACTTGCTACGTTGCCACAGCAGTCCAAAATTTAAAAGACTTCCGCAATTCTAATCTATGGACATGTTCACATATTAAGAAGCCGAAATAAAAATACTCATTTGTTAATGATTTTAGCCTGATTGTGTCGTTTTAATTAAATTTGGGTGGGTGATTTTACCTCGCAACAAATCCCCATTGCTTGGAATTCCTATCTAGATGTACTAAGAAGGTATAGTCATTGTAACCATTATTGCAGCTAGGATCATTTACTTATTTTATGTTCCTATATAAACATATTTAAGACATAATAACATACATGTACATAATGTATTCTTCTTCGTATTCTTACTCCATCCATAAACCTGCGATGTTGGAGTTTTGTAATATTATATTTTAAAACGTGTAGTAGATGTCGTCAGTGTCTGATCATGCTGCTTTGTAATGGGGGTGAGATGGTTTTCCCCGAAGTGAGTTAGTCGTCCATTTCAGTTATTTGTGTGGTTTTATAATACAAAATCATAGGGTTCAATTTTTCGCATAATTTTTAAGTCGTTAGCAGGACATTTTTAAAATGGCTTCAATTGATATGGCAATGGTCGTATATAGAAACCCAATAGTCCATTTTTTCTAAGCTGGGTTTTAAGTAATCAGGGATTGTATTCTAGTTGCTCAAGGCTACAAAAGTGTCATGGTGATCTTGCACAGGTCAATGCCATTTGAAACCTCAAATTAGCCAAAATATCACTCACATGTATATTTTGTCTAATAATTCAAATAAAGTATAAAATGTTACTGACTCGAACATTTTTAATTGGTTAATTTTAGTTGTTCAGAGGTCATAAAATGTCAAATTAGTTAAAATAGCGTTATGTACAAATGCATTGTTTACTTCATAAAATAAAATATAAGATGATTTCTGATAAAACAGCTGTAATGCGATGGTGAATAGCAGTTGTTTTTCTGGCGCCAAGGTCAATGTCATGTGATCTGTCTGATCTGTCTTTTACAAACAAAACATCAGAGATGGCACAAGCTACTTGTGGTTTCGGGTTGCAGAGATCTACAGCGCAAAGACATACAGCAGTAACTGCTTACTTGAAAAGTAAGCAGTTACTGCTGTTTGTTTTTGCACAGCAGAGATAATCAGCGTTGTTTTCCGGAGGAGGTGCGGTCTTTGATCCTGGCACAACTACGCTCACGCTGTTGGACCGGGTGTTACAATAGTGGTTTGAATTATTTATTTTGAGAACCAACCTGCATATCTGACTGACTTACTTGTTCCGCCGAGATGCTCAAAATATCTACGCTCCAGAAACTCAAATAGATTTGTTGTTCTTCGTACAAAAACAAACGCTGGGCCAAAAGCTTTCTCTATATCCCAGCCAGTACCCATACGTAATGACAAAACAATTTTAACATTCAGGAAATTACTTGAATCTCACCTATTTGATCTGGCTTTCCAAACCCTAGCTTCTCAGTAGTCCAGCTCCCTGTTGGCGAACCTACTTTGGCATTGATTATGACACATTATCACGCTAAGGATTTTTGCGCCTCTCTGAGCTCGGTCCGCTGAGGATTGATTGATTGATTGATTGATTGATTGATTGATTGATTGATTGATTGATTGATTGATTGATTGATTGATTGATTGATTGATTGATTGATTGATTGATTGATTGATTGATTGATTGATTGATTGATTGATTGATTGATTGATTGATTGATTGATTGATTGATTGATTGATTGATTGATTGATTGATTGATTGATTGATTGATTGATTGATTGATTGATTGATTGATTGATTGATTGATTGATTGATTGATTGATTGATTGATTGATACTGTAAGTATAGCATGTAAGACATGCATAAAAGCAATAAAATATTTATTTTACCGTATATAAATAATTCATTGAAGGTCGCCGCAGTTTGCATGCTGCCTCTACAGCAGCAGCACGCAAACTATCTTGAGCAGTCATCAACTTTTCAACAGTATCAGAAAGTATTTTTTACAACAGAATGGTAGAGTAGAATATATCCTTTCTAGAGCATCTGAAATGATTTAGGCACATAAGACTGATCTTGTTGGTCATCATCTTTCTCATGTATTCTATTAATAGTCGCTGAGTGTAAGTGCGACTTGCATTTATGAGATTTCTTTTTTCATCTAGCGTGAGCTTATTACGTCTGGCTTCTGCCATAATGATGCGCAACACTGAATGTCTTATACATTCAGATCCCCTTTTTATATCTCTGTAAGCTGGTGTTATGTTTACTATGTTAACCATCGAATAAAAATGGAGCATAGAAAATACAATAACTACGGAATTATCGGTATGTACCGAATTGTATGTTGGTTTAGTGTTGGCCAACTGCCTGATATGCTAGCATTAAACAAACAGTAAGACAACATTAAGCCAAAATTGGTTCAATGTCTCGTATTTGTTGGGTTATCCTTTTAATTGAGCAATGCAAACCCTGCGAGCGCTCTGACATTCTTACTGTGGCTTATAAACATGATAAATCCCACGCGTAATTACCGCCTCTTATTACGAAGACGAATCATTTCGTTTGTTAGGTCATGTAAATGTAATACAAAATTATTAATATAAAATTATTATTGCAACCCTGAGAATTAATAACTTGAATAAAATTGAGTAAAAGTACAGACGCAGAATTCTAATTGCATGCGGGTCTCTCTAGCTAGTGCACAAAAAAATAAATAACGTTAATTTGTTGACCTCTGATAAATTCCCGGTGGAGGAGACAATAGTGTTTAACTACCGATTATAATTAAAATAGTTATATTATAATTTTATTTAGTAGCTAGTGTGATTCAATTGGCTAAAACAGTTACAAGAAGAACGGAAAACAATAAAGAAGTTTGCAAAGATACATAATAAAAAGAGTATCTTTATCAGCTTTACTTTATAAGGAAAATTATGCCAATAGATTAAAATTAACATGAAGTAAGATGCTTTCTGAGCAAATCTATGGCTGTCGCTTGCGTACAAGAAAGCGTGACGGCGCGGCGTCCACCATGAAGGGCCCATAACAATAATTATTTTAATGCCTCACCAAGACTGCCATAGAGGTCTGTTCCGCTTACCAATGCTGGTTGTCGTTTGTGGGCATCCAAGCGTGGAGGCGCGACTTTCATCGTAAGTGTGAATGCTCTGTTAGCTATACAAGGAGTTAGCCCCAAGCTGTTGCGTCATATATTAACAGTTCATTGTTTGGGACCAGAAGCAGCCTAATCCATTTATTTAGCAGCATACCAATTAACTGAACAAAACGTATTTATGCTTTCAAGAACCGGCTAAAATCAATAATATTATTCTAAAGGTTACAGATGGTTAATAGTGTTCAGAGCTAAAACCAGCTTAATCAATTTGTCTGTTTTTAGCACTGGAAATGGACTCAATGAAATTGAAAACTGAATAGCTTAAAGGGACTGGCCCAGGCTGAAATCATCAAGAAGTCGGTGATTTTATTTTGGCTTCTTAATATGACCATATAATGTAAGCATGTCCATAGACTAGAACTGCAAAAGTTTTTTAATTTTTCTGCTGCGCATTCACCAGTTAGACTAGATATAGAGACGAAATTCCCGTATTTCCTATTTTTGACATGGTTGTCAATAATTAGAAATCAGGAATTTCGTCTCTATATCTTGCCTAACTGATAAATGCGCAGCAAAGAAATTAAGAAATTTTGCAGTTCTAGTCTATGGACATGTTTACATCATATGGTCATATTAAAAAGCCAAAATAAAATCACCGTTTTTTTATGATTTTAGCCTGGGCTAGTCCCTTTTACGCATTTGGCCTCTTATAGCTTGGTGTGGAATAACACTTTTTCTCTCTGATATATATAGACAAAATGTTTAAGATTGTTCTGATTCTACGTTTTTTACAAGTGCCACAATAAACAGCTGCAGCCAAATGCATCAGTCCCGTTATCAAACTAAAGCTCGTTTTTTGCTGAGTCATGCTGTTTAAGCTGCTTCTGATTCTGGGGGGACAACCAGGTCCCCTCTCTATCTCACCTGAGTGTCGCCTGAGCGAGTGAGATCCGGAGACTGTTCCCTGACAAAGGAAGTAGTCAGGTGTGGGGAGGTGGTAAGGGAGAGCAGACGGCAGGTAAGCAGCAGCTAGGCCGAGAACGACCATTCATGACCGTGCAGCGACAGGAACAACTACAAATATAATAACACGAAAAGATGCCAACGTTAAAGGTCAAAGCTTTGTAGACCTCTGAATTAAGCTGACTAAGTAGCTCATTCATAATGACCCCATCGAACACATAAACGTTGACCCAATGCTGCTTTAATGTCGAGCGAGCTTCATAGACGATAGATCAACATTAAAACTGCAGTTCGAGCTTCTGTGTATGAACAATATTTCAATGAGTTCTTTTAGAGATATTTCAATGATTTACTTAAGCGATTCAATAATTTGTTAAACTGTATTTTAAACAGTTTAAATGGATTGAATATGTTGATACGTAGCCTAATACTAGATCACACTGGCATGAACGTGTAATCCTGCTGACACCAGTAGGCCTACTGTTTAACAGGAGAGGTTTAAGGGCTAGTTGTTTCCCATTTGAAGTCATCACAGTACCAACATTATTCGTAAACACACCTTTTTGTCTTAGAGTGACGCCAATTGAACATGCCGAGAGAGCGTTATAGGGTCAGATGTAAACACAAGCTTCATCTCAATTTACTCTGGATTTTTTGAGAGTTGACATGAATACCGTTGTCATTTCTTCATCCAGATTGCGAGACATTGATTTCCAATGAGAATGGCAAATAATTGTTTGTGAGATGGTTTATCGTGGCTTCGGATATGTGTATAATATATTGACAAAATAACACTAGGCGTAATGTATAATTATAATACTATTAATGATGTTTATCCATCCTTTCAAAATAATCAATCTTAAATATGTTGCCTGCTGTGCAATCATTTTAAAGAAAGTAAATGTCAATTATTAAAGGTAAATGTAAAGGTTTATAGTCTGATATCAAGTCTGAAGACCTATCATCCGACTTTGCATCTTACTCCCTGGTCACTGGACCTTTTTATTCGTGTGCCATTTCAACTGCACGGAGAGCATACAGTCCTGCAGCCGTTACGGCGCATTGAACTTATCGTACACATTGCCATCTCTGTCCTACCAGGTACTCATTTTCACCTGAGTCAAGTGAAGTATTTTAGGGTGAACTGCCTTGCCCAAGGACACACAATCTAAACAATGTCCCAAGATTGAGAAGGGAGAAACATGATATTTCCCTAAAAATTCTGCACCAAGCGGGATTCGAAACCGCACGGCAGGAAGCGACATCGGCAGAGCGCCACGCTCTAACCATTGTCCATGTCCCTCTCTAATCACCATCGGGCTAGATTTGCTCCACGCATTGGCTAATCAGGAGTGCAGGTGCATTGTGGCCTTTGTGACTGTGCTATTTTTTATGCAAAAATCAGCTGTTTCCAAAGCTTCCCATCTTTCTGTATCCGCATCACATAAGGTATATACTGGAGGAGCTAGCTAGGGTTGAGTAGGACTGTCGAGGTCCATTAGGTTTGACTTTAAAATTTGACTATATAATGTCTGGAGATCCAAAAAAGTTTCAAGCCATGTTTCGGCTCATGGTCATTTGACCTCAATATGGGGTGAAAGGTCACAGAAATCGATAAAAATTAAATCTCCGTTACATAGTTATATTTATACTCAAATTCTCAGAAATCTTATGCTGATTGCAAATATGTACATTTTATGTCATAAAAAGACATTATAAGGAAAATATGATGTAATATTGGGTCAAAGGACACAAAGATCAATGAAAAAACAAAAGCTCGTTATATGGTCATGTTTATACTCGAATTTTCAGAAATTTCACGCTGATTACAAATATATATCTTATATTTCCTAAAAATGTCATTGAAAAAAAAATAGCGCATTATGGGGTCGAAAGTCACAAAAATCAATACAAATTTTGTTATATTGTAATATTTATACTAAACTTTTGTGAAATTTAATACAGAATACAAACATATACATTATATTGAGAAAACAATGTCATGAAAGGAAATATAATTTACACATTATCTTGGTTTGAGGTTCAGTTGGCTCGTATGTATAATGACTGGAGAACAGTAATAAAAAAAACTAAGCTTGTATTTAAGAAATGTTTGTTGTCGTTTATTTCATCGGATTCTTACATTCTGTTCCACAGTTACAAAACTCACAACAGGTCATGTTTAATTTTCGGCAAGGGCAAATTGTGGGTCTTGCGCATTTTAAGCATTTGCAAGGTTTAGGGAAATCGACTGGCAAGGGTTTATTTGTCAAAGTAACTATGGGGAATAACATATTATCAACTTTCTTATATCCGTAGTCACAAGGATCTAACGTAAGCTGTTTTGATACGGCATTAACCCAAAGTTGGCATTGCAGGTACGCTCGTTGTATAAGTAAGTGGATGCTTGATAAACGAGGTGGCATTTTTTCAAGATCTAGTTTGAATGACGTTTTGTGGTGCATTGAGTAGCGTAAATCGTCTAAAATTTTAAAGATTTGTCTCTTGACAAACACTTCACTAAAAATGTTCAACCTATAAACGTATATATTTGTAATCAGCGTGAAATTTTTGAAAATTTGAGTATAAACATGACCATATAACGAGCTTTTGTTTCGTATTAATCTTTGTGACCTTTGACCCCATATTACGTCATATTTTCTTCATATCGAATTTTTATGACATAAAATGTATATATTTGCAATCAG
>OZ024904.1:37734703-38054703 GCA_964017125.1 Flabesymbios commensalis | reverse complement strand
TATGAGCGAGGAGTCCTAATCCCGGCATCTTCAGGACTCGTGGCACATCGTTTGAAATATGAAACACTGGCTTAAAGTGTTTCTCTGTTTAATGCGGGGTATCATCTGAGACAGAGGGTGACACTTATCGCATAATTCGTGCAGCTTGTGTGATGAATTAGTTATGATTAGACATTGTCTTTGGTGACGCAAAGGACAGATGAACAAACAACACCAGTTTTATCTAAGTGTCATTATAGGATCAGTAAACGTGTTGTTGTAGTTTAAATGCCAATACGTATTGTTCAATTAAATGTAAATTATTTGTATTTTGCTTTGTGTTATTTATGAAAATGTGTCATAAGTAGGCTATGCCTTTTGTCAGTTTATTTTGTGATATTCAGCTATTAGCGGTCATGTTACAGTAAATAATATATTTATTACAAATTTACTGTCGGTACTATGTTGAGCTTTGCTTGTAAATTGATTGCATAATGGAAATTATTGAAAGAAATTTTGCATCCCAAATATTGGAAATGTGATTAAAATCTGTATCGTTTTGGGGTTTATATATTTATTCCTATCTACAACGTATGGGCAGGCATAGCGCACCGTTAAGCGAGCGTTATAGACACATATCGAAGTCGATGGTCGGGTTTGCGTTTTCAGCTATGATTTTTCTTTCACATCTGAAGCGAACATTGGGCTTTCGCCTGGTGGACGCCGGTAAAAACGCTTACAGATGCTTCAAACTCTTAATGGCTACGTACGATAATGAAGGCTGTTGATAGTTAGTCCACATCAGTCACTACGTTTCCCTGCATCAAGCACACGTCAATATCCACTGGATGTGCGTCATCACAAAATTCACAAACGTCAGTTACGGTCAGCAGTCTCTGCATGTCGTCAATTTGTCAACATGTTGCGCAGCGTAACGTTTAAATCAAGATTAGAGTAGCCTTTAAATCCAGACCATCAGCGCGTTTGCAGTTTATTGGCATTCATGCTGAAGCATCATCAAATTTACATTTTTAACTTTCTAATTATTACAACATGGGACGAAAAATAGAGACGATCGCCAACGGATAAATGTCGGCCAAACGTCGAAACGTGAATCCACCTTTATACCCCAGTCACACATACACGACGCACAGCCCACGCCTTGCGTTACAAAAATTAGAGCAGGGCGTCGCTGTGCGTCCATGAATTTGTCAGGATATGAGAAGAGCCAGCGAGTTTAAGACGATTACACAGCGTGTTATAAATAAATCAGGTCTATAAATCAGCGAATACACAGCGTTTCGCCACCGCGTTGCGCGTTAGCAGGGCGCCAAAGTTGGCGAATACATCGCGCATCGCCAGCGCGAGGCACAAATAAGTTAGAAAGCATTTAGAACGCCCATATATGTTATATGTTCGCTGGACATGCGTTAGGAACACGTTAGTTGGGCGCTATATGCGCGCTCAGTGCCGGCAATTTTGAGTTTTTTCCTAGCCCCAAGGCTCAGTCACACATAGTCGACGCACGACCCACGCACTGAAAATTGATTATTTTTTGCTAGAGCGTCTGTCGTGCGTCGGTCGCGCTGGACTAACGCCACGCATATTTTTGTGCGCCCTCTAATCGTCAAAGGAAGTTGGGTATGTTTAAAACATTGAACGCATATGAACGCATAAATGTACACGCCAGAAGACAGCCAAAAACACGTAGGGCGCGCTAGAACAACGTCATAACAACGCTAAATACGTTTGCTTTGTGTCACATGGCTGCCCGCTGAGGGCGCCGGGCAGTCGCGGACAACGCGCCTGCCCTGCATTACGTGAGCGCTCGAAGCAAGCACTGGGAACACGCCGTCAGTTCACCCAGCGTTTCGAGCAACATGCTCTGACTATGCTATTTCTGACGGTGATGGATTATAGTGTAGGGCCAGCGTCGTAGACGATTGACCGGCATTGAGCAACGAGCTGCAACGCTGGCCCAACATTTAACCGGAATTTGGTGGGTAGGCCAACATCCTCTGTACCAGGTACATCGTAGGCAGGTATTGAATGAATGTTGGCCAGCACCGGCGATGGTGGTGGAAGGAATACACGTCGAAGATATATTTGAACTTGTCTCCTTGGTTCTCTCCTGAATTATATCCTGGACATTTAGGATTCTGGCCCATGGGGAAGACCAATACACTGATTTTTTGTCTATATCACTCAAACAGACTAAAGCCGGGCCTCGGAGTTCGGGAACTCCTTTTCTAGTTTTTATTATTCTAAAGTATTTGGACAGGTTAACAGTTCAATGTTTTCTATGTAACGGGTATCTACAGCGTAATATTAACAAGAATCTGACGATGTCTTCTAAACTTTACTGGCGGATAGCTGATCTACCTTTTCAGAAAATGGTCTAGACATAAAATATGAATAGCAACGAAAGCTGCAGCTCTATAGAGCTCTGCTGTGCAAAGTAAAAAAGGCAGTATCTGTTTACTTTACATGTGAGCAGATCCTGCCTTTTGTTTTTGCAGAGCAGAGCTGATATGTGTCTACCTAGGTTAAGATTGATAACGCCTAGTATGTGACAGGGTAGGATAATCTACATTAATCACCAGGTGTTCCTCTTTTTAAATAATATTCTAAGTGATCACCAGGTGTTCTGTAGAAGGCGCTGAGGTATAAGAAAATTACTAAATAATACCCGAAAATTATTATTTGTACGACATGTCGGAGTCACACAGCATATTGTTTTGTGTCGGTGTTCACATTCACATTCGGAAGCCATATTGGGTAACATAATTATAGTCAGTTGACATTGGAAGAGAAACTCAGATGTAAAAATTGATATTGGAGGCTTTCGATTTTACAATAATTCCTTACCTAAAAGCCAACTTTACAATGCTTAGAGCGATTGAGCTCGGTCAAATGGGACGAATAGAGTATTAACAAATTATATTCCAACTAAAATATTGTTTCTAATACGGGAGGGCACAGTTTTTGTAGGTAAATGTTGTTACCATGATACCAGGGTGTGGATTCGTGACGACTCATCTGTGTATGAGCCATAGGCCGGCCTAGTGATCATGCTGATCTGATGCAAATTCGACGTCAGCATGCTACTGTGAAAAGCCAAAGGTAGTATCTCCTTACTTTACAAGTAAGCAGATAAACCTTTTGGCTCATACATGGTCGTTATGATTTACGCCACTAAACTTTTATTGTGGTCGCTTTTCATTTATCTTCTCTGTGATTTCTTTTATGAAACAATATGTGGCTGATATTTTAATATGCAGGCTACCAATTATATTTTCTGTTCAGTAAGAATAACATTACGAAGGAAATGTTATTATCAATAAAATGACAGAAAAATAAAGAAAATTAGCTTGTATATTTGTTTGATTTGTAAATACATTATTGTAGCATGTTGACACGAAGACAAACTACAGTATCAATCAGATAATTAGCTGGGCCAATGTTGGTGGAACATTTTTCAGGGAGATTCGAACCCGGTGTCAGCTACAGGGCTTCCCTATTATCATACACGCACATATATGACATACACGTCAGTTCCTGAGCGAAACCAGCCAGTAGCGTCATTATTGTAATGGAATATATAATTATGAATTTTCTAAAAAAATATTTCAAAACCAGAATGGTGCAAGTGATCAATATTCGCAACTTTCAATTCCACTGCGATGATGGTTCTATTTTTGAATGATGATCCTGTCTTCAGTGGCATAGGAAACCCGTCACCCTCAATTACCTATTGATGAGCGACTATTTGTGGATTAGAGGATTGCCATTGTAGTTCAACAGCACCACTAATGGATTTATCCTCCTAGCTTACAAATACATATCTTTATTTGAGGGACATCGCGGGTCAAATACTGAGAGAACAACTGAAGCGTTTTAGGACTTCCCTGTACACTAATAAGATGTATATATTTGTATTACATTTCAATCAATACCTATTGTACGGAGCCTGGCAACATGGAAACAATATTTATAATCTAGTAGCTAGATAGTATCTCGTGGCCACAAGTTAGCAAGTAGTGGTCACAAGTTAGCAAGTCGTGGTCACGGGTTAGTATCTCGTGGCCAGGAGCTAACAAGTAGTGACCACGAGATAGTATCTCGTGGCCACAAGTTAGCAAGTCGTGGTCACGAGTTAATATCTCGTGGCCACGGGTTAGCAAGTCGTGGTCACGAAATAATATCTCGTGACAACGAGCTAGCAATCGCAAAATTGTCTTGTTTTCCAGGGCTATAAATATCGTTAGCGCGCATATCGACATAAATGTATAAGGTCAACCTGATATAAATCATATAGTAGTACATGTACATGTATCAGATTTTATTTACTCTTATTAAATTAATGTTTGATAAATGTTTAGTTTTACAAATTGCGGCATTATTTTTTGCAGCATTAAGTACAGCTATGACTACAAAATGCAGTATGATGACAGATGCAGCTGATTTCTTATCACTATTAAGGTGTTGTGCGTTTTACTATTCCTAACCGATTCGCCTATAGGAGAACCGCTTTTGACCTTTTTAGTAATGTTCTTGGGTATTATTCTCCCTTTATTTTATGTAACTTTTAATTAAAAAAAAACGTAGAGAACGACCAAGTAATCTATTAGAATCTACTATAACACACAATGAAGCTTTTTGTGACATTTAATAAGATTATAGTGTTCTGGAAATGGACATTGTTTATAAAAGTAGTAGGAGTTTAATATAATGCATGTTTCTGTATTCAGTTGGTGAATAGTGGTTGTGCTAATTTTAAATAAATAGAAGGGGGATTTGTATTAATGACTTTCACATATTGTAGACGCTGACTATAGTATTTGTAACTGTTCATCATCGCATGCATTCGTACGTTTCCTTCATCCATGTTCAATGACTCAACGGTATCACAGAGAGCAATTTTGGGAGCAAATGCAATGGTTTTATGCACCCACCCCTTGGTGCATAATATGTCCTATTCAAGACTTAGTGTTTTACCCGCTGTTGAACTATATTGAATTCATGAAAAAATAGCACGACAAAAACATAGCCCTATTACTTTTGCATATCAATAGAGTTAGTTGAACAAAGGTATAATGTTCAGACTTCCAGTCTCCGCCATTGAAAGACGTGACAACAGCAAAACACGTCAGTTTGAGATGACTTGATCGGCTATTGTTCAGCTGTATAGCATAAATATAGAGTCTGTTATTATGGAGTAAAAAAAATATGAATGTCACCTAGCACGCAAGAGGCGTTGACCCAACGCTGTTTTAATGTTGGGCCAGCTTCACAGACAGTGATCCAATGTCAAAAAACTTTGGATCAGCACATCTTGTGTTTGAAGGGTAACGTGATATACATGAAGCTAATAGTTTTCATTGTGGCTCGATCTAATTTCACAGTTTGATTTCGTAGTTATGAATAACAAGTAATGGTTGTACTGCCTGTAGTCATACCACCAATCCAGCACCTGGCACTGTGGCAGATTCGGCTCGGTTGTAGAAATCTTGAAGTACCTGGTTCGAGTCACGGGCGGGCTGGAGATTGATCATCATTGTTTTGCATAATAAACCTACAGTATGCTTCTGGTCAAAGTATACAGTGTAGTGCCATCTATGGATACTGTGTGATATGAAAAGCCTTGAAACATTTCGAAAATAAGATATAAAATATTTAGTGTCGACTTGGTCTTCGAGTTTATTTTGCCAGGAAACGATAATAAAGTACCGATTTACCAAGCATGTCTAGAGTATATCACAGAGGCATATGCGACCTCTGTTAAAATGGAATATCTCTGTTAATTTTGTGCCCCACATGGTGTCCCATAACACCTGGGGAATCAATAAATTATTTTATCATTTTTTTTAGTACGTTTATTTCAGCGGTACGGAGACAGACAGGAAACCTTTTATTTGCGAAGCTGCAGCTACACGAAGGATATGTAGGAGAGCTGCTCACATGTCACTGACATATTAGCACCGATACAACAAAGCAGCTCGGTGTGTGCCATTGTTGCTGCTTGCACGCGCACCTGGATTAAATGCAAAACGCACCAACGCGAGCGTGAGTGCGAATATGCACGCGACGAGAGACGCGAATATCGCCTGACTGTCTGAATAGCCAAAATCAGTAATTAAAAAATTCTAAACCAGACATATTTTGTCATGGCATGCTAATTTACCCCACATTTTATCAGCGGCGGGTAGACAGTTAAGCTAAATGTAGTATTATTTATAAAAGAAAATGATATCAACAGGAGAAAAACCAACATGTCCGCCAAAAACAGCAAAGCACGATAGTGATCAGTAGGCCTAAATGTTCACGCTTGACGTTTTGTCTCTATAAGATGTATATGTAATAAATATAGTGTATGTGTAGTGCATGTAGACACGTAGATTGGAATAAGTTAGGAACTTTGTTGAGTGGTAAAATGCTCCAGACAGTCGAATAACATACTAATAACATAGATGTTGATCTGTTCTGGGAATGTTGGCTCTAGTGCTACGATGATGTAACAAGATCAAATGTACCCCCAGGAATTTACCACCTTGGTTTGACTCTGAAGTGAGACGTCTGAAAAAGAAGCAAGCTTGGACAAAAGCTAAGCAGTTTAATAAAGGTCATCATTGGAATAAATTTAGAAAAGTAAGAAATCAATTACATAAATTATTGCAGTTCAAGTACAACCAGTTCATTGCTGATTTGCCTGAAACACTAAAAGAAAACCCTGAACGATTCTGGTCTTATATTGTAGATCGAAAACAAAAAAATACATAGAACAAATTGTCATGGAGGTCTAAGCGCCACCAATCCTAATGATATGGTTTGTATGTTCAATAAATATTTTGAAGTAGCTTCTAATAACAACACTGGTGAGTCATTAGCTTTTGTAGTGGCTGATATAGCTTTTAAAAGTGGCTGTGATGACTTCCTCGGTGGCAAAGATAATTTTTTGTGACTGAGATCACTTTTGAAGTGCCTGTGATCACGTCTCCAGTGGTTAAGATCACTTTTATAGAGACTGAGATCACTTTTTATGTGGCTGACATCAGTGTGTTAGGGGCCAATATCACCTTTGTAGTGGTTGATATAATTTTCGAGGAGGATGTGATCACTTTTTTAGTGGCTAAGATCACTTATATAGTGCTTGAGATAACCTTTAAAGTGGTTGTGGTCACTTCTTCAGTGGCCAAGATCACTTTTGTAGTGAATGAGACAGCCTTTAAAGTTGCATGTGATCACTTCTTCAGTGGTAAATATAATTTTTGTAGTGATCGATATCACTTTTTAATTGGCTGACATCAGTTTCTTAGTGACCAAGATCACCTTTGTGGTGGCTGAAATACTTTTTAGAGACACTGTGATTACTTCTTCAGTGGCCAAGATCATTTATGTAGTATGTGAGATAACTTTTAAAGTGGCTGTGATGACTTCTCTAGAGGACAAGCTCAGTTTGTTTGTGGCAAAGATCACCTTTTTGGTGGCTGAGATAACTTTTAATATGGCTGTGATGACTTCTTCAGTGTCCAAGATCAGTTCGTTTGTGACCAAGGGCACCTTTGTAGTGGCTTAGATAACTTTTTTAAAGTGGCTTGAGTGGCTAACATCAGTTTGTTAAGTAATCAAGACCACTTCTGTAGTGGCTGAGATAATTATTAAGGAGGATGTGATCACTTCCTATTTGGGTAAGATTACTTTTATAGTGGCTGTGGTCACTTCTTCCGTGGTCTAGATCACTTTTGTAGTTGATAAGAAGTAGCTTCAGTGGCTGACATAATTTTTTTGTAGCCAAGATCACCTTTGTAGTGGCTGAGATAATTATTAAGGAGCATGTGATCACTTCTTCAGTGGCTAAGATCACATATGTAGTGGCTAAGATAACTTTGAAAGTGGTTGTAGTCATTTCTTCAGTGGCCACGATCACTTTTGTAGTGGATGAGACAACGTTTAAAGTGGCTGTGATCACTTTTTTCAGTGGCCAAGATCATTTTGTAGTGGCTGCGATAACTTTCAAAGTGGTTGTGTCTTCTTCGGTGGACAAGATCATTTTTGAAGTGGATCAGATCACTTTAAAAGTGGCTTCAGTGGCTGTTAGTGGACAAGATCACCTTTGCAGTGTCTGAGATCACTATAAAGGAGGATGTGATCACTTCTTAAATGATCAGTAAATTATCTGTGATAATGACTCAATATACCTTTTTCGGTAATGGCAGCACAAATTGGCATAAAAATAGCACGTGGGAAATTTTTTTCAGCTTGTGAACATAGCTAATCGTTTTCTACGGGTTTTTTCCAAGCTAGATACACTAATTAGAATTTCCGAGGGTGCACGGGAACCCTGGTTTTCGACCAGACTAATAAGCTCATCAAGCCACATCCAAAGGTTATAAAAATAATTTCAAATAATAGCAAACATAATGCGAAACATAAAAGATTCGAAAAACACAAAATGGAAAGTGAAATGAAATTTAATTTGAGCCAAAGACTACAGACAGGCGCAAAAAATGTTCCATAAATGAAACATTTGGCGGCCATTTTTTATGTCGTTTATTTATTGTAAAAACAACTTGCAATCCTTTAATCAGCACATTTATAAACAAAATGATGAATAATTATCACTCCCTATGTTATTTATGTGAGATAGTCGGCCATTTTGGATTTTACCCTGTTAAAAATCCTCCTATATCCAGAGTAAACAAATGTTGTGTGGCTAGTCCAGACCTTATACAAGACCGTGGTACAAAAATATTTGGTAAAGAATTTGTTTTAGGCTTTTTCCCAACTTTCCCTGACTAACATGATCATGCTTTTTTTCATGATCTGACATTGGGTATTACCACATGGTACGGATGGCTGTTCTTCCTATTTTATTTTTATGTTTAGTGATTCTTCCGACGCCTTCGATTCGTTTTCAGACGAGGTGGCTCCTTACGCTGAATTTTAAAGATCTTTAATCAACTGATTTACTCCCTGAGTTTGGGATTGTTTTTTTTTCCAGTCTATTATTGCAAATGTGGTACTTTTCTGTTGTCGTGAATAAACTAGTGTGATCCAAATACGTAAATTGGAATAGTTGACGTACCTATCAATGTATGTATTACGTTTTATGTGCGACTGTATTACTTTGACAAATAAAACATTGATACTTTTATAGCACTATAAATGAACCTATATTTTATATCCTATATTTTTTATGTTTATTTGATGACATCTTACAATATTGTGCACTTTAGAGTACTTTTCTTTCTACGGCATATTTTCATAAATTATATTCTGTTTATAGAAAGCTTGTGTTTACATATACGCAATATCATCTTGCGTAAATGGCAAGATGTCCCAATGTTACTTGAGTTTCTACGATTTTCCAGAGCTATTTTTTACCACTTACAAAAACGTGTTTTTTATCTCTGGTTGTTGGTGCGGGAAACTGGTTTTTATACTTCTATCATGGTAATGCCACTTTTAACATTAAACTGATTTCAAGTGGTATCTAATATCCACATGATAACACGTGATTTTAACAAGCTTCATATGGCAATGTTAGATAAATTTATTTTAAGTGTAGCTATTATAAGAATATGGATATTTTAATCTGTATATATATATCAGATCTTTTAGAAATGTATTGTATTATTGAATGTATGGCAGGGCATACATTTCAAAAATAGCATCCTTGCTAATATGTATATTCCCTGTATAAATATATTTTAATAAATAAATAAATAAATAAACCAACGTGAATTATGAGGCGTTTTTCTATGTTGCCAGGTCACATTATGGCAGTGACGCGAAAACCGGTGCGACCCGCGAAAAAATGTAACAGTTTGTAAATTTCCACGTTGCCCTTCGCGCTCACTAGTATGTTTTGGTAATGATAAAATAGTGTGTTTGATAATAACAAAACGAATTCGTGTTGGTATGTTTTGCGTTTTACATTGTGACCCGCACAGCCAGTGTAAAATAAACGTGTCAAACCAAACTACCAACTTAAAGATTGATCAATGTAATGATGTGATCTAAATCTTGAATCTGTGGGTAAATTAATGTTCTGTTGGTGGAAAAGCTTCATAACCATCATGACAGAGAAGGCGGTAATTTAACGCACTAATTTATGATTATTGTGAGTATTTCTGAGAAAAATCTGATCTAACTTGGCTCATGACAGGTTAATCACATGTATATGGCAGCCGCACAATGAGATAACAGACACTACCAGCCAGCACGGAGCATACATGTAGGTACAGCGCCGTGTGCACCGAATATACTGGCCCAACATTGAGACGGCTGTTGGTCGAATACCCGTTTTGGCGGGGAGCCATACTTCTAATAGCCGCCACGGATAATTATGCGTCAAAAGTAATTTACATTGATGTGAGTGTTTCGAAAATTAAAAATTATGATTTCACTGCAATATTATAATTTTTCGATGTGCCTTTCTAAAATGTTCTCTTTCCTACGTTTATCTCTTCGTTCGTTCCGTCTTTACCAATATTTCCTTTACTCCTATATATATACCAATATTATACAATGACTGGCTATTCACTGGCAAATAGGCTACATTATGTTTTCACTGTTAAAGTTAATAAATAATGGTTGCTATAAATGTGCGAAAAGACTAGTCAAGAACCAAACCAACTATATAGCATTCCACCCCATCGAAACAGTTAATCAGCCTGTCACATGACGATGCCAGCTAATCACCGCCGTCATTCAGTTGTTATTGATATTATGGGGTAAAATGAACTTACCATACTTGAGCACAAAAAAATTAAGCCGCCATGCTATTATACAATTGTCATTATTTCCAATTTGGCATTTCAAAATTGAAATGTTTTCAAAACGTTAATTCAGGTGCAGTCTATTTTTTGGACACCGATTTAATTATCATAATTAGAAGATTCCAAATATTGCTGATCAGAAATGAGATTCCGCAGCGATGGCAAATTGATTTCTGACAAACAAAGCCGTCCCTTCAGCCACAGCCTGTCAGGTGATCATTCAGGAAGTAATGCCCCACCCCTTAAGCCACACATCGCATAATTATATACAACACATGTTCTGATGAAAAATCATTCAGGGTGAAATGAGATAATCTATCAAAAAAGGGTGTTTGTTCTCAGTTTTGATCCGCTATATGTCTTGGGGAAATGATAAATCAGCTGACTTTCAATCACGACGAGGTGGAAATGCGGCAGCAATATACAACTCAAGATGAAGACAAATACCGAAGAAATACCTTAGGGTCAAGAGGGTTCATGATATTACAGGGACAATCTTGGCTCAAATAATTATTGGGCCAAGTTTGTCCCCATTATCAATAAAACATGATTAACTGGGCAAAGACAAAGCCCATTATAAGTCACTTAGACTCAGTAGCGGCAGAAAAATGACAGCCAGATTACAATCAGACGCAGGACTAGTTTTATTAAAGTGACAGGCCCAGCTACCCCTGAACTTAAAAAGTTCATATGTTTAAATTTGTGTTATTTAGGCTTATATCATCGTAAATGTATATTATCTTTCTCCACCCTCCATTTGAAAGAGATATACATATACCCGATAAGTGTGTACTTCGGAATGTTCATACAATTAATAACAACCATTTCTTTATTATAATGGCTTTGACCAAGGCGCTGGGGGTGTAGTCGAAGGGTACGATGTTGATTTGTTTTTTCCTTGAAAGGATCAACACTGTGGAAAATCCCTTTTCGTCACTACACCAGTCACGAACATCCCATGAATATAACCTGTCTATTTTGGCGATGTTCACGATGTCCCGAAAAGATGTGAAATATGTCAATTGGCCGAATTTAGGTGTTTTATACCTTCGTGTTCGGAAAAGTGAGACCCGTTGGGAAAGCGCCGTTAAACGGTGCTTTCCCGATGACATTGTAGTTAAACTAACAGCGTCTTTGACGATGTGATACATCTGAGACCTTACATACTTATCATAATATGAGTTAAGAACTTTTTGTCATAGATTACTGCTAGTAAATTATAAAAAAAACTATGTTTAGAAGAAAATAATCAAATCGATGACTCGATGTCAGCTTCTTCTCAAACATGGCAATCGGAATAAAATGCTCATTCAAGCACTCAAACATATATAACAGAGCTAAGACAAAGACCTGCCATTTGCCTGGGTATACGGGCCTTTAATTAATGGTGTGCTTATACAGTGCTGCACAACAAGGGGATAATAATATTTCATGATATTTTAATATTATTATCTGCGGTGTCTAAATAGCTTGATGCGCCTCAATGGCAGCTCAGCTGTATCTCCCAGGAGACTGAGTTGGAATTTAAATCATAACAGGCCTTGCTAAGTTACTGTCGATGTTCAGCGCTCTTAACAGCCTCCGGCTGGATATATGCGCTATATAAGATTTCATTCATTCATTCATTTCATTCATTTGTAGTCTTAAATGAGGCTTAACATGTTTGATCTGCTGAGAAACCCAGACACAATTAAAATATATATATATATATATATATAAAATCCACCACCATTATTTTCTCGATATTGGAGAACTTAAAGCAACTCTTTCTGCCCCCCTTCGAATATCTAACATTTTAAAGAAAATACCACACAATATGACATTTTATTGACAGTTTATTTTGTTTGTTTTTCAGCTCGTATAATATGTATTCACATTTAACTGTTTACAACTGAACATTTTAAGAAAAATTGCTAGAGCGATAGCAAATAAAATTTGCTAATTTTACGACATATTCAAATATAATGACACACCGCTGTAAAACGTACGACGTCCTTTTTCCATGGCAATTTGCCAGATTTTAGTAAAAACTTCAAATCATTCCTCCTAATTATAACCTCGTCTAATTTGCCGACATTGAGTACTTATTTCGGTATCAGGTTACCAGTAGTTACGTTCACAAATGACAGCAAACATGTTGTTCAATTAACCCTTTAACCGCCAAAATATTAGATTGAAATTTTCACCCAATTGAAGTTGTGTCTCGCTGACGCGATCCACAGCTTCAATTGAGTGAAAATTATTCAGATTCAACAAAAAGCGATCACAATCTGGTATTTAATCCGCCAATATAATATGAAAAAAAAGAAATATAATCGGGACCGGCGGTTAAAGGGATAACACAACTCAGTATTTTAACCCCTCCTATCACGCACATATTTTCCTTAATGCGAACAAAATGTTCAGCTGAAAGCTGCTCCGTAGGATGACCTAAATTTGTGTTTTTAATTTTGTAATTAAGTAGTGTATCCCGCAGATTATGATTTCAAATTTTTCAAAAAAAATTCAGATTTTTGCATGTATGTATGTGTTTATTGACCTCCACTTATGAGAGCATGCTTGCAAAATACAAAAGTTTAACATTAAACACTCTTTTGAACCATTTCTCGTGGCGTTTAAATACTATGGAATCACGGACTTTGCTCATCACACTCATTAATGTAATACCTCTATTATTTGTAGGTTCACTCGGATCCTTTTCACTTTTTGGGATAGGTACGATTACTCCCTTTTTAAGTTGTTTTGGGCGGTAAGTGTGATAATGCATACTTGTAAATAGACGACTGATGAGGTACATTAATGCAGGCCCTCCACATTTTAAATTTTCAACATATATTTTGTCACCCCCATAAGCTGTATTATACTTAAGTGTCCTACAAAATATCAATAACGTCTTTAGAAGAAATAAATACACTTGCGCCAAGGACATGGTCACAAGGCGCACAAGCTTTTTTTACTGTACTGTTAACTAAAAATCGATATAATTACTAGCAATACTAGGTGTGTAAATATCATTAAAATCATTATTTTTAAGAATATTTTTATCAACATTTACAGATAAAACCTTTAAAAAACTATTTGTACACCTAAAGGATAGTTGAATGTTAGCACAGCATTGGGCCACAGCATTGGGTCACAGCATTGGGCCACAGCATTGGGCAGACAATCAGTACTGCAAGTTAACCCCTCCCCCCATTCGCTCAATTCAGACACCAATTAACGGCGGTGTCTTTCATGTGGTCGGTTGGAAACGGTGAGTATTTGTAGTATAAAGTGTTGTATACTGCAGACAGTTTTGTTTATACGACCTGGAAATAAAACTAGTTTAGTATTTTTCAGTGTTTTTATTTGTTTTGCTGATTTTTTTTGTATTTTAGTTAAGATCAGTAGGCTATTTAACTTTATATAAATTATATTTTCAAAAACATAAGCTGTCACTTGAAAGCATCGCATGTGACAAGAGAGATTAATGGCTTTATTGGTTTGTATAGTGGTGAACTCGGTCGATATCCACTGCTTTTAAACAGGCATCTGATAATTATATTGTATTTCACATAATAACAATCTCGGTCTGTTTTATGTAATAAAACGACAATATAAATTATATATAAAATAAAATGATCTCCGCCATTTCAGACTGTTAATAAAGCTAGCATGGCAACATTGGCTCATTTATTGGACGGATCAGATATGGGTTCTATACCATTGATGCTTTGAAGGAGGCATTCGTCGATAATATCAGTGATAATTATGGCTTTTTGGCTTTCTGACTTAAGTGATAATACACACTACGTTACCCTCAGTGCACTATGATTTTACATAGGCACCACAGAAGCTACGGTATTAATTGTTTGATTATTGGCCGAAATCACTGAAGACGAGAAAAAGTCTCCAGTTTCCATGACCTACTTTGTCCTGAACCTAGCTTGAAGTTTATCAAAACAATACGCCATTTGTTTCGACACTTCATTTGCCTGCATAATTATAATATATTATATTAGTGTGCGTTACCTTTTTGTGGAGATGGGCCTATGATAAGATATTGATAAAACAACTTAACCGACCCATGGGGCTATATGTTTCCTGTCTGCCACTTAAAGTATATATATTGAGAAATAAGTCAATAATTATTTTTTAAAAAATTAGAAATTCTACCATCTTCCGTACAGCAAGTAAATGGCAATGGTCTTCAAAACCAGAAAAAACCGTAAATGTAGGTTTAAAAGAGTCGCACTCATGCAGATTGTCTGGGTCGTGTGCCCAATTGTGTCACAGAACAATTGATAAATTAGTAAGACTGACCCTACGTACGTTAATTACATACATAGCAGCTCCCTACATTATAAATAATTACACAGTATTTATAGTTGTCATCATTTGATAATTTGGACCAGTAGTTAGCGTCATTTATTGTTAATGTGATTTTCATGCCATCTCCACGAGGATAACGTTTTGATCTCTGAACTCATCAATTCAAATGTTGTCATTTTACAGCAGTGATCCACAACTAACTGACGATTAAGTCAAACTTTAAATATCAACACGTGATCAAATGTCATCCAATCAGTGAGTTTAAAACTGACTTAACCCTTACAGCGCGGGGATCGACTGTAGACGTCTGATTCTGACTGAGAGTCTAAATATTTATAATGGCATGAACCGGAAAGAGCTAACTAAGACATTTATGATGATTTCAAATTGAAAAAAACACCATTGGTCTCCATGGTTTATAAAAAAATCGACTTTAGACGTCAGAATCTAAAGTCTGTACACGTCAGATTCTGACGTCTAAAGTCGATACCCGCACTGTAGGAGCAAAAAGATTAATAATGACCGTAAACCGTATAGTCCGAGCTTGACGTGAACTGCATGGGTAGCATTACAGAATGATATTGCGCAATTGATCGTCCGCGCACCGGATTTTTGAGGCACAGCTTTACGAATGGCAATGATTACAGATTCTGTTATTACGGACTACGTAAACCCATAACACGGGCATTCAAATGGGCCGGAAAGAGCTAACTGAGACATTTATGATAATTTTAAATTGAAAAAAAACATCATTGGTCTCCATGGTTTATAAAAAACGAATTGGCGCTCTAAGGCTTATTTCTGCAGCGACTGAGATTGGCCAGTTGGTGAAACAATGCCCTGGTGTTGGTGTTGTAAAACGGGTATCTTAGGGGTAACATTGCTAAGTTGTTGGCTGGGCATTACTGACTGTCGGGCAAATGTTGTCCTCGTAATTTACTGACACATATCTAGCAAAATTACATTGCGCGAGTGAGTGCTGGACAACACATCTTTAGATCCATATTTTTCTCAAGTGGCTTAGTGACCCTTAAATAACTCCATGACCTGCAGATTATCAATTCGCTCAATTTTCTCTCATTTCAAGTTGTATCTCGCTACTACGATTTCAAGTCACTGAAACGTACTTTAATTTGTGAGTTTAAAGTTAAAACGTGCATGTACATGTATGTCCACGCTTTTAAGAAGTATCTACTTTTAAAAGTACTGAGTTTATATATAACCCTGACCATTAAAAGTAGCTCAGACCGTAACCAAGTTGGGATCAGCTAATCAACGCCCGTCATTCCGTTGTTAATTAAATACCGGTAGAATACCATACCTGGGTCAAAAGCGTGAATTGAAAGACAAAAAGGGACGTATCTACACTAAAACCCACACGATTGGAAATATACAGATAGTATAATGAAGTAAGTAGTAACAACAATTAAGTCCAATAAAGCTGACAGCTTGGATTGCTGTTGTCTGATTTAGGGAGTTATTGTAGGACATGGGTTATAAATAGAACATGACTTATTTGTCACATTGCTGACCATTCCGCTGACCGCTTCATGCGTGTCAATATAAACATGCTGAGGGATAAGTCTATATGGGTTTGTGTTTTAAAAACATTATCTTGACATGCTTAACCCGTACAGCGCGGGGATAGACTTTAGACGTCAGAATCTGACGTCTGTAGACGTCAAATTCTGACGTCTAAAGTCGATCTCCGCAGAGAGTGAAAATATTTTTAGTGATCACCCATAACATAGGTACATGTATTCAAATCAATCAGAAAGAGCCAACTAAGACATTTATGGTGATTTCGAATTGAATAAAACCCTTTGGTATCCATGGTTTATGTAAAAAATATTCAGCGCTTTAATGGCTAACTCTTTAGACTAAACACATTTCGTCGGAACGTGTTTGAAATTAAATCTTCGAGTAACATGATTATCGTCACTTTGATATTAAGAGGTCGTACATGCCTCCCAAGTAGTAGATATAATCATATGTGCAGCTAGGATCCGGTCCCATTATATATGCGTTATTTTATTTCTTATTTAGTATAATTGCGACCAGCATGTTTATATAGGCCCAATAATAATAGGCAGACGCTATTGATAGAAAAACACTGAAAATAAATAATTTTCAGTTCATGAAGACACATGATTATAATTATATCCTGTCAATAAATATCGTTTTGCATATAATTATTTACAAGATCATTCTACCAATATAATTGTGTTTATATATGATATGTATTCAGCATTTCTTACACTGACTAATATAGGCCAAGGTGATTCTTGATTCTATATTCAATTTCTAATTGATCAGTTTGTCCGACTTGATAAATCAATCGTTCGTATAATGACCAATATATTGGCCTATTGATCAGTGAATAGTCACTGTGATGATAACACGACATAATTAACAAGTAAATGTTTTTTGATTGGTAGACATGGTAGACTTTAACAAAGCGTTTGAGAGCCGCCGTCGTTTTATGATCCGGTTTAGTAAGGGTTGTGTGTACGGAGTAAGGACACCAACACGTATAGACCGGATTAAATCACCAGCCTCTGATTTACAAAGCCAAACAAAAGTAACTGTTCACATGAAAGTAAACAGTCACCGCCTTTTGTCTTTGCACTCGGTATTTCCGGGTGATATTAATATTATGCTTGGAATCTAAGTATTGTGCAATTCCAATGGTATTTCCACAAGTGAACTAAGCATCATATGATGTGCGCAGATTTAAGGTGAAATGGACCAGTGGAAATCAACACACAAGATTTAATAACGTATGCCACTATCTCCTTGAAAT
Organism: Flabesymbios commensalis; assembly: GCA_964017125.1. Classification (NCBI taxonomy): domain Eukaryota; kingdom Metazoa; phylum Annelida; class Polychaeta; order Terebellida; family Flabelligeridae; genus Flabesymbios; species Flabesymbios commensalis. The sequence continues at coordinate 38,036,829 of OZ024904.1, read as the reverse complement.
ATTATTGCTCAATCCCTCATGTCATGCACTTCAAAATAAATTTTAAAAAAATGCATCGTCATCTTGTTTATCCTTTTTCCATAAAATTTCAGTTTACTGTCTCTTTGGAATTATACAAAGCCATTTTACACGATCACTTTGTGTGGCTGGGGGTCCAGTTTCTTAAAGTTCCAATATTTTGGACGAGTAAACTGGTAAAGATTCATAATCGCTTCAAAAAGACAATAGTAATAAAATGGCTGGAAAATAGTTGATTATGTTTTTAACATTTTCAATTTGAATGTACATTTATTCAAATTAATGCCATCAAACGATTTATTTTGACACAAATTTTATTATTATAAAATATTAATTCATCACATCGATTACGTTGACACAGATGCCATATAAGAGCAAATTAAACCCCACAATCAATAATATACTTTTTAAAAATAGCATACTTCTTCATGATATTATTAACTTTCCACACGAGGGCCGCATGATGTCTCAATTGGCTTGAATACAATTGAGCGGCTGTTCATTGTGTCTATCATGTCTATAGACGCCCTCGAATTGTAGACTGAAGGTAAAAATGGTTGACGTAAAATGTTATAAAATACATCTTAGGCCATATGTATGTCATTTGAATCAACGTTTACATGTCTTCCGTTGGTATTAGCTGGTATATCCTAGAATGATCTTTCTTTATTATCACACAATCACCACGTCTCGTCAGATAACATAAGGGTGTATAAGGTAATATGCGTTACTGGCTGTGGTTTAAGGACACTGACCTTTGAAGTCTGCCATCATCTGGCAGCCAGGTCGCCCGGCACGCGTCAGGGTTATATATGGGAAATAAAAGCGTTGGCCCAGCGCTGGCTCAATGTTGGGTCAACGTCGATGAACAGTGATCCCGGTTTTACTTCCAATTCGATTTAAATCTTTATTTATTTTCCAAGGATTACAAACAACACATACAGCAAACAGTTGTTATCCTTCTGAACAATATACAGTAAATAAAATAACAGTGATGATACTTATTTCAAATTTAGGCAACGCACTTAAAATCCTATATTTAAATGTTTTTCAATTATTTTATTTTTCAATAATATTATATACAACAAAATTATAGGCTTGAGATATTTTTATTCTGTCAAATTTGATAGGGATTTAAAATAAGGGTCAGTGAAGTGGCTGTGCTGGCGTACCCAGGGCCCGTATTCTCGTACAAGTTACGATATATCGCAGGCTTCTGATTGGTCGAGATGGTCATCTCGACCAATCAGAAGCCTACGATATATCGTAACTTGTACGAGAATACGGGCCCAGACCTCGTTAAGCTGTTAAATGATGCAGAAACTTAGTGTCAAGACTTCCTTGCTGTAAATATGGATGCGCCCTTGCACGCTGAAACTGACTTCGTTTAATATACACCAACGTGCACTTCCTGTTGGTATGGTGTTGGGCCAGCGTCACCGACGCTGGCCCAACACCAAACCAACGGAGACGTCTCATCAGCTGTTCACAGCGTCAGCGTGGCCTGAACGGGAGTTCACGGCATGTGAACAGTGGGTGAACGATGAAGGAGGTGAATGTTAACCCGGTACTGTCCCCCTACCCCTTACACCGGGTATAACAGGGCGCCAGGCCAAGGCACCCGGCAGTAGTCAACCTCAGCAGGGACCTCTTATAAGAGCTGTAGCCTGCATGAGTACCTGCATCACCTCCAGTTGGCATCTTGCGTCAAAGTCTGGAGTTTCTCTTCATTTTGTTAGATCCAGATTGTAACGCATTGACATTGTGTAGAGTTACAAAGTGTGAACGTCGACTGGAATTACAGCGCATACAGTCTGTACTGGACGTATCTATTTTAGGGGATATTTTTAAATACTAATATATTTCTCAATATCACCCTGGAAGCGTCAGCCATCGCGATTTTAAAAAGCATCCTACAGGATATTTTGCATTTGATCAAAATCTACATGCTTGGAATCTAAACAAAGAGCTGTTGGCATATCCTGCGTTGCTGCTGGCAACAGTATCAGATGCTATATGGATTGACATTGTAATAATTGTAATATTTTTTTTATATGAAATTAATAAAATCAGACATCATCGAGATAAGAACTGATCGGTCTGCTTCACATAAACCAGAGATAACTTCTCTGCAACCAATATGGCGAGAGGCTTTCTGCTATGGGCAGCATATCTGCTGCTGTTATGCCAATCATCTTATTCAAGTAAGTGTCTGCGCTTATTATATTCAATCAGAATTATTTGGTTAGTGACTTAACATAGAGATTGCTATTACGTGCAGACAATCGTGGAATAAAATGTAGTATTTAAAACTTGGTAAATATACTACATTTAAACCCCTAGGAAAAATTACTGTAATAGAGGAACTCTGGTTTTGCATTACTAAGTGTTGTTTTAATGGTATTTCGCATCACATATGATTTGGCAGGCGCCTTGTTTGTTGTGTTCACTAACCGTGGATCTACTGATGTATACATATATATGCCTTATGCTCCTCACTTCTTTACGTTTGTTCACGGTGTATGGAAATGATCCAAGTGGGTCTAGAATTATTAATAATCTTGTGATGTGTCACTGAACGGAATTATATACGCTTAGATTGGTCTGAAATAGTAGACTATATACGTAACGTAATCACGGTTGTTGGCTGGTGTTATTTATTTATTGACCTAGTTTACAAGCACCTGATAGGTCGATATCGCGATCTCCACCAACCATGTGTCTATAAACTAGGTCAACATGTTTAAGCTTCGCACTGGGTCTTTACATTGTTTGTTCTGTATACATAGATATACATTATATTATGTTCCATCAAGGGTGATGAAGGGGAAAGGATCTTCGATTGACAATATTAGTGTGGTACACATTAAATTGACGTTAAATATAATTTAGTTCATAATCTACAGCTGTCCGATTCTCTTTCGCTGCAGAGAGGTTTCGCTATGAAATACAACGTTTCGTAAAATTACTTCGACATCGTTATTTGTAAGATATATTTTGATATGTAATTGCTGGAGCATTATGATGTGCATCAGCTCAGTACTAACAAACACAAGCCATCGATCCAATGCTGAGTTAATGTTGGCCCAGGGCCTGCGACGTTGGCTTTACATTGATGCAGCAACTTTAGCGGGGGTCTGTGCGGATGACCTCAAGCGATCTGTCCCGACTTGAGGTCAATCGTTGTCACCTCGCTAATCACGCATGCGTGCCTGTAGTGTCCCGTGCCAATGTAAACTTCATGCTGTACTGTTTTGATTTATCGATATTCAATGCGAATCGTTCTGGTAATACACATTAATAAGTAAATTAGTGTTTCTACTCTATATTATCACGACAGACATAAACCAAACTTTGGTAATTGTATCCCATTATGTGCCTGGGCAACAACAAGCACACTTGGAAAAAAGCCAAAAAAACACAGAATATCGTGTGACTTTAGACATGTGTTTTACACATTACATCGCGGATGGGTGCAGCTACAGTGTTACATGTATCATATCAATTTGATTTACAACACACAATTCTTCACGAAATTCAGTATGATCTAATAATTCATTGCTCATTTTAGAAAACAATTTAAAAATGACTTTATGACTTCACAATGTACACGATTAGACAGATAACTTAAAGAGTATAAAGTGATGTACGATGTAGGCTCATTTATTCCGCATCACATTACAGGATGAAATATAGGAGGCTCAAAGGGACGATACTTCAGCGAGAAAAATGTGAATGATCATATGAGGCAGGTTTCGCTTTCTACCTTGCGTCCCATCGTAAATGACTGCGTCTTGGTGATACTTTTCTATAGTGACCTCCGAATGACCCAAACATATGCTTTTCAACGCTCATAGTATACAAAGCGGCCCATGTGAAAAACGGTAGGCATACACTTTTCTGTATTAGTGCTGTGCTTCATTTATCCCAGCCAACAAATGACATTAAATCAGTGTTGTTTTGATGTTGACTCATCGTCTGCGAGGTCGGCCCAACATTGTTTTTATAAGCTATAAAGAAAATTAATTTTGAAACGATTCTAAATTAAAGCAACAATTTAACTTATTCTGGTATAAGGTATATAGCCAGATCAATCATTTACTCGGCTTTAATGTAGGCTACACGGTTTTAATATACCTGAAAAGCTGGGAGGCATTTGTTAAATACACTACCGTGCACAGGCAAACACCATTACTGTTTACTTTTCAAGTAATCAGTTCTGATGTTTGCTTTTGCACGACAGTGTGGCTTTGTTTCTTAGAACGATTCATTTTTTTGTGACTGCTTATAATGCTTCTGGGTCAGAGTACACACTCAGTAAAGGGCATTTCATTAACAGTGACAGTAATCAAAAATCAAAAACGCTACATCGCATTTTCTTATCGTGGCTGTCTATATAAAACAACCCTGATGCCCAATCCTAATAATATACAGTGCTTCAAACTATTCAAATGCCTGAAGTGTCCAGCGCTGTCAATCTTACTACAGGCCTCTACAGTATAAATAATCCTTGAACTCTTTCAAAAAAGAGTATGACATGTCACAATACTGTCAGTATGTGCTGAAAGCGACGAAAAGCAATATTCACTCATATTGACCACTAAGATTGAGTTAAGAGAGACATAGCTCTCTTTTTTCTAAAATGCTAAAATATCACATCATTAATAAAAAATAATTCAAATATTATTACATCATCTATGCAAAAAAAATAGGTACAACAAAAAACATTTTTCTGCGAGTGGTGATTGCACCCAGAATAAAAATAGAACAATATTGTTGTCATTGTATTGATATATATATTATATTGAAATGTTTAATAAATAATATGCTTTATTTGGATGTAAAGACAAAACAAGTTGAGAATATTATGTCTATTTTACAACATCTCACTTCAGGCAGCCATACATTCTAATATAAGATATAATATTGTGGGGACTAAAAGGTTAAGTTCAAAAATTGGGTTATTTTGTTATGGCACGTTATGGGAGTGACAATTATTATCACTTTGTGTGTCAAGACCTTATCTTGTACAAAGGACCTCGGGCATACGTTTTAGAAATAATTGTGCAACAGGGTGTGCGGTGTTTGCGGCAGAAATTGCGCAGTTGGAAAGCTTACATATATCCAGGTCTGAGGCCAATGATTTAACTTGTATGTTTTTATTGAATCTATGTGACGCCTTGTTTGTGGTTTTTTGAGTATGAGCACAATCCCCTCTTTTAGGGAACTATTTGGATTGATGAGTGTTCGAGTCAGGTGAATGTCTTTACTCGTTACAGATGCACATACACTCAGGTACACCCCAGACATTAGAACATTTTTGAGATTTGGATATGCAATTCTCAAAACTGCTCAAATGTGCGGGGTGTGCTTGTCCTTATGTTAATCTAAAAAGAGCGTATAGGCTTTGGATTTCAAACCTCATCATAGACGTCTGTAAGCGATTCTAAAACCCTTACAGCCCTTGCTTTCTACATTAATTATGTAAAATACATTTCTCTGGTGCTCCACATCAGATTTGTAAGTTTTTCACAAAGAAACTCTGATTTCCTTGGCATCCATTTTTGTCGTCGCACACCACACCTCATCGTATAAACATCCTACAGTAGAACGCACCTGCTAAGTAGGCCTACCATGGAGGCGACATAAGTATTCATAGAGTACCCAGTGCAAGTACCACACCCTTGTAGTACAAACAGCATATGTCACGTATGGTCGTTTAACACTGTTTACCAGTGAATTGATAAATCTATAAATAGTAGCTCAACTCACCAAGCTCAATTCCAGGTAGTTTAATTTCATTTGCATAATAAAAATATGGGTGGAAAAGAATAGACTCTCCTGTACATATAGCATGATGCATAATGCGCTACCAGTCATCATATTTATTAGTATACTCATTACAAAAGAAATTGTGTCCTTTTCGGTTTTAACACTTTAACCGCCAAGTTCAATCAGAATTTTCACCCACTTGAAGTTGCGTCTCGCTGACGCGATCCACAACTTTAAGTGAGTGAAAATTATTCAGATTTAACAAAATGGAGGTCAACTCTTTTCATAGCTTGCTGGTTGATGTCACATTTTATCTTTAACATATTTAAAATGTGGTACTTAATGTGCTAATAAAAAAATGAAAACCCGAATATATGCGACACCGGCGGTTAAAGGGTTAAATGAGTTAATGTTACTCTAGTCTTTATAGAGTTAAATCCACAGTGCTCGCTGATGTATTGGACAAAACACACAGTGCGATAAATGGAATTGAAATCTCCCTCAAATTCAAGGTCATCATATTTTCTGCCTAATAGAACACTTGATGAAGCGCACTCATGTCCCCAGATTTATCAACAAATATCTAAATTGATTTATCTGGAATGAAAAGACTGTGTATTTAATATTCATGAAATAATAATCTGATGTAGGTCTATGCAATAAAAAATGGGGCTCTACGCAGACTAAAAGTGATCCTCATAATTTATCGGATCATATTAAGACTTCCCAGCCAGCACGCACGAAACGCTGTACCATCAATTTGAAATCATCATCAATGTCTTAGTTAGCTCTTTCCGCTTCAGTTGAATACCTATGTTATGGGTCTATAGCCATTTTATTTTTTTATATTGTTTGAGCGCGTTATCTTTCAGCGCGGGATCGGCTTTAGACGTCAGAAGCTGACGTCTATAGACGTCAGATTCTGACGTCTAAAGACGGTCCCGCACTGAAAAGGTTGACAACCATCATGCGGCATATGCCACGCGTTTCCCATGCTCCCATATTGGCGACATTTAAATGTGGCTCAAAGTAAATCGTTTTAGAATAAGGTTAGATTTTCTTTGTTGGTATTGTTTCAATTCTAAAAGTGCTTCGTTTTTTCGAATTGGCATATCTCTGAGGACACTGCATTACAGCGACGTCGACACAAGGTCTAGCAAGGATATTCCGGTGTATAAATTGAGTTGTATAATAAATTATACATGGATAGGAATATCAGATGTTACTATGTTTATGCAGATACCATGTATTGTCTTCAGATCATGAGAGTGAACCATGTTCTAACATGGGGTGTCGAAGTCGTTGGACCAACCTTGAAACAACTCTTCATACATCCAGACAATCAAAGTAGCTGTCCATTTTTACTTAACTGTCAGATCTATACAAATACAGATTTAACGCTCTTTATGCACTGTCCTGGCATAAAATTCACGTCACATTTCCGATTTGAATGACATTGATGGGTAATAAGACAGGTGGAGGATTGCGTAGTAGGCCCCCTAATTATAAAGTTACACAAAGTGTCACCTAGTTTTGTGAAAAAAACCCGGATGTATTGAAATGTAACTCATGGCGCAGCACGTAGAAGGCTGGCTTGTACCTCTTTGTCATCCACTCTGATCACAACAGTGTCATGCGGCCAAATACGGGGCCAACGTCTACATCACACCCAGACGATTTTTGTAGACGATAGAGCGATATTAGGGTATTGCGCAGTACTTATGCGGCTCCCTTGTTTATATCGCCTCGCTTGAATGACCCCACTCCAAAACACGCTGTCGATACTGCATAGCGTGTGGTACACATTTTTTAAGACAACCAGTTTATTTTATGTTTCCTAGCCAGAGCTCTTTTGTACAATATGTTAACAATATTAAACATCACTCATAAGGACTGGATGGATAGCCTAATGCGAAGGGTGAATGTTAACGTTTACACATGAGAAAACATTATACAAACGGTGTTCATGTGAGAAAAAAGGTGTGAGCCTTTAGGCGAACACCTTATTCGTTTGACGAGAGTTGTATTTTCCATGTATCACTTGAAAAAGAACTTTGTTTGTTTTTTCTCCGCACACGACAAACTACATAGGCCTAGGCGAGAAACACTGCCATCGATAGTCAAATAATACATAGTGTGATATTGGCTGATACCGATAAACGTGTCATAGTAACCACTACAGGGAGTGTGACAATCACCAGGTTATTTTGGGTCATTTTAACCTCTATGGGAAAACTTGTAAAGTTGACTGTGACCGTATAGTGTAGGTGTTTATTCCATACTACATGATTGTGATGAGTGACGTCACAGCTCACGTATAGTAAGTGACAACGCGCCCGTCTTTGTTATAGTTTTGTTCCTCAGATAGGTCGGATTGAAGCTTTTAAAACTTAGGTAATAATATTGTTTCTGGCAGTGCAGCAGGACCTTTGTTGGATTGCTATTAACTATTTCACACACCAATAATTATTGAAACAATTAGAGCGGCGACATGTCTCGTTAGTCTGTTGGTTTCAAGGCCCAATATGGGATACAACTAACAAAGACAAAGCTTTCTGAATGCATGTAATTATCATAAATTACAATTAGTTTGAGACTGATCAGAATAATAAACACTGATAATTACATGACAAGATAGATCTTTCACATGTTTCACGAGGAAATAATTATTATTACGAAATAAAATGCTAGCCATTTTGGACTTTTACCACAATGTCGCATTTATATAAAATGAAACAGTTTTTAAATAGAATACAGTTTAGACAAAATGCTACAATCCACCAGCAGTTTATGGTATATTTTATTCAGCTGTTCAAATACATTTTCATTCACTCTCACCTACAAGTGACTACAATTTCGAATACATTATAGGGCCTACCTGGGTCCTTTCCAGACTTGATGCATATAATATCAAATTAATTAACCCGTAAACTGCTGATAAATATGTCACATTAAAAATTGACCACACACTAATACTGTATTATTACTGAGTTGTGGGCTACACATAGGCTAGCCAGCAAACACGAGACGTTGAACCAATGTTGTTTTAATGTTGAGCCAGCGTCGTAGACGATGGGACGTACGAGACGTTGAACCAATGTTGTTTTAATGTTGGGCCAGCGTCAAAGACGATGGGCCAACATTAAAACAACATTGGTTCAACGTCTCGTGTTTGCCGGATAGCCAGAGCTGAGCTGAACACATATTGAAATAAAATTACAAAATGTCAAAGACAAAATACAACTGCATTTGTAGGTACATGGATACATATACATCATGTTTAGTATTTAAAATCTTTTAAATGTGTGTAATAATTACTTCTGACATAACAGATGCTGAGCCAACATTCGGGCAGACTTGAATTTCAGCTCGCGCGCTTTAAAAACATTGGACTCATTCTCCGTTAAATCAGATCCACTCCCACTCACCAGAAACATCATGAGCTCGCTGTGGGCGGGTGTGGATCTAATTTTAAATAGAATGCGTTGAAACACGTAGGCGCACGGCAAAGAAAAAAACTACTCAGATTACCACACGACGTGGACGCAAATCTGCTTTGAATGCTTCAGCTAACATGGTGAATGTTTTAGTTTGTGTACATGTGAACCGACTGTGAAATGTGTCTTTGAATTAAATGTGTGTTTAAGTTGTCTTTGCACAAGTCTGAACATCTACCAAGTTTATGACAAAGCTTATGCGGGAACTCCTTTAATATTTTTTTTCTAATCATACCTCTAGTATAATTCACTTTCTGCGGGACTATAGACAAAGTGACGTATGTACCACGCGAGTAATTGATACATATGGGAAATTAATTACAACGATAAAATATATGTTTTATTTAGGGCATATTTTAAAGCAAAATTGTTAAGCACTTGATCCCAATATGTTTTTTCTATACAGGTTTGTACAGTAGTATATCATTATGATCAATCAAACTAGAAAAAGAAAATAAGAAGAAAATAACATATTCGATGGCTTCGGCAAAGCCATGCATACCAACCAACCTGTTATTATTAACTAACTATTCTTTTCTATAATATATAGGGATTTATACTTATTATATTGAGTGATTATACATACATATATAAATTTTGATGTGAATGATCGTACTTTTATACCAGTATATTTACGTGAGCTTATAGTTTGAACTTTTGTCAAATCAAGGAAAACTAATGACCCTTTAAGCGCTAAGCACGACTGTAGTCGTTTTGAGTTCGACTTTTTAGGCGTCTCAAATTAAACAAATATTAGTAATTGTCAGCCACTTGAAGTTGTGGGTCGCGGTAACGAGATACAACTTCAAGTGGGTGGAAATGTAGAAAGATAACTTAGCGGATAGAGGTTTAACAGGAGTAATCAATCATGTCAGCCTTCTAACTACATGAAAGGGGTCAGTATATTATATTATTTTAATGATAAAGTAGATGTTTTACTACTTCACACAGTTTCCAAATAAATATATGAATGTAATTTAATGCAATATATCAATTATACTTAGAATGTATCTGGTCTAAGATGTCATATGACCATTGAAGTCAGATGATTATTGGGGTCACATGATTAGTCGGGTCTCTGTGAGGTGGTGATGTTTTTCTAGGGGATTATTTTATGGGTTTGCTTGTGCCAGAGTTCTTTGTTCGTATTGTCCTGCGCCTGACCACAAGAAGGTCCTACCAGGTCATCCTGCCTAAACAGGCTAAGTGACACTTTCCAGGCTACAGGCCAAATCACTCACCGAAACAACACAATGACACAGTCCATAAGGTCCACGTTTATCAAGTAGGCTAGGTCTAAGTCCACGTGAGCAACAAAAGCACTTTATTCATAAATAAATTTAATCCATTTAAACTACAATCCACTTCTTAAATTGTATTTTTCGGTGGGCATGCTTATGTCATCCGGGAACTACCTGAAGAAACGAGTGACAAATATTATTTCACCAGGATTGTGTACATGATCTATTATATTCACAAAATAAAAATAAATTAAATAAAGAAGACCGTTGACCATGTTAGTAAACTGTTCACAATGTAATATGACAACACATGTAACCTGTCTCAAGCTTTGTTTTCTTTCATTTTTTAACCGTATGAGCAATCCAACTACATAGGTCCCTTACTTAGGCGACCAAATGCGGCTGAATGATGGGGCGATGCTGGCAAAAAGAACTACAACTGAGCGTGAACCACGGACTACAAGAACAGCTAATACAAATATAAGCTTGAATTCTTTGTCTAAGGCTCTAAATAGAATTTGCAATAACAAATTGTTTCTTTGATTAATTTTACCAATTCCATTAAAATGTACAAACTATGTGACCTGCATTGATCCAATGCTGGAGACGTTTCTGCCACAGGGTTATTATTTGTCCAATGCTGGCTATATAAATGTCTCAGATCAGTATATAGCTGATGCTTAATCTCATGTGTATATATAGTTATCAAAATGAGCAATAGTATATCAAACAAACACATTTCAACAGTCGAGGTGAAGGTCAAGTATGTTTGTTTACAATTATCAATTGGTCATCTCAAGAGACACAAAGCGTTGGCCTAATGAAGTCAGCATGCGCAAACCAAATCTACAATACACCAGCATTGGCTGAACGTCGTGAGTTTGCACAGTGGTAAAAGAATGGCCCAAATAAGATAATAAAATATGTGACGAGCATGGCTTCAAGTTTAGCATGTTTCTGTATAGGCCTACTATTAGAAGTTCAAAAAATCGCAACTTAGAGCATATAAGGTGCACAATAATAGGTATTATTGTCTCCCCACGGATATGTACCCAAAGTGTATAACAAAACATTAATGTGCGTTTAGTACGTAGTCACGAAAAGGTAATTATATAATTTATTACCTTGTAAATAAAGAATGAGATACCTTATATATTTATAGGTCTACGTGAATTTTTAGTTCGCTGTATATAGTTCATGAGAGGAGGGATGCACAACTGGCCGATCCAGGGAGATTTTTGCCAACTTCTTTAAAAATTCTCTAAATTTACCAAACTATTCAAAAATATTAGGGGCCCGGAGCCCACCCCCCCCCTTTTCTTCAGATCCTGGATCCGGCCGTGTGCACTGTTCGTAAAGAAGCTTAAATTCTGTCCTCGGAAGCGAGTCAGTTAAAGCCGACGCTGGCTCACGACTCGCCGACGTCAAAGACAGTGCACCGGTATTGAGCCAACGCTCCCCATTATCTAAATGACTACGTAGTGGCTAAAAACGACAATAGCGTATTATCTGATTATAGTCTGTTGTCGATGTGGTGATGTTCTGATAAATAGCTGATCTTTTGACAAAATGATGAGCTCTGACTCATGACAAATTGACAACATCTCTAAATCACGTGCTGATCACTGCTGATGTGACTGAGTCATCAACATATCTAACAAACAACAAACACGATACATTCACCCGATGCTGTGTTGGGACAGCGTCGAATGCTGGGGAACACCCCCTTTCACTAATAAGCCTTTTATCACTACAGACGTCAAATTCTGACGTATAAAGACGGCCCCCGGGCTGAAAGAGTTAAAGTTGTGTTTAGCTGATGTTTAGCATTTGTTAACCATTATGCTGGTTGGCAGTGAATTTTTACTCTTTATTTCAAACTGGAATTGCTAACGCAATCAGCAGGTTCAAAATGACGAGACATATTTTAATTTAGGAATGATATAAAATTACATGTCTAAAATTGACTATTTTATCAACTGAGCAGTTGTAACGACTACTTGTACACCATGCTCAGGGCTACACGGACATATGTAATAATTCACCTTATCTCCCTGAGGAGAAAATATGTCGTATATGTGTGCGTGTGTGCTAAATATGACCTTAATTAAAATATTATAAACACGTTAAAATGGACATCTGATAGCATTGTAGTTAGGTATGCATTTCCAGAAAGAAAACTAGTAAAGTGCTCGAGGAACACGTGTAGGCTTATTTACCTCCTGCTGTGACACTGACATGAGTCGGTATGCGCCGCCAACAGTTAGGATTTGGTAGGAGGCTGGCTCAAAGCAGCACTGCGTGTTTTGTTGTTAATATTTTCATGTGAATGTGAGCAGAGCAGATAATGTCTGTGTGGCGGCTGAAACATGTAAGTGATCATAAGTGAAGGTTTGCTGCCACGCGCATTCGTAATGGTGGTGAACATTTCCATAAAATGTATTTCTGAAGACAGAATGGTAAATGATTTGCCAACCAACCTTTTCAGACTGTTTGAACTTGCACCTGATCGCAGGAATGTGACATTAAAACCGACATGAACCCATCTATCTGATTTGCATATGATAAGACGGAGAAAATGTTGAGCACGGCTTATGTCATGTGTTTACGCATTATAAAGTACCCTGGATTGTTATGCTGCGGTTTACCTTTTGTTCACCTTAACGGAAATAAACAACCATAACAAGCAGTTAGTTTCATTTTATAGACGGTTGGCGGGTACCACACAATAAACAAGTTAACACTTAAGTGGCCAGGCTAAATATTCTTTAGGCTAAAGTATTCTTTATATAAATAAGGTCTCACAAGTGAATACATATTATAAAATTCACAAAATAATAGAAAAAAGTGGCAATTTGTATCTATAAAAAAAATCTTCTCCTTTCAAAAAAACTTTCTGTGATGTACCAATAGAAAAGTATATATATGGCTACAGACAAGACCAGTAACTAGATGGTTAATACATTAGGGTTCTACTTCACAGTATAGTCTATTCAAGCCTGTGTCCATAGTTTGAGATATGTTCATTGAGGGCAGAAAAATATGAGGACCCTTTTCATCATATACACTGACTGGGCGATATGTTCATAGAAGAGAAGGACAAAACAATAATCCTTTGCTCATTTTATTAACAAACATGGACTGCGTAATATTTGAATCTGCAGAGGGGCAAATTTATCGGGAGTGAGAGTTTAAAAACGTAATACTCTAGCTACAATTTTCAAAAATCGCATGTTATATAAAATGCGTATTAAGTTTTCGGAGTATGTATTTTTTGCGCATTAATGCTGATTTTTCAAGCGGAATAAGTGATATATATATATATTAACTTGAAGTAGATGTGAGACAATAATGTACTTCCATTACCAATAGTTTAACCCTTACAGCGCGAAGATCGACTTTAGTCGTCAGAATCAGAATCTGACGTCTGGAGACGTCGGATTCTGACGACCAAAGTCTCCCACGCACTGTATAAGAGTGAACATATTTCTTATGGCCGTAAACCCAAACATAGGTATTCAAACGAAGACATTTAAGGTGATTTCAAATTGAACAAAACCCACTTTGGTCTCCATGGTTTATACGAAAGTATTTCAGCGCTTTAAGGGCTTAACTTTGGGTTAGGTCATGTATGCACTATGTTGTTGTACACCACTAAATGATTACCTTGTATAAAGCATTCCTTCGGAATCGTTTCATATCAGAGTCAGAGTGGCACAAAAAGGTAATGACAGAGCCATATCGGCACGATGCTCTCCGCATCGTGCCGATATGGCTATGTCCTCTCTTTTAACGTATAGGCACTATATACACAGATACAACAATCCGCGAGTTTGTTATTAGACGTAGATCGATTCCATACAAATTATAATAAACTTTTTGGGGGTCATCACACTAACATATTTCGTGACTATACTCTCATGAAACATCCTCCTGTCCGGTTTACGAGTGTCTTCCGTGATGAGGACAAGGTGCTTTGTAGTATGACTATTATAATTTTGATTTACAATGTGGATTTCATGTCAAATCATGTCAATACCTGGGAGAAAGTACACTTTACATGCTAAAGACATTACAGATATCATAACAAAAACAAATAACTTTATATATTGTTGAAATTGATATCGTCTGCATTGCTGTTCATGTCTCATTCAAATTCATGTAAGCAATTATTGACTCCGTGTACCTAATTTGGGCAACATATTACCTATTTAAAACTATAGACCACTCTATGTGTTCTAGGTACAGATGTGTCCTGCTGCTCGAACACAGTAGTCTACTCCATTATTATGCAGTTATAATTATAAAATTTTCCGATATGCGGTCACTTACTTCATTAAATATATTTTCGCCAGAATGTTGATGTCACTTTTTATTTGATACATCTCGTTAAATTTAACATAACAGAATTCTTATTAATGACATTTATTCTACCAGCGCTGGAAGGGTTGAGGGTCCGCTGAGGGTCAGTCAAGGTGAAGTAGTAGTTCATGTCTTTGTCATCGGCGTTACTATTCTGATAGACACGCCAATATACTTCTTCCTACAAACTAGATGTAAGAAAAACTTGCCCACTTGTCCACTAGAGCAAAAATAAAAAGTAATTTTAATTCACATCAAATCATACATTAGGATGACCTGATGTTGATTCAAGTTACTTGACTTTTATTAAAATTTACAAGAACCTGTATAAATTTAACACAGATGAATCACCAAACGAGAGAATATTGACCGCTAATTAACACGTGTCTATCTGGTTAAAAATAACCATTAAAAATAGCATTTTACTATCATCTCAACCAATTAATCTTTGTTTAACTATGTTGAAGGGCAATAAATAGTCACGTTTATCTCCAAGCATCATAAAATGAGATAATTTGGAAGATGTTTTGGCCTGCCAGCAGTGACAACACAATTTTGCCATGCCATATAGTAGCTGCTGAGTATCGAGTGTCTGATTTGAGAAGCATTTGATTGTCATATATATTGATACGTTCAGAGCGTCTTGGACGTCTCTTTCTCATTAAATTAAAATCCTATGAATGTTTTAAAATGACTGCAACGAAATCGTAGCCTTGATTAATTTATTTTGTAACAAATTTACGTAAGGTTATCATGGTTATATAATGAATTTTTGCTCAGAATGTTGCCGACTAGACAATTGTTTTGAGGCCTACCACGATCTTCGTGAAATGGCGGCTTTTTTTTCTCTTTTCCACCCCGCCTTGCTGACAATCTTAAAAATTGCTCTCGAACCGACCCAATGTTGGTTCAATGTTGGACCATCGTCTGCGACGCTGGCCCAATCTTAAGCCAACACTGGGTCAGTGTCTACAATACAAAGTCAAACAGCAGTAACTAGTTATCCGAAGTAACTGCTAAGTAAGCACTTACCACTGTTTGTCATTGGTAGATTCATTGGTAGATTCAGACATTGTTTGTGTTTTGTAGCTACTTCTAACAGCTCTTTGTCGGACCATGACGTACCAGAATCAGCACCTTTGTCAGCTCTGGTCTGGACAGAGGATTCTTTCATGGAGGGCAGCATGCGGGTAGTAGGCGTGTCCGGTGATCCCTCCAGCTGGCTGTCCTCTCCTCGTCTCCCCCTGGTTCAGGTAGTGGGACAACGTAAGGATATCAGGAGACAAGCCATGGGTTTCGACTACAGACGTCAGATGCTTTATGTTTCAGATTCGTGGCAAAGGTAACTCAATATGCCATGTTTCCACTTCCAAGTTTATGTCTTTATTTTATTTACACTAACAATTACCTAGCTAATCGCATAAGCTGTATGTATTTAAAAAATGTAATATGACCCTCATATCATTATATAACGTAAGTTTAGATCAGTAAATGGTCAGTGAATGCAACTATAAAGAGAGGATAACGTAAAACTTACTAACAGTATACAATGATGGATTCCGCATAGGGTGGGATGCATTCACAGTTAACCATGTCGTTTCATATTTAAAAGCAATGACCATAAAATCGGGATTGGTACCTGGTTGAACAAGATGGGCAATGGTAGATTATGTGGAAGAGATGACAATATACATCGTGCAAAAACATATCAGAATATCCACACATCCTTTCAACCTTTTGATGTTTTGTTTAAAGGGTGCGTTATAAAAATATGCTTTGGTATACATGGTATAGACTGGCTCTCATTAAAATATATATATATAATATATCCCAGCAAACACAAAACATTTTTATACCATTTATACAACGTCGGCCCAACGTCTTCGACGTTGGTCCGACATTGCATAAATGTTATACAAAAGTTTTGTGCTAGCTGAGATTTTTACAATTTTAATACCAGTGAGATCGAGTCGATGACGTTGGATCACTCGGCAGAGGACAGGATCCTGGTGCGGGACACCAGTCTCGTGTTCACGGGGACGTCTTCAGAGGTGGGCGGAATCGCCGTGGACTGGCTAAGTAATACAATATACTGGACGGACAAGACCTATAACTGGATCAGCATGGCGGCTGGAGACAAATACGAGATCTACCGCCACATCGTCGCCACGGATCTGCATCTACCGGGAGGAATATGTGTGCACCCCATGGCAGGGTGAGTTATTATTACAAGCGAATGACGCGAAAATGCAAACAACACTAACTGATAACTTGCAAAGTGAACAGTTACTGCTGTTGGACTGCGTAAATCAGAATGATTTAAACAGCATAAGTCGCGGCTGTCAAGCGAATGATCAAGATGCAAATAAAGGGTTTCGTGTGACGGCCGCGATATGGTTGATTTTGCTGACCAGCCAGAATGAAACGTTGAACTTATGTGGGTTTAAAGTTGGGACGGTGTCGCCCAACATAAAAACTACGTAGGTTCAACGTTTGGTGTTTACATGAATATTATCAGTAATGAAAAACAACCACACTCTGATAAATAGAGGATTAACCCTTTAACCGCCAAGTTATTCAATCAGAATTTTCACCCACTTAAAAATGTGTCTCGCTGACGCGATCCACAACTTCAAGTGAGTGAAAATTATTCAGATTTGACAAAATGGAGGTCAACTGTTTTCAAATATTGTTGATTGATGTCACATTTTATCTTTAACATGTTTAAAAGGTGGTACTTACTGTGCTAATAAAAATAATAAAACCCGAATATATGCGACACCGGCGGTTAAAGGGTTAAAATAACGTGTTGAGTCACTTGAGTGATGATCGGGTGTAGTCATTATTTCTGATGTGTTGTGTTCCAGACTTCTCTTCTGGGTGGACTATGGTTCGAAACGTAGGCTGGAATCATCCAATCTTGATGGATCAAACAGACGTACACTGATCAGCAATAACATAGGCATCCCCAGAGCTGTCACTGTGGACTACGATACAGGTGAAAAAAAATACTGAGAGAAAAACGTAACGTTACATAATAACGTTTGTTGGATTTGTTTGTTAGCTTGCTTGGTCCCTCGTAATACTATATTCTACTCTCTACACCGCTTTATTATAATAGGCCTGAATAATGGTTCTTTGCTTTAGATAAGTTATATTGGATAGATGACCTTGAAGATGAAATCAACTGGAGTAATCTTGATGGGACTAACAGGCAGATGTTTTCTAGCAGACAACACCCCGCTTATTATGGTACCCTACGAGGCATTTCTGTATACCACGTAAGTGTTAATAATACTAGTGGACATATGATGGCTAAGTCAGTTTCTCACCCACTTCTCTTGAAATAAATAATAATACTAGTGGACATAAGGTGGCTAAGTCGGTTTTTGACCCACTTCTCTGGAAATCCCTATATATATGCGTAAATCGATTCTCGCCTAACTCGAATCTAGTATCTATCAAACAGTGCAAGGTGGAGCATTGCAAACATCCGCATAAATTAAGGTGTGACTTTAATAGGCCAATTTTCAACATTTTCCCTACGCTAAGGTTGTAGGGAAGATGTGGAAAACGATGACAATGAGTACATTATATTTGGGTTCATTAATTCCCTGGCTCTTGTTTTTATTATTAAATTGTGAAACATAAATTGATCTCACAAATTGGCCACATTTAGATCAAGAACGCAATTATTCATGTATACTTCTGTTTAGGATTACATCTTCACCACCGATCGTTATAACTCAATGGTCAGGGTGTTCAACAAGACTTCGGAGGAGTATATCAGAAGCTTTCCGGGAACAAAACGCAGCTACCCAATACAGATAGCCATGTTTGCTGAAGATGCACAGCCATATAAACAAAGTGAGTCGTTTTTCTCAGAAAATACAGCACGTCGATCATAATAATGCTGGCTTAAATTTGTATTCATATGCATTGTGGATTCATTGTATTCATTTGTGGATTCCCTTTTTCAATTTTCAAAATGATGTGCCCTCTTGGAACAATATGTTATGTAGGCCTAGTGAATGCTTTAAATTAAAAAAACACGGAGAGGCTCACCAGTTGCGCCTGTCGTGAACTCACCACTGCGAACGTTAGCTATTTAGGATGCTTAACCCCCCCCCCCCTCCCCCAACGAATTCACGCAATCACACGGGCTGGAAATTTTAATTCAGCTGTTTTCTGCACAAAGTACATTACTTTTAGTAAGGTTCAAAAACTAGTTTATAGCTAGCTCTTTAAACGTGCACAACAGTTTCTGTGTGTTCAGAAAAAACATACAAAAGCTTACACAACACCAGTGGTCTAGCGATGGTTCAATGCTCGGCGACGTCTGAGGCTTTGGACCAACATTAAACCAGCGCTTGGCGTCAAAGGCTGATTCCGTCATATCCAATGGTCTCTGACACAAAGGAAGAGAGCGCCCTCCTCCGGGGGTGAGTGACATCAAGCTGGGGCATACCGTTATTTGCGCACACAGGTAATTTCCACACTTCAAGTCTGTCTTCAAAGCCAAGAGGCATTAACTACTTACTTCAAAAGTAAGCAGTTACTGCTGTTTGGCTTTGCATAACAAAAGTTATCTGAATGATGGATTTGACAGAGTGACTTAAGATGATGGATCCTTGCAAGACAAAGAGAGATGTGATGTCTGGCGAGATAAAATAAATATCGCTGTGCAAGTTAACGATTCAAGGTTGTGTGCTGTGACTGTTTTAAAACTGCTCGGTGATATATCGAGTCGTAAAATTACAAATTCGTGGTTTTAATTAAATCCTTAATTGTTATTGAGAATTAAAAAAGGTTGCGCATGGTAAGTTAGCTGGAATTATATAAACTTTCGTTGGTTAGCTAGTGAAGAACAAACCAGATTTGTTTAGGTTACTGCGAACATATCTATATATCTGAGAAATATAACAAACTAGGGTTAAGTAGGAACACACAGTTGAATTACTACAATAAACGGCCATTAGCTGTTTTATTCTATCTATAAACTGATAAAATATCCATTTCATAAAATACGAGTAATGCTTCGCATAAGACTTACGTCTGAAAACAACGACCCCTTATGCCTATATAAACATGTGTCGATAGAGTTTGCTGTCATTGTGCATCTTTGTGTTCGTGTTAAGCGATTTGGTTGTGAAATGGTTGCAAAACAACTTGGCATCGGAAGTAAATAAAAAACAGCGCCAGACATGCCTCAGACGATCCCATGCGGCGTTCAAGGTCAGACAGGTTTTTATATCTTTATGACTTAGCTGGTGCCCGTCACCTGTATTTACATGTACCTAGCAATGCCATGCAAGGTCAACGAAGAGTGTAAATGCCGTGCGACAAGAATGACGAAAAACACTTTTTCTTAATACAAGATAAGATCGTTTCAGGTGTTGTATGAAAAAAGTAGTTACATTTTTTTTTAAATTTAATACGTATGTTTATAAATGTTTTTTGTCGGGCCAGTATCATTTTTTTACCGCTTTGACACGCTCTAACGCCTTGAAAGGGGTGGGGGAATGTATTATGATCGCTGATAGATAATGAACAATTCACCGGTGTCCAATTAACGTGTACCACTATAAATAACATTTATTTGCAAATTTGAAATTACAAATTGTAATTTTACTCCTATATATATCACCAATAATATATATTCTTGATATCACTGATAATTATATATATTTGCATAGTTTTTGGTAAAATGGAATCTTTTTTAAAACAAGTGTGCCGCCATTAACACATAAACACAGGTGAAATGTTATTTTATTGCCATACATTATAGAATAATTATATTTTATGTGCATACTGATGATTTCTCAGGTGTATATTGAAAAAAAAGTTGTTTTTTTTTCACACCGGTGTTGTTAAACATACCGTAGATCTATATTATTTGTATATATAAATACAGTATAAAATTCCGAGTTTATAAGTGATAAAAAATAATTGTCTGATAATACACATTTTCGCAATTTCGCTCACAGGGCTATATTTTTGTTGTTTTGTATGCTACAGTTTTTGATATAACAAATACGTTTTGGAATTTTAGTGAGTTGTTTACAGAAAGGGCTCATCATTAAAAAAATATTTAGACGTTTTCTTGTAGGGATAATGATGACGTGTTCTATAAATTATGTGATACTTCACTAAGTAGCAAATGTGACCGTTTGGTTCCAGCAGGACAATATACAAAGTCTATTTTTTTACTGAATTGTTTTCGTCTCTCAGTAAAATTATTATTATAACAAAAACATTTTTATTCACAGTTATTATTATGATTATGTACGATCAGTTTTATATAACTACTCGTTTACAAACTCTTTATGGCAAATACATTCTCCCACACAAAAACGACTAAATTGCAGCATATGAAATATTAATTTGAAAATCTGGGTGGTTCTCTCGTCGAAGCTGAAAACTGGTGAATTGATATTAAAATCGACGACAATAATTTAAACCCATTGAGAGCCATTACACACAAAGCAATGAAACCTGAGACTATACAATGTGTGATGTCACCATACCAAATATACACATATCAAGATTGATGAGCTCAAATTTTACTTTTCAAACAGTTTAGCCTCTAGGATTATTATGTTCTTAACTAACCCTTGAAGCACTAGTTATGATTTCCCTTATTTGACTGCAACACGATGAGGCACACATCATGTTTTTACGTGAAACACAGCATGTATTTTACGCAACATTATAACATCCTGATAGCAACCTGAAGGTGAAATTTAGATGAAGGGAATCAAATTTGACTTCAAATTTAACAATCAACATATCATATAATAGCATAGCACTGATAACACTCAATGTAAAATAAGCCGTTGCTGAGTAAACCAGAATGGCGTACATAATAATTATAATAAACCAAAAGATATAATATTACTAATAGTGTATTTTCTGCCACAAGCACTAGATAAAAATGAAATGAATCGGGCTTTAGGCCACCTTTGTGCACATATAGGCTAAACTGGGCCAGGAGAACCTCCTGAGGATGGTGAGATGATTGAGATGACACTGTCCTCCAGACACAGGATTCGAAATTCAAGCCCTGGCGGTCTGAGGCCGAGCACGCTACCTCTCGGTCACGGAGGCTCCCCACAATACTAACTTTCACACGTGGATGGGGAAGAAACATTTTTGTTTCTTTCAAACCGCCGAGACCGAACCCCGAACTCTGGCGTGAAAGGCAGCGGTGCTAACCACTACCCCAGGGCCCCCGCCCCACAAGCACTAGATAGCCCTTTGACAAAATAACACTCAGTCTACTCAGTAGGTGGCCTTTGTTTTCTGAGCTGTGTAAAGAACGTGCCGGACTTTGGTGGAGAGGACTAATATTCTAATAACCATAGTATACATGTAGTTACTTTTCATTACAAAAAAGGCCAATACATGTTATTTCACATATTCTTTCTTTGAAGGCAGAATTAATACCTCTATAATAATACATCCCAATATAACAAAAAATGGTGGAATACCAAGGTTTATATTTCAAAACTGTCACTTTATCGAAAATATAATTACAGTACAATATTTTTTTCAGACATTCCTTAAGTAATCGGATGCACAACATGCTTTTTGTGAGGACTGGTGTTAGAAAGGGGTAAATTATCCGTTGCCACTATAGAAGAATACAAAATCCATTAGATGATTTTTTTAAGTTTCAGCCTTCTTTACGTATCCCCTTGGTAGTGGGTTTTTTGCTCTATTTCTCTTTGGTGCTAATAGCTCTGCTCTGCAAAGTCAAACAGCAGTAACTGCCTACTTTTCAAGTGAGCAGTTCCAGCTGTTTGCCTTGTCATAGCAAAATGACATTAGAACATATTTAGAGAACATATTTGCCAGCAGATATCCGCATACTCTATTACTACATTTACTATTACTACAATTACTACATAAATTACTATATAAAACCACACATGGAATGTTTTTGTTCCATATATGGGGTCAATGTAATAAATCTGATACAGATTCAATAATAAAACTACACAAACAAACTGCAAGTCTTATCCTTGGGGCTGACAGATATACCCCATCCGCTCCTTTATTCACAAAACTGAACTGGAAAACATTTGGAGATATCATTCATTATAGAAAAGCCCTAATGATATTTATAAGCTTTAAACAAAACCCACATACTTACTTCTGATAAACCATAAGTAAAAGCTTTTTGTTTTAGCCGATTGTTTGTACCTGGAATGAACCCTAATGATAAGCTTTATGTTTCAGCCGAGTGTGAGAGTCTGGGATGTGATCACATGTGCATCAGTCTAGGAGGCGGTAGAGGGCGCTGTATGTGTGGTCAAGGTTTTGACCTCGAGTCAGACAACATCACATGCCAAGGTCAGTGTTTGGAATTACAGGGTGGATGATTTGAAATATTTGCTGGATGCTAATAGTTATTTAGTTTTTCATTAGTTAATTATTTAGCTACACATGTATTGAAAGTAGGAGTAGGCCTAATTGTTTTCATACTTTATACTTGCTACCTGTCGTGCTATGTTAACGCGCTGTGATATCGATCCGGCATGGCCTTAACCAATAGAGCGGCATACCCGGCAGCTCTAAACGTCACTAAACTTTGCACAACATGCTGTGCTGTGCTAGTAGAAAAGGGGGTGATTCATCATCCATCACTAATTTGATATCAAGTTAAGAATGGTAAATTCCATTGATTTTTATACTTATATGTACTTAAAAATTACTGTACTAAAAAAATTGTCATGTTCGTCACAGAATCCAGCCATCATCTTCAACCCAGTTTCATGTACACAGTGGGACAGGCTCTTTGCCGATCTGAAATTCGTATTATGGACAGCAACAAGAAGGTCAGCGAAAATACAGACTGTTTCCATGGTAACCTGACTCACGCTGAAGCTCTGAGTTTCGACGCCTACGCCGAGCTTCTGTTTTATTCAGACACATCCGAACACGCCGTGATCAAGAAAAGTATGGCAGGAGACTTGGCGACTGAAGTCTTCGCTATGCAGACCGGCATTGTTAGAGGTGAACAAATTTACCCCACTGGGCACACGACGTTGTTACGACGTTGAATCAACGTCAATGACGTTGATGCAACGTCGCAACAACGTCGTATGCCCAGTGGGACAGCTTGAAATGACTTTTTCCTATGAAAAATTGACACCTCCCAAATTTAGGCCTACTTATTTGATTAAAAGTAGGTGAGTCGCTTCGATTCACTGATCATTAAAATATTTCTCGTGACATACCCACTTCTCAGAACGCTGACCATGCTGCGCATTCGTGTGGGCCTACAACGTGTGCGCAGCGAGTCTATTTTAACTGCATGAGCATCACAAAAATGATTATTAGAATAATTTTAATGGTATTTTATTTTGTTTAACAGGTTTTTAGCTTGGATGAACAAGTCGAATGTAGCACTAATATGGTTTGGTAAATAACGTAACTATTGATAAAACAACGTTTTTTATTATGTATTTTACCAGGGATGGCCGTGGACTGGATTACACATAACGTTTACTGGACTGACGAGCAGTATGGCACACTATCCGTGGCCAAACACGATGCAACACATTCAACAGTACTCCTTGACAACCTTAACAGTCCACGCGGCTTGGTGGTCGATCCCAGGAATGGGTAAGTTCAAATCTACATACAATATTGCCCATCTGTATTTTCAGACTGACTCGACCCCCATACATGCCATCTTGAATCTGTCTGGGATTTAAGTCTTATTGGATGTTTCCGCCATCTCAAATGTGTCATGCCTTAGGGGTTTTGTCAAGTTAAAAAAAATCCAAAAATCCGAGAAAAACACGAAAGTGGGTGGGTGGGTCAAGCCCCAACTTTTTAGAAATTGTGTGTGTTTTGGTGTTGTTTTTTGCTGTACATGTTTCAAAAAAAATAAAAAATTGGATAGGGGGTCGGGTGGGTGGGGTCTGGCCAATCCGAGTTTTTCTCGGATTTTTGGATTTTTTTTAACTTGACAAGGCCCCTTAATGACTTCTGACCTATCTGTGTCTAGCATTGGTAAAGTGATCACGTGATCCAACTGTTCAGCCACCACACACAATTCAATAGCTTGTAGACAAAATCAGTGTAGGCTCAACTAGGATTCGTCCACAGACTCGAGTGTGATATATTACATAATTATGTAAAATCCATAACATATTCTCCCTGACATCAACTTGTATTGGTGTAGTATTCTTACTGTCATATTAGATATTAACGAGCCATTACATGGTGAATGTTTCAGTGTGTTATACTGGGCAGCTCCTGGTGCCATCTACCGGGCTAACATGGACGGCACCAATCAGAGTGTACTTGTGGATTATGACACCCCCCAACCAGACGGCATGGAACTGGATATCATCTATGACAGGTATGGGGGCATACACGTGGATACATATGCTGATAATTATGTGAGTTGCTCGCTCATTTGTTTGTGTCTTACACGTGTGTAATTGATCCTTATAGAATATACTGGACGGACAGAGAGCAGGCCGGTGTGAACAGCATAGAGCTGGACGGAACTTACCGTCATCACTATAACTTCCTTACAGGACAAACATTCCGTGACGTCACTGTGTATCAGGTAACACAATATTTTGGAAACAGAAAACTGGTTAGATTTTAAAACGGTACTTTTAGATTTAAAATAACAAGTACGAATAATATTGTGTATTAAGAGTTATTCCCATAATTATTCATTATTATATGAATGATATAGTAACACAAATTAGTAAAACTGAAGATTAATGTAAATCAGATACAAACTAGAAGGGTCACAGTTTCTCGTAAACAAAAAAAAACCTGAAGATATCTCCCCTCCACCAGCATACCCATAAAGGTACATAGCTAATAAACGTCAATGGCTTTTGTAATTAATGTTATTAAATGGCTCCTGTGGACAGGAGAGACTATGTAGGCCTATTAGGCGAAATTTATTATTCCGTTTTGGTGCGAAATACAACACAATGGAGCTTGTCAACACTCCCAGCAAACACGAAACGCTGACCCATCGCTGGTCCAGTGCTGGCCCACCGTCCGCGACGCTGGCCCAGTGGTACCGGCATGATGCTTTGAACCAAAGCTGGGCTAATATTGGCCCGCCGTGTGTGACGCTGGCCCGCATTAAGCGTGGCGCCAAAAATGACACAGTAACTCAATAGTGCTAATGTTGGGTCAGCGTCGGAGACGGTGGGTCAACATTAGCCCAGCATTGGGTAAACGTCTCGTGTTTGACCGCCTGCACGACAAAATGTGCTGGACCGAAATGAATGGGACACTCACAGACAGAGACTCACAGACTGAGCGGACACAGGTGAGGCAATATGTCTCCTCCGCTGTGTACAGAGGGGAGACATAACTAGAAGAGTCTAGTTTTTTTTGTAAAAAAAAACTGGATATGTCTCCCCTCCAGCAGCGTAACCATAAAGGTTGATAGCTATTAGATGTTGTGTCAATGGCTTTTCTAATTAATGTTACTAAATAGCTCATCTGGACAGTAGACAGGCAGAGACTATGTATTTTGATGTGGTGGAACCCGTTTTGTATATCTACAGCATCTCCCCCGCAAGGTCCACCACTCCTGAGACTTCGCTGTGTCAAGCTTGCTGCCTGGAAGATGATCTACAGTAACTAAATCGTCAATAGGCTCAATTAGTTGGGCAACAGTTTTAATATCTTCACACCCCCTGATGTGCAAAACACAAATGAGGCCTGTCAACACTCCCAGCAAACACGAGACGTTGACCCAATGCTGGTCCAGTTTTGGCCCACCGTCTGCGATGCTGGCCCAACATAAAACCATCACTGGTTCAACGCCTCGTGTTTGCTATGCTGTGGGTCAGTAGTGCCAGCCAACACCGAACCAATGTCTGGTAAATGTTGGGCCAGCGTCGACGGTGCTGGCTAGTATCCATTCAACCGTAGTCAGTAAGCCTACTTCATGCTGGCTGTAATACCCGCACAATGCTTTGGACAAAAGCTGGGTTGATGTTGGCCCGCCGTCTGTGACGCTGGCCCACATGCAGCGTGACGTCATATACGACACGGTAACCCAGTACTGGGCTAATGTTGGCACAGCGTCGTAGACGTTGGGCTGACAATAGCCCGGCGTTGGGTCAAAGTCTCGTCTTTGACCGCATGGATTATAGAGGAGAGAACAGAATGCACAGACACAAAAATGAGCGGTGAGAAGCAAACCTCTATGTCTCCCCTTCTGTGTACAGAGGGGAGACATAATTAAGAAACACAATTTTGGAGCCGCATTTGGCCAGCAGCAATTTTGCTTTAGCTGAAAATAATTTTACGCTTCACTGTTTTAGGGAAGGCTTGCTTGTACAGATGGCACAGGAAATGTGTATTTTGGCAGCAAGGGGCGCGACAGTTCCCTATTCGTGGCCGTGAGACACACTGGCAGTTACGTCTCACATGATATCATCACATACAGCAAATATCTACAGCCGCAACTGAGTAAAAGTAAGTAATAACACATTTGCATAGGGTATACATGGTATATGATATAGGGCTTTAAAATTAAATCCCTTAGAAAATAGTGCTTATATTTCAGCGCTACTGGTGAGCAGCATACACCATGCACAATCGGTGTCATTTTTCATCAATACCAGTAATCCACTTTTAAACATCTTCACATTGTCATGTGATTTGCTTGAGCTGCGCTCTGTGTGAATTGAGACTGGACTGGTGCAGATGTCTTTAAACATGTTAAATGTCCTCCTATTTTGTGGGCTCATTATATAATGCTAAAGTACATACCGTACACTTTGAGAACTTAGTGACATATACATGCTTTAATTACTAGATGATTTAAAATTATTGCATTATTGTCTCGGGAATCGCTAAAGCCAAGCAGTAGTAACTGTTCACTTTTCAAGTAAGAATTTACTGTCTGTTTTTTGCCTTTGCATGATATACGTTGCTGTGATATTTTGTTAGATGCCTGTAGTCATGATAACGGAGGTTGTGACCAGCTCTGCCTGGTGGTTCCCGATGGCAGAACATGTACATGCTCCCGAGGCTTTCACCTGGCGTCAGACGGCGTAACCTGTGCATCAGGTGAGAAACGCATTAAGTAACAACCCAGCAAACACAAAACATTTGTATAACATTTGTACAATGTCGGACCAGCGTCGAAGACGCTGTGCCGACGTTGTACAAATGTTATACCAATGTTTTGTGTTTGCTGAGAGACATTTTTTCAATAAAATGATGCAAGCTTTGGTATTTACTGTGAGTATGAGGTGGGAAAAACGTGGGAATTGTCGTAGTAGTTCACAACTCAAAGTGAATGGAAGTGTGATTACATTTCGCAGTAACTAAAGGCACGAGTATGTCATTTTGTTTATAAATTCACTGTGTTAGATATCCATAATCCTTTATTTTGCATTGCGATCAGGTTTGAGAGATGTATCGGAGGGTTTCAGTTTCCTGATGATAACTGATCCATATCGCAAGCAGGCTTATCAGGTGGATCTGACGGACAAAAACCAGACAATGGACAATCTACAGGTAAGACGTACAATCTATATCAGGCTATGTCAAATTAAACAAGCTCATTTCAATCACATAACTGCTTGTGTTAAGATGTTAATTTGAGGGAGGACTTGGGATATTTGAGCCCTATCGTGGTCATTTGATCCAATGGTCCTGGTACCCAGCAAACACAAGACATTTGTATAGCATTTGTACAATGGCCGACGTTGTACAAATGTTATACAAATGTACAACAAATGTATCAAATTGTAAAAAAAAGTGTGTCAAATTAACACATTATCCGACCAAACACACGGTTTCACTATCATTATCACAATGTAGCTTTTAAAACACTGAGCTCCATATATGTTTGACCAGGAGGGCCTATCTGTTTGTTGATCACCATTTACACCCTTTTGTTGCCTATTTACGCCCCACATGTGCGTGTGGATATATACAAATAACCATGTTTAAGTAAATGCGTAGTAGTTACGTCCACACATACTGTGCTCTTAATCTCACACTCCAACTCCAATTCTGTAACGTCTGATTTTGTTGTCCAGGCCATATCCATGCCGGCACCTGGCAGTCGTCCCGCGCTGATAGAGTACGGCATGCCTACGTCCTCCGACAATCAGGGCAGCGTGTTATGGTATGACTCACGAGCTGGAGTTGTCAACATACGTCGTCTGCACGACGATCGTCACTACAGCGTGGATGTCATTCACAGAGGTGATTAACAAAACAGATTTAAGGGTTATTTTGTTATTTATAATTTTCACCCACGCAAAGTTGTGTATTATTGCCGCAGCTGGTTCAACTGGTTGAAAATTATTTAAATAGAAAAAGCTAAGTGTCCACTTTCAAGAGCCGTTGCCGGAATGCTCATTAATATATGCGTAATGTAAATTTATATGAGTTCTACGTATTAACCCTTTAAATCCTCACGATGCATTAAAGCATCATTTTACATTCCTGAAAACAGACTTAATTTTCCTACAACTAAGGGTTTTAGAATGAAAACTTCCATGAAACTGCTTTACCAATACATGGTAATTTTCTTTCAATTTTTAAACCACAGCAAACATCTTCATCCACTGC
Organism: Flabesymbios commensalis; assembly: GCA_964017125.1. Taxonomy (NCBI): domain Eukaryota; kingdom Metazoa; phylum Annelida; class Polychaeta; order Terebellida; family Flabelligeridae; genus Flabesymbios; species Flabesymbios commensalis. The sequence goes on along the minus strand of OZ024904.1, from coordinate 38,007,347 downwards.
AAGTTGAGACATGCAACAGCATTTCGCGGCTTGTAGTGGATGAAGATGACCATGGTAAATTCAGGCTTGAAAGGGTTAACCAATTTACGGACTATTATTGCTACTTCATCATAATAAATGCCTTGTCCCTTTCCCCTCCCATCAAATTAGACAGATTTAAATTGATTAATATAAGGAAGTGAGCCTTATATATGATAATTAGGCTGATCTAGGGTTCAGTACCATTTTTCATTCACAAATATTTAAAATTGACCATCCGGTGTCAATAATTCAAATAATTTAGATAAACAACTAACTGTCTTGCGGTCGAGTGCGCTATGTCGGCGTTGGGCTGTGTGTCGGTGTTGATCTGCAGAAAACATTTCCTGTGATTGGCCGGTGGACGTCATACGGATTTTGGATTTTTTCGGTGTGGTGCCCCTGAACCCGTGGAAATCCTATGTCTACATGTTTTCTTTATATTTAGTATCTACTCTATTGGCTCGCATGATAGCGATTAAGATGTTACTGATGTTAATCTTAATACGAGTCTCCATGCTAACTTGTAACTACATATTACCTAATTCTTATATCATTATCTATGATTTACAAAAGGCGAATAAAGAATAAAAAGAATACAAATTCTAACAATTATTTTCATGAATTCACGTATAGATCCAATAACATTTTGTTGATAAAATTCAATTATATAATAATGCCCACATTATCATGATTATGTTATCGTGAATATTAGGCCACTGTCATGACAGTAGCCACCTAGTTTTGCTTTTATATATATGTGAGCATGTTGTCAGCAACTTTAGAAATTGCTCAAATTGTATTTTCTCCGATTTAGATGCTGAGATTTGGTCGCTAGCCTATGACGAGCATGCACAACTAGTTTACTACATGGACGAGAAAACGGCTGTACTTCACAAGAGTTCCATGCTAGGAGGGAAACCAGGTGTTGTGCTAGATGATCAGGTTATACCCAACGTTATGGCTCTGGATAAAAGCACAGGGTGCGTGGATAATTATATATGCAAGGATATTTATATTTCTTCTTTAAACAGGGTAATACAAATATATACAATAATCTTATTACATTGTTGATAACGTTTAGTGTTCTTATTTTCGGACAGCTGTAAAAATGAAATAGCACATGATCAGCATATACTTTTCCAGATAAGCTGTTTGTTGTGGGGTTAGGCTCATATGAGAAGTTACTATCTGAACTTAATTTACATAATTATATCATCATTTTTTTGTTTAGTGATCTATACTGGGCTCGGCATGTGTCCAGTAAGCGGAACAAGCGAGATGTACTTACTGGTGTATGTGACGTGTACAGGCTCCAGTTTGGCAAATCTCGAACGAGAGCCACCAAAATGTTTTTCCTAGAAGACATGGTACGAGGAATGACAGTGGACATGCAAGGTATATCTCCTAATTAAAGGCTAAAATGGTATCGTCACATAGCATATATCATTACGTGTCTGTTCATTTTATTTGATATTTTTATAATCCTTTTCTTTATCCAAGCACATTCACAATTCATTTTCAGTAAAAAAAAATCAAAACCTTTTTCAAAGAGAACTAATCTATCTAATCAAGAGAACTAATATCTATCCAGGTAGCATTCTTCGGCTGCGCGATGGCTACATCAGCTGACGTCAGCCGATGCACTCTAGGGTAATTGCAATACTTTCATTTAGGGATCTATGTATGCGTATGGTAAAATTGTATACACATACCCTAGTTGTATGGGATTTCATATAATAAACAACCACAGCGTTTAGATGTTTTAATTAGGTTTCTAAGCTTTCCAGAGTGTATTTTTGTTACATGGTCTAGAACACCTTTTGGCTATTTTATCTTGGTGTGGGAAACTTTCTGATGACAAACAATAATTGTCAGTTATCTTTATTTTATGTGTACATATCACAAAATTTGAAATTTACTGCTTATATTTAAAAAAACGTGTACACAAAAACATTACTATTTTAAACACTTAATCGTACGATGTCTTACATGATAACTATGCCAACACCAGTCCTATAACTGGTGAACAGTTGGTTTTATATTAAAATATACTGTTATATAATATTATCTTATTAAACAATTATAATTCACTAATATGATTGACTGTTCCCGTCAACCAAAATTGATAACATGTTGGAAAAAATTACTCACTGAATAACAAATATACTGTGCCATTTTATACCTGTTTCAACTGGATAGTCAAATAAATAAATCTTGGAGTTAGTGTAGGCCTGCAAATACAATGGCTTTAGTTTTTATCATGTAGTGCAGACAACTATATTACTCATATAATTGAGATACACTATTTTTACAGACGGATATCTATACTTCTGGACCGAACACAACCACGTGATGAGATCTAATATGGACGGGAGTAACGTCACTCTAGTCTTATCTGATGCTTTCGGTGGTCACCAGGTGACGCGTATAGCCGTTACTGGAGACTGGCTCTATTTCGCCAGCAGCAATAGCAGGTGGGGCTCTATGGATTGCAAAAGAAATATTACGTAGGTTCAATGTTAAGTTAATGCTGGACCAGCGTACAAGATTATCCATCTGTCATGAAACGCTAGCATTTGTATGTGCTCAATTATATGATCATATTTGACTATGGTGATTGTTTGTGATTCTGGCTATATGGTAGGCTATTTTATCAAGAGGTGTCCCGGACGAGCCCCCATCACACAGATGAAAATTATGACAGTTGACCATATTTATAGAGCCTTATCGCGTTGAAGTAACGTTATAAAGGGGTAAAAATAAAGAAGATGACTTATTTTATGATCATTGTAAACAAAAAAAGTAATTCACAATCAAACAATACATTGGAATGTCATAACTATGTACATTATAGGAGGTACTATGCATAAACCTGAACTATATTCATATTTATATTACATTATGGTATATAATTGTCTGAATACGAATATATTTCTTGGATCAAAACAAGGCTGAATATTTTTGTAATTTATTTGTGAGGCTTATATACATGATAACAGAGTTGAAGGTGATTTATACATGTTTTTACAGGTCTGTATGGAGATCATCGTTAACCACTGGAGTATCAGAAGCTGTGACTGAGCCCATATTTTACCAGGTGACAGATCTGAAATTGTTCACACCATACCAGAGAATAATGATAGTAGAGCCCTCTAGTGAATCACCAAGAACTACACATCACGATGATCCTGGTAGTAAAGGAACTAAAAAACCAGGTTTGTTACTGAGACATATATTTTGTTCTTTTTGAGTTTTTTTAAGATTAGACCAGCATATACGTGCTTGTCGAATATTAGGGTAAGATGGTGTAATATGAGCATAGTAGGTAATATGAGCACTGGTTGTAGGCCCCTATGCCTAATATTCTCAATAACAACGGGAATTTGGTAAAATTTGGTTTATAATATAGTCATGACACGGCCATGGACTAGTTCAATTTTTAGTTTTTCGGCTGTTTTATTAAAAACATACAATTACATTTAATTTATTCGTACGTCCACACATCACTAGGTATCATGAAAGTAATGTGGTTGCGTGCTAACAATAACGGTTCTAAGCAAGAGAAGGGACGATAATAAAATGATTTAGCATGTTCCAGACCCCATTAGGATTGTTATCACCCCCATTTCTACTAGGGTAATATGGGCACCCTGTTTCAATCTATTATGAGCATGGTGCTCATAATACCCCTATTACAAGATATATATGAAAAAAGTAGTATGCTCATAATACTTAAACGTGTTATACAGTGAAATGAGAGGAAACCATTCTAACCACTTATATTTAATGAAAAAAATTATATCTGCTTTAATGACATTTGGGTCATATCAAGGTACATGAGTGCCACTTCTATTTAGTAAACTACTCATAAAATAAACATTTTGGAAAATGTTATTATCCTATTGTCAAATGGTAATTAATTACGCATGCTCATATTCCCACACAACACAATCTTGCTCATATTTGCCACACGCATGGGGAATATGAGCATGTTTTCAAGATTTTATTTTTTTGAATGAATTATTTAACTAAATTAAAATTAATTTATTTAATATTATGAATTACTGCATAACTGTACAAGCATTCGATCAAATTAAATTTGAATTTTTCCACTTCATTTATTTGCCCAAAATCGCTAATTAAAGTTAAGGTGCTCATAATACCCCTCTTTACCCTATATAAAAACGCTTTTTATAAGTATGATATTATTTTGTGCTATGTTTCATAACTGATGTGATACTGTTGATGATGTTACAGGTGGGCGCCCCACACAACTACCTTCTAAGTCCTCAGATGATGATAATATGATGATCATAATCATCGGTGCTGTACCCACCTTTGTCGTCGTCGTCCTGGTAGTTATTGTCTTAGTGGTAATTGTGCGGCACAGGCGCAGCAAAAAGAGGAAGCCAGACGAGCTACCAAGTGATCTACCGTGCCACGAGAACCCCACCTACATGACCAGTGCCGAGATGCAGGCGATGCGTGTCTGGCGCCAGATGTCAGCACCCACCGGCGGGGCTGGTGGCGGTACCCCACCTGGTGGTGTACCCGCCTACCCAGAGGAGAGGAAGGTACCACTGCCTGATGATCCGGAAGACGACCTTGGTGATCTTCACCTTACCATGCAGTTCACCAGTCCGGTGAGACCTGTACCGGAAGGTGCCCCCACTGACCCCAATGTCACAGATGTCGGTGTAAGGTCATCACCCGCTGTGGTAAGGTCACAGCCTACTGTGGTGACGTCATCACAATGTGAGCAGCCCGCCATTCTCACGTCAGATCCGGTTTGTACAGACGACACAGAGCAATTAGTGACTGATGAGGATACAGACGAGGTGAACGATGTGGTGCTCAGTATGGCTGGGGGTACTGATGGCGACCCCTCCGTCAAATATAACAAGTACTCCAAATTGTGAATGCCCATCCCACGTAGTGACTCCCGGCAAACATCTTGAGTGACTGGTTCAATGTTTGGCCACCATAGACGTTAGCTCAACATCCAGTGAACTTTGTTTGCTGGAGTGCACACGATGACTCGGATTGTACGGCAATAAAACAACTGATTTCAAGTTTACTAGCTGTCGGATCATGCAACTATGACAGCGTAATCCCCAATGTAAACTAGGCTATGTGTGATAAATATAAACATGATAAACGCCATAAAATATTATAATGCATGATAGGCCTATTGATCAACATAACAAAAATCACATAAAAAACCCTGACGTATACATGTTCTTTGTTTGGTATTCTTGTTTCATGCCAGCAATGACATGCAAACTCAAAGAGATGTAACCATGGTAACTGCAGTCTAATACAGATTACCTTTGCATGACAGAACAGTTTACTAATACCACTGGCGGCAGGTTTTAATTATACACCTGCAGTACCCCCCCCCCCCCCTAATTAGCATCATCTGCAGCTACTATAGGCCTATGTAATAATCCACAAAATGTATCACCAAATCAAATTGTGTCATTTGCATTAGTTGGTTGATCACGTGTTGGCACTTTGCAGCTGGTGTAGCCGGTGCTACTTACCAGAGATATACTACCGGATCATCCGTGAACCATAAGTATTACCTACGCCAGTGGTAATTCTGCCATCAACAACGATGCCATCCCTTCACGATGGCAGCAATACGACTGACTGGATTTGTGAATATTCAGTGGATTGTCAACCAACATGAGACGAGTGTAGCCAACACTGATGTACAAAGCCAAAATGTATTACCTATTTTTTGTCAAGTAAGCGGTTACTGCATTTTGGCTTTATCTGATATATCTTAAACTTGCCATATTATGTGAGAATCTAGTGTTGGCATAAACGGCACAATATACATGCATATTTTGACACATTGCCACACTCATATATGTGATAAAAAGTGTGCATGGCGACTGGGACAAACTGATACAGTTTTTGAAGAACCTATTTCACGAGGCCATAATTTGAAGTGTGGCACTTCTTTTGTAATCATTGAAAATTGAATAATAGTACATGATATTAAATGGATACAATAACACAGGTATAATAATATGAAATAATTCAAAATAATACAAGTAGTTCATGTATATGGATAAAAAGCCTAATTACAAATTATAACTCTTCTTTCTGGTACAACGAAATATGATTTACTTACCTCCCATTTGAAGTTTTGCGTAGCTTGGAGGTTTTTGTAAGTTTATTATCACTGCCTTGCCAAAAGTAAATAACAGAAACTGCTTGCTTTAAAAATAATTAGTTACTGTTGGTTGCTTTGTTGAGCTGTATATAACGGATAATTTCCTCTTCATAATTGTCTTGTACACAAAAACAGTTATGTAACAACTCTGTTGTTATTTTATGAAAATAAACACATATTCTATTCTATTCCTAATTTGATTGAATGGATCGATTTGTAATATAATAAACAATGGGACATATTGTTGACCCAACATCAAAACAATACAGAGTCAATGTAGGCCTAGTAGCTTGACCATGTTTCACGTGACAGGAAGTGTCATAAAGCCGGCCATACACAACGTAACATGTTGCTCACCAACAGTTTTCGTAACGTGTTACTCAACATGTTTTGCGTGTTCCCATACACGATGAAACATTCTGTGTTGAGCAACATGTTACGAAAAACACAGCCTGTGCTATTTTTCGTAACATGTTGCTCAACACCTAATTTCCGTAAAATTTTCCCATGCATATGTAACATGTGACGTAACCCAGCAAACACAAAACATTTGTATAACATTTGTACAACGTCGGCCCAACGTCTTCGACGTTGGTCCAACATTGTACAAATATTATAAAAATGTTTTGTGTTTACTGGGAACACGCATGTTATAGGCCCCTGCGTAACTTGTTGCTCAACATTTTCATAGTGTATGCCTGTATGGGGAACACGCAGCACCTACCATGTTACGAACATGCGTGTTACGTAACATGTTACGCAATAAGTTACACATTGTATGGCCGGCTTTAAAATAAGTTGGAGATGAAGCTGGCATTGGCCTTTTGGTCTGATAGATGTGAACAATTTAAACAGTTATAATTAATTTGGCCTTATGTCTTGTAAAGATCCACAGCAGCTGATTCATAAATGTGTCATAATGTCAATACGTTTTTATGCACTGACAAACATCGTATTTACATCGGATTTTGCCGCGCAGATTATTAATTCTATAGATACATATATAATATAGGATGGTGTTGTATAGTTATATGAAATGAAACTCTTACAGCAGAAAAATTTAAAAACTTTCGCAGTTCTAGTCTATGGACATGTTACATCATATGGTCATATTGAGAAGCCAAAATAAAATCACCGATTTTTTAAAGATTTTAGACCTGGGCATGTCCCTTTAACGTATAAATTAATTATAATGGGCATACATACAGACATTGAGGTAACTCTCGTAATTTTGCGACAATACAATATGGTCGCAGAATTAGAAATGTTATATTGAAAATGACTACATGAATAGGCCTATACCCAGCTAACACGATACTTTGAGCCAATTTTGGCTTATGTTGGGTCCGTATTTAGGTTGTAGGAAATACCTAAAAATTGAGCAAATAAAAATCATTTCATTCTATCACCATTAGTGATTGTTGTTTTCAAATCACTTAATCTTGGCCGTTTTACCTATGGCCCAGTTATTGTCTCAAAGGACAGTGTATAGGCCTACTATGTCACAAACGATATAGTATACCATATCAAGGGAGTTTTTGTTAAAGACTACACTTTGTATAGCTTTGATGATGCTGACAACTGTATATACCCTTAACATATATGTGATTCTGACAAAACTAGCAGTGGTCTGTTTTAATATGTATCTATCTGATAACAGATATAAAGTATGCACTATTTTGAGAAATATGCCATAACGTTATTGTATTTATATTTTTACACACCTGCCTGTTTACTGTCCTGCCGGTAGGGACATGACACTAATATTTCTCGTTGTAAACGAGACATCGACGACAAGCTGATACATTCGCCGATTAACATTATTCTATTATATTCAAATGCATGTATGATAATTACTGGACTGTGTCTTAGGATCTATACAATTATGTGGAAAAAATAATTAGAAAGCAACAAAATATTTGTATTATGTTATATGCATGCAGATTTTTTTGCAAAGTAATTGACCCGATAACATTTGTACAGGTGATTATAGTAAGGATATAAAATTTGTTTTATACAGAGTACTTCATAACAATATGTATTCATTATAATAAATTTACAAAATATATTTTGTCTTTTTCTTGTTATCGTCATGCAAAAAATCACATCCAGTCAGAGTGTCACGTGTCGGACACGATGTTGTAGGCCTACCTATTTTACTTCCAAAATTCTAGAATTTTATCCATATGAAAATTTGAACGGTGAAAATGTTTCATTTTAAGTTTCAGAACATTCTATAACGTTTCGGCTATCACTGATGCTGCTTCTGCATTTTGATACATAGCTAAACAGATGAGACACTCGGAACAACTTTGAACTTATTTCTGGAAAAGTTACTAAGGGCGACAAAAATAGCTTTGCATAAATATCTGGAAAAGTTAATGAGGACGACGGAATAAAGAAAAACGTTGGATCAAATTTAAAAAAAATTATTACGGGCGCTGAAGAACCCCCACATAGCCGGAACAGTGTTTTTTATCTCCTGAAATTGCCATGTTTTTTTTTTAAATTGGCCAATATCCAATACGTTCGCTGGACCGAAAAAAAACTTTTTTTTGTAATGCGCTGTCTAAATGTAATGTGCGCGCTCCTCTAAAACATATAAACAACATAGTGTCCTAAACTATAGTGTTTAAGGATGATCCTACAGCTGTATCATAATAAACAAATAGCTGTCACTAAAGATGACAATGTCCCGGATATGACATATCAACGTATGGCACAACGTATCGTGTTGATGGGAAAGGACTTCTACGCCTCCACCCGCAGCTGTGAAACGTGTTAAAACCATTTAAGCGAGGGTTCAAGGTTTTTTTTCGAGATATCCCAATGTCCCCCGCCTACAGTTTTCTCAATAACAGGCAATTGGAAACAGAACAATTCAGAAGGATTTCACGTCAGCAATGATCATAATACAGCCTTCTCACTAAAAAAAATGTTTTTGCAAAACTGAAAGCGTAGGTTCCCGCTGATATTAATATCGGAACATCACCATTATGATTTGCAAAACAGTGATACTGGAAGGTCTACCACACAAAGAAAATACAAACCTTTTGAATAAGCTCTGATTCAAAGAGTACAATTTTTCATTTTTTTGTCCCCCCCCCCTTTATACGCCGACCGAACACCCCTCCCCAAGAGAAAATCCATTCAAATAACAATTTCAAGCATCATTTTCGATCGCAAATGAAAACGGACTTCATCAATAGATTCCATAGCAGAAACTTAAAAACATATTTATATGTATGAGGTTTCAAGGTATTTAAATGAAATTTGAATAAATTGATCAAATCAAGATGGCAGCCAAAGGATAGGCCTACAAAAAATACAATTTTTTTATTATCCCTAGCCTATTGAAGGCAAGGGGCACAAACAAAATTACAATGTACCAACATTCAAAAGTTAACCATAAATCAATGACAACAAGACAAACAGATCAATCAGATATAGTGTTTAAATATACATATTAAAAAAGTGCTGCAAGGGATAGTGTTTAAATATACAAAATAAATAATCAAATATACAAGGTAATCAGGTTGATCACGAATTAATTAATACAAGTGAAACATATTAATCATCAATCGGAATATAGTTTTTAAATATGCTATGTATGACAATTTTAACTCCATTTCTAAATAACACATTACAACTTAAATGCCTGTGACAGCATTGTGTCGCTTCACCCATAGAGTTTATTAACTCTATGCTTTACCTAAGTGGGCCACTGCGCACGCTGGCTGCAGACCGAGGTCTGGACACAGCCTCGACGCTTCGCTCGCACGTGAAAACGGATATAATAACATACAAGGTTTCAAGACATTTAACTGAAGATAAGATTATTCAAGATGGCCACCACAGCCTTGTTTTTATCCGCACCTGACAATGGACAATGCCAATAGACTCGCAGACCACAGAAACCTATGTAAGCTACGCGATTTCAACTGCTTTAACGGAACATCAGATAACATCATATATATATCTACCATTTTCGGTTGCGGATCAAAACGGGCAAGGCCAATACACTCGCAGACCTCAATGACCTATATATAGGCCTATATCAGGTTTCAAGTAGGCCCTATAAAAGACACTATTGTGAATAATAAAAAACTGCAAATTCAAGTCGGAAAAAATATTCGCCAGCTGGCGGCCATTTTATTAAACGATGAAAATCTAATCAGTTCATGTCCATGGGTGACTTCACATACAACAGTGGAGCGATCCAATCATTAGTGTTCGTAGTTATTACTGTAAACTTTGACCTATGACCTTGACGTTTGGTAAATAAAAATGGCCGGATGGGTTGAATGTTTGTGTGAATTATGAATTTAAACCGTTAGGCCATGTTGCAGCAGTATAACCAAAAACAAAATGGCGGCGGCATCGCACTAGAGGGGCGACAATACCCCTTCGGCCCAATGGGCCGAGGGGTAAAAATCATCCGTTGATATTAAAGGGCCCATGTAGTCCCCAGACCTACTCTGCACAATGTCATAGTTCATACTATTTTAGATAGCTTTTGAAATATTAGAGTGCTGAGCTCCCATTTTTTAAACCACTGTAAACGATTTTCCCAAGTAGGGGGCAGAGCTAATTCAAGACATGCTTGGCTGGTTATGTTACATGTACATGTACCTGATGATGTATTGTATGATTTTATAATACTGACCAAAGTCAATTGAAAGCCGGACCAACGCTGCCTGTATGCAAGTGCAGCACTAGAATTAATGGCCATCACCGCGACCGCTCCTGGCCAGCGTATAGCATTCACTCGCCCCTTGTTCACCCTGTCGATGCGGGCATATTGAAATGAATAGAGATCTAGCTCAGCTCATGTACAAATACTACAAATACAAGAAACATGAAAAATATACTCGATGCAGTTTTAATGTAATTCAGATTCAATAATGGGCGGTTTTTGTGTGTGAAGTCATGAGGTGGGAGATCCGCCCAGCCCAAGAAATGTGCACATGATAATTAGTGGACTAAAATAATCTGTTAAGTTATGAGATATTCATTGTGATATATTCTTTAATTTTATTGATGAACTGAAATCACTTTACGGGGTCTTTAAGGAGTGCATCTTGCTAACGAATAATTTCTATATTTTAACTGCGGTGGTGACCCCCATTATCATAGAGAACCCCTCATCCGTGAACTTGTCTCTCTTGATAAGCACAATCTGAAAAATCAGTTGAAGAAGTGTATGGTGTTGACAAAAAATACATATAGATGTTAAAAAACGGATGTGGTGAACCACATTATTAATCGAACATGACCGGGCCCGTATATAGGGCCACTGGGTAGTTGGGCCAATGTGAAAGCTTATTAATCCGATAAATATTGGCGAGCGTATCGCATTTACAAGCAATTCTACCTGGACAAATGGACTGACGGACAGACAAACGCACTGACGGGCAATTTCAATATTATAAGGAAATGAGTCATCTCATGGTTTTAAATATTATATTTGGATATAGCATTAAATAAGCATGATAAGTGACAGAACATGGTTCTGCATTTTAAAGTATGAACTACACTTGGCAAGAGAACTGTCTTTAAATTTTTTAAAACAGGACATTGAAGTTAATAAATAAAGAGTTGTTAATAATAAAGAGTTGCTTGGAAACGAACACAAAATCAGCCCTCTGCCACCGTCAGTCGGCCATTTTAGATTTATTATTTCTCACGGATTAGCATTGTGTAAGACAATTATCAATGCTAATACTCAACTAGTCATTGATGCAACATATTGTTCAGCAAGTTTATTATCTTGGAGGAAAATAAATATTTTCGAAAAATTCCAGTGTGGTCCAATCGTGGATTACGTGACCGCAATTGGACCACCTCTGTTATTTTTAAATAAGGCGTTTCATATCACTGGTTATGCTCTTCAGCCATTACAGTCATTGCCCATGACTGAAAATACAAATTCCTCGATTGAACTAAAAACCTGAACACAAATTCATTATAGCGCGTACATTCTGTTTTGTAACAAAACACTCACATCTGGATATAATAACATTCAGTATCATTACAAGATTAATTTTGTTATATATAGGCCTATATGTAACATAATTTGATAACGTATTTTGCATTTTATATTTCAAATATTAACCAACAGGCACAAAATGACACCAACTAAGTATATATCATACTTAGATAGTGACAATAATTTGTAGACCTATATAGTATTTTTGTGTCTAAATCTGCAGTAGGCCTATCGTGAATACATCTATTGGGCAATGCACTCACCAAGTGCAGCGTGCAATGATAGTATTTGAGTAATGTTCGATATCCATTGTCGAAAATGGTCATGGTGGCTAGATAATTACAAAATAATGTATTCTATGCATACATAGCTAATAACTGGGGCCTAATGGATGCCTACATCTAATGTATATCAATAATAGAAGATACAGACACATAGGAGTTCGGTCTAATGGAAACAGTGTAGCATGATATGTATGTATTATTAGGTTCACTCACCAATATATCTGCTTTGTTGTTTGATTTTGCATTGAGTGGTATATATGCAGCATTACCATGATTAATACATGTGAAATTGTTTTGCTATAGATCAATCCAAGAAAGACTTGACATGGCAGATCTTGCACAATTCGCACCAGTAGCGTCTACGTCTCAAAACATTAGAGTAATGGTAGGATTGGACGCATATGGGCCATATCTCAAAGAAAATTTAAATACAGCCATTGTTGTAATAGGCGTGATTGTCAATATCTTAGGTATTATTGGAAATGGGACAATTGTGGTTGTCATCGCCCGTTCCAGAACGCTAAGGAAGCCTTACAACGTATTGCTAGCCAGCATGGCAGTGAATGATTTGCTTCTTTGTGGAGTGGTGAACTTGGTACAGATAGCCAGTATACACATGGGCAGGTTTGCACTGACATGGCCATATGAACACATACTCTGCAGAGCTCATAATATATTGTGGATTCAATTAATTGTAGTATCCATTCTTCATATTACAGCGATTGCCGGTCATCGCTACCTGCTTGTCTACCATCAACACCTGAGTAATCGAATAACGAACAAATTCACCATTGCACTCCTTATCGCGTCCCTCCATGGTGTGTCATTTGCCATGCTAAGTAAAAAAATCTCTGCTGAGATGAAATTCATCAGATCAATTGGATGCTGCATTGGTTGGGTGGAAGGCAACGTAAACCTTATAATGTTATCCATAACTCTCACCATCTCTATTCTAGTGCTTCTGGTGAGCTACATTTGTATCCATCATAAAGTCAATCGTGTGAGAAGACAGTTACAACAAGTTAACAACGAAGGTATCAACTGCGTGAATAAACATCGCAATCTGAAAAAGACATCTCAACACAAGAAGATCCTACAGTGCATGATCACCATCATGTTACTGCTGGTATCCGGTTATCTGCCAGTACTGATGGCCATAGGGAACTTGAGAAAGGGAAAAGACGTATCATCAGCAGCCCTATCCATGACAATGTTGATACTGTGGATCACTAACGCCGTGCACAGCCTGGTTTACGGTGTGTTAGATCCCAGCTTCAAAAAAGCCTACATGACAATAACAGGATGTAAAAACGATATCACTCCGAATGAAAGCACAATTGCTACAGTTGTAACCATCCGTGATCTTCATCGCATTCGCTGACATCTTTCTCGTGATACTAAAGACGATGATTGATGTTGCATTAAATGGTAGTAGCCTACATTAGACTTGATTATTGTCACTCTCTCTTCTGTAATATTGCTTACAGGGACATTATATAAATTGCAACGTGTATAAAATTGTTTGGCAAGAGTAGGGGCCTAGTCAGCAATGCCCCTCGTCTCAGTAGACCAGCTCCTATTCTAAAACCATTACACTGGCTTCCAATGTCCCTCAGGATATATGTACCAGAGCATTTCGAGTACTCACAAAAATTCTCATATCATGATACCTTATATCCCCATACCACTGGCGATTTACTGGTCACCAGACACTGACCAGAACCAAAATGTACTTATGTGGGCGACTTCTGATGAATTTTCATCTGAGTACAAGCTGCTATCCCCATCAGCATCGTTGAGTCGCACGTTAGTGCGGCGTACGCGACGCAACTGATCCGCTTACAGCCCGATACTGGGAAGACAGATACAAGACATTTCATCTGAGTTCAACTGAGTTCGTCACGTGGTCACCCTACAGTCTGTGGTAAACAGGTAGCCAGAGGGTACCAGGAAGGTGGTCCTTGACTCACCCATGTGTGAGCTGGTACTCCTCCTCCACTTGGATGACATCACATGTTTTTCACATCCAGCCAATTTTCATTTGCCGTTTGCCTTTCTTATGGCAGTTTACCTGGATAATATTTTTTGTAATTTAACCTACCTGTACAGTAGAACTGTAGGCCTGCAGCATGCTTGCAATTTATTTATATCTAAACGAATTATATCTTACAAATATCAAAATATTTTAGGGTAAACACATCTATATGACATGAGATACTTGGGTGAAATATTCATATAATATGGGCATATTGTAAGGTAGTCGGCTTTGTGCACATATAGGCTAAACTGGGCCAGGATAACCTCCTGAGGATGGTGAGATAAATACGATGACACTACCCTCCAGAGTCCAGACACAGGATTCGAATTTGACCCCGGGCGGTATGAGGTCGAGCACGCTACCTCTCGGTCACGGAATTTCCCCACAATATTGTATCAAACTCATATTTGATGGCGTATGTTTTTTTTACAATTTTACTTGTGTTCATTTGAACAGTTATATTATGTGTTTTTATCATTTTATTCATAGACCTACAACTGTGTGCCTATCAATGTCAATAAACTGTTAATAACACTTGGAGCTGACAATCCAGATACAATTACCAGTTTCAAATGAATAAAAATTACTAACGTTACTTGATTTTTACTTATGAAACATATAAATGTTACGATTTATTTTAGATCAAATTACGTTAATTTGAAATCTAAATAGCTATCGTTTGCAAAGAAACGCTTAAAAGCGTTTGCAGAATAACAAGTGATTCAAATATTTCATTACATATTTCTCATGATAGAAAATTTGACGCAACTATTTCGCTAAGGCGTAAAAAAAATAACGATCATCTTGCCAAAAATGTCTACTTGTAACCGCCCTTTTTTAAATCTAGAAACAAATCATGCATAATTACATTATATTTCAATGCGAGTTATTTCTTTCATTTGTTTCTCCTAGCGTAGACATCATGTGCGCTTACCGTGCTTGCCTCTGATTTTGTGTATGCTCTTTTAATTGTTTTGGTCGCCCGACCTTTTTCACATCACAATTTTCGCCTCTGAAGATGGTGGGTTGTTTAGGCATAGGCTATCTCAATAGTAGATTATAAGCCGAATCCGGACATCGGTATTTTCTTTGCATCCTCGTTATGACAATGGTTTTAAATAAATAGTTAATTTGTATCTTGCTTGTCACTGAGGTGGGCGGGGGCCCCGGTGCAGTGGTTAACAGGGGCGGATCTAGGATTTGAAAAAGGAGGGGACGCAGTGGCTTCGGGAGCTCATTTCCAAGACTTTTTTGGCCAATTTAGGGGACTTTTTAAAGAATTTGGGGCAAAAAGGGGTGGGCGTGCGCCCCCTGCGCCCCCCCCCCCCTCTGGATCCGCGCCTGGTTAAAGCTGTCTGCTAGGAAAATCTGATATCGCGGATTTGAACCCCGCTCTGGCCTTCAATTTCAACAAAATGTTTCTTCTCCCTCACTCGTAAAAGTTCACTATTGTGAGGAGCATCCCTGACCGAGAGATAGCGTGCTCGACCTCAGACCGCCAGGGCTCAGATTTCGAGGTCGAATAATTTTATGATTATGGTTTCTGGGCTAGCATAGGTATATTGCCTGTTCTCAGTTACCATGCCATATTGTCATATCATCTATCCCACCATTCTCAGGAGGTTATCCTGGCCCTGTTTAGTCTACATCTGCACACAAGTGGCCTAAAACCCCATTCATTTCATTTTTACTTTTGTCACTGAAGTCAACAGCAGGTCAGTCTCTGGTCAACCAAATTGCTCAGTGGCATGGGGTATTAAAGCAAATTATGCGGGTTGTGACAACTGATGGTCATAGGGGACGTGGTCATGGCATAGACACCCGTGGCTCACGAGACTGAGCAGAGGCTCATCTGAGTAATCAGATAGGCGCCAGCGACTCAGACGATACTGAGCGGACAAAATTGGCTGTGAGAAAACGGTTCGGTCATGATTTACACTTCTGTGGTTCGCCAGCATCCGCCCTTCTCAAGTCGTGATGTGGCAATCGGAATGACCTCAGAGTGACAAGGCACTCATGTGAGGGTCGGCCGCACACGCCATGTAGTCATCATAGACTGACCTGCACTTCAAATGTGCTTGTCTGGTCAGTAGCTGGTCAGTCTTTGGTCAACAACATTTCTCAGTGGCATGGGGGTATTAGTAATAGCTCACTGACAGCAGTCACTTCTGTGCAGCTTCGTTCCACTGGCACCAAACAACTTTTTATTTCACGTGTAAAAACGAGGACTGGATCAAGGGCCTAATTCTTTGTTGCTGCAACTCCACTATGGAACTATCTTCCTTCTGTAATCCGGATTGCTATATTAAAACCATGACATCTTTCCGAAAACGATTAAAAACGTATCTATGCGGTCTGGCTTTTCCGCCCTAGCTCCTCGATGAACCGGTGACTTGTTGACGAATACATGCTCTAAAACTGCACATGGCACTGGCTATGAATTGGTCTTAGCTCGCCTCTGAGCTCGGGTTTTCCGAGGAGTAAGAAGTTCTAGATTGGTCGATTTTGTAAAAACTCTTTAATGTAATGTAATGTAAATTTGAGTAATATGTAGACGGTGAGCCACTAACAAGGGTTGATTCCATGATTGACTTAGGAGTCACATTGACTACCAGTATGTATGACTTCTAAAAATCACATTTTAAAAATGGTCTCAGAGGGTCAATGTATGTCAGGTTTGGTCAAACGTACTTTAGGATTTAATGCCCCTGTGGCAATAAAATTGCAGTTGTATCTTTCTCATGTTAGAATCTTACCTAAATATTGTACACCTTTGTGGTCTCCGTACCAGGTAAATGAAATTATGCGCATTGAAAGGGTTCTTGAAAGGGTTCAACGTCATGTTACAAAACGTATTTTAAATGAATATTCATCTGATGTCTCAGAGATAGATGTATAGCTTTAGGTATACTGCCACTGTGTTACCGCAGATAAATTCTCGATCTGTGATTCCTATTTAAATGTCTACATGGTGAAATTGATATTAACAATAATACAGTTGAGTGTTTTGTATAAGTCACATTTAGTTGATTTCGATATCAACAATTGTTGTACATGGGGTATGATCTGCTGCTGCTCTGGGTGTGATTACGGTAATACTTGGTCTGAGAAACATATATATGCTCTACATTGATATCACCGTAACCTTTACTGTCTGAGTTGATTGGGGAAAGCTTTTCGTTACGCTTCCAAAAACTCGACAGCGAGATTGGCGGATGGTTCTGATGTCCATACTTAAGTGTTGGCAGTCGACGAACCACCGTGTCCGACTTTTTCCAAAGACTCGACAGCGAGGTCGACGGATGTTTCTGATGCTCACGTAGGTGTTGGCAGTTGACGAACGAACACCGTGTCCGACTTTTATTGGCATGTATACATTGTATTTCGGTAGCGCGACGGCTGTACGAGCTGACGCCAGCCGATGGTTTTTAGACTAATCGTAATAATTTCATATAGGGATGTATATGTTAAAAGCATGACAATTATTATAACTTGCATATTTTGATTATAAAAATATTCTACTTGTATTTATTTTATAGGTTTCTACGCTTTCCAGAGTGTGTTTTTTGCTACTATTTATAATAATATGTAGTTATTTTATCTCTGGTTTTGGCGCGGGAAACTCATATTATTATGTATATTATTTTTTTTATACTTTATGCTTATACTTTTTGTACATAGATGAATATAAATATAGTTGCTGCCTGGCTTGCAGAGGCTTGTATAAGCCTGTTCTAGCGCAGCACGACCAATGTTGTATATAATATTTTAATGATATAATGTGTATATTTTTTTGCATCTGTTTTTAAATATATATATGTATTGGTCAAAAGCTAAATATAATAAAAAATAAAATACATGCAGGGGCCGTATTCTGAGGTCTTCTTAAAAGGTAACTGACGAGCAAAGCTAATTCGCCACATGAATGTTCTGGTCAAGGAGTTTTTAAGAACTTTTTTTTAAACGTAATACATGTAAAACATTTATAAAAGCGTTTGTATAACGTGTTTAATAATTTATTTTTCCAAACATTAACAAAAATGTTTCATAGATATTTTCTAGACCCTATGAAATAATGTGTGATATTCAGTCAAATATTTTGATTTATCGATACTTACTCAAAAAATGTTTTACCATGCGCTTGTAATCTGTGTAATCGTATGAGCCAGACGTTTGAAATGTGCTGAAATTGTCCACTTTACAGTATACAGTACAACCTGTACACACTTATCAAATCTCAGTATGATTGTTTTACTTTATAGTACTAGCGATTCCAGCAATCCACACAAAGCTGTGTTCAACAACTCACAATACTGAGACTGCGAACCGGTGCATAAAGCGTTATTGCAGTCACAACGTGCTGAATTTGCTGGTTTGCACAAAAGATCTGTGCAATAAACATGATAAAGCTTTGCTGTTTTTGTCACTGAATATGCGACCAAAAACGGTCTAATTCAGCGGCAAGGGCAATGCTGCCGCAGACGCAAAAACACTCACTTTCGAGCTCCATGTACATAGGGTACTACAGATTAGTATGCACTTTATATTAATGTCTGTATAACCTGTGTATGTGAAGTGTGTGCGTGTTGCATATGCGTGGCAAACGTCATGGGTCATTTGACCATGATTTGGATTTTGTCTGTGCTGGAATGATGTTATTGGTTGTGGTGAAACCGCGCGAAATCGTGTGTCCCATGCAGTTAGCAATTTGTAGTCACTTTAATTATGATTTCATCTGGCAGCGTGAGGCTGTGCATTTTGTCAATGACTGATCGTCATTAATTACAGGTTGGTGGTTTAGTATCCCTTTATGGGTTTTAGTAATGAACATTGCTTCATTTCAAATGTATTATTATTATTAATTGTATTTTAAAATGTGAAGGTAAAGCCTGATATCAACGGTGGTACACAGTTGGATATAGCTTTGTGAAACTTATAAGAATTATTGTAATTGTAATGGAAAACACACGGATTGATAAAGCTTGTGTATTAACCCTTTGACTTCCAGGCCGGGGTGCATGCCAGGATCCAGATATACTGGTGTAGGAGTTCTATTTTTCGTCATTTGAAGCTGGAATTGCTAACGCAATTTCCAGCTTCAAATGACGAAAAATACATAAATGTAGTATATATTTGACGAAAATTTGTGTCATTTTATGGTTACGTTCATTGACGAATGACGACGGAAATTTCCGTCATGTATGGTAGTGAAAAGGTTAAAGATTATTCTAGTGGACTTTATGATTTCATCTGGCAGCGTGAAGCTGTGTATCTTGTCCAATGAGTGATCGTCATTAATTACAGAATGCGAGTAATAAAGTACTGTGCAGTGAGACCTCCAGTTTGAGTTTTTGATGCCATGGCAACGCCACCAGCCATCTCGTCCACCCCCTGCCTATGCCCTTAAGCTATATTAGCTCCGGATCCTGAAGTCGCGGAAGTGTGGCCATGGAAGGGTTTACAGCTAACCGGGAGAGAAATCCCACCCGTGACACATGCTGTTTGAATGGAAAAGTAAATAAGCGGGAGGCTAGTTCAACAGAAATGTTGTTGATGCTAAGATGACAATGTAAGTGATTGGTGTAGTAAATTCCAGCGTTACGTAATTACGAGTTGAACACAGGTGTCTTCTGCTCATATAAGTTACACGTATAGCAAGATATGACATTTTTAAACAATACGACAGCATTCATCATTAAGTTTCATTGCCCATAGAAGAGTATAAAAACCTCTGAGATTTCCGTTACGTAATCACATGGAAATAGGGACGTATAAATTTGTCATATTTTAGATTTAAAAGAGTGATATACCGTTGATAAAAAAAAAATACACAAACTTCTATATGATTACTGTACAAGCAAAGCATTTCAATTGGTAAGTGATACATTTTATTTTATATGTTTGGTATATATGTTTCACTCGAATTCAAGAAACGAAAAAAACTGTACTCGGACTGGGAAGGTGAATCGGCGTTCATTCTCAACGACATATTGTCATTATGGCGCAGGCCTGCACTATATTAGTTTTCAATATAGATATGGACGCTGTCGCTCTTATTTACACGCATGCGATGATTTTCTACACAGCACAAAGTCGCTGAATCTGACGCTAAGTCTAAACGATCGCAAACAGTCGCAAACAGTCGCAAACGGTCACAAATGGTCACAAATGGTCGCAAATGGTCGCAAACGGTTACAAACTGTCGGAAACTGACGGAAACGGTCACGAACGGGCTCAAATGGTCTCAAATGGTTGCAAACGATCGGAAACGGTCGCTAACGGTTGCAAAGGTCGCAATTGGTCGTAAATGGTCGCAAACGGTCGCAAACAGTCGCAAAGGTTGCAAGCGGTCGCAAATGATCGCACTTGGTCGCAAATGTCACTACCTCACTGTATGTTAAATTGGTACGGAGTAATTTAGAATATTGTTCTAGTGTGTGGTCCCCTATTACGGTTTCAGCTACAAAGGATATTGAGTCAATACAGAGAGCTGCTACTCGTTATATTCTCAATTATCCGGAAATTAAATACGACCAACGATGCATCATGCTTCATTTGCATCTTAATAGCGACGTGAGATTACAGATTTGTTATATGTTTTTATATGTATTAAAGGATACTATGACGTATCCTGGCATAATAATATAGAAGTAGCCTACTTTGAAACTCATCTCTGAGATCTGGCAATGCAGGCCTTGTTCTACGCAGGAAAATAGTTAGAACAGAGTGTTTTAAAAGAAGTTTCTTTAACAGAAATGTTCCACTGTGAAACGCACTCCCGCGGCAATTGAGGGACGATTCTATATATTGTTTTAAACGTAAACTTGTAATGCATTATGACAACCTTATTACAGATTTCGATACAGATAATGTATGTACCTGGTCAGGGCATGTAGGTGTCACTCATGTGTGTGTAATCGTGGTGCTCCACGCTAAGACGTTATTATTTTTATTTTTTAATAATACTTTTTAACATAATTTCAATTTTATGACGATGGTTTCTGAGCTTCTTATGTCCTGTCCTTAGCTAACCTGCAGACATATTGTACTATTTGTATATGAACTCTAATGTATTCATATGTACATACAAAAATAAAATAAAAAATATAAAAATAAATAAGCTGTCGCAAACGGTCGCACATGGTAGCAAATGGTCGCAAACGGTCGCAAATGGTCGCTAATGCTTGCAAAGTTCGCGAATGGTCTCAAATGGTCGCAAACAGTCTCAAACGGTCACAATGGTCGCCAACGGTCACAAATGGTCGCAAACGATTGCAAAAAATCGCAAAAATTGCAAAGGTTGCAAACGGTCGCAAAAGTTGCAAACGGTTGCAAGCGGTCGCAAATGGTCGCAAAAGGTCGCAAACAGGCGCAAACTGTCAAAACGGTCGCAAACGGTTGCAAACTGTCAAAAACGGTCGCAAACGGTCGCAACTGGTCTCAAATGGTCGCAAACGCTCTCAAATGGACATAAATAGTCGCAAACGGTCGCAACTGCTTTCAAACGGTCGCAAACGGACTCAAGCAGTCACAAATGGTCTCCAATGGTCACAAATGGCTGCAAACAGTTGCAAATCGTCGCAAATCGTCGCAAACGGACGCAAATTGTCGCAAACGGTCGCAAATGATCGCAAACGGACAAAAACAGTCGAAAATGATTGCAAAAGATCGCAAATTGTCTCAAATAGTCACAAATATCGCAAATGTCACAAATGTCGCAAAAGTCACAAACTGTTACTTCTAGTTGGCGTATTGTTTTCAGTTTTGGGACCCAGTTGGTATGATGAAATTTTCCATATCATGCACTTTATATCTTTGGTATCAATTATATTATAAATAATAATCTAATGTAACATAATCATTAAAAAATATAGTGCTAAAAATAGAATAATTTTATAATTATTGGCGTCATTTGAAAAAAATACCCTAGTTCCTCAAGTCTCAGTTTGTAAAAGTTTTGAGAGTGATATTTCACTAAATTATGTAAAGTTATATAGTGAAATATTACTCTCAAGCCTTCAGCAGTGGCGGATCCAGAGGGGCAGGCAACCGCCCCACCCGTTCCCCCCGTTCAGGGTCACAAAAAAAACATATTTTGGCCGAAATATGGTCTAGAGTGCGTCATTTGAGGCCTCATAGTTTTCAACCTTTTTATGCCCCCGGACCCACCTAGAGCATGTAGGCCTTAAGTGCCAGCTGTGGTGTGTATAAATTATTGCGAAAATCGCCCCCCCTCCCCCTCCCACCCAGTCTGTTAATTCCTGGATCCGCCACTGTTGGTAGTGAATTATCACAATTTGTATCAATATTTAATATGCTGAAGCGTATACTTTTAATATTGTGGTTAACAATTTCATCGCAAAACCATTTTTTCACCATTTCTCAGTCTCTTAATTCGCCATACCGATTTTTGTCATCAGATTTTCCGAGCAAAAATCACTATGACGTACACAAAAGTAAACATTGCGTTATCGTCACTAATAATTATTTGGAGCTGACTGACCATATTGGGGCTAATCCCCTTGACAAGCGAGGCACATTAAACCTATCCATCTTGCAAAATATCATTCAATTAATTGTTATTTTACTGTGGGATTGCGCGAATATTGAAAAAAATAACAAGGTATTATAAGTACCGTATACCCGCGCATAAACGTGCATGCACTTATAAGTGAAAATCGGCTGTTTTAGGCATGGCTCCAAAAATATCTTGTTCGTTTATAAGTGCATGTACTTATATTCGAATACTACGTGCATGCACTTATACTAGAAATTCACTATGCGCACCACTGTGTAACTCTATACTCAGACATATACTGCAGGTGAGAGTTATATTGATATGTATTGAGTATATAACATTTATATTGAGCATATAACATTTATATTGCGCCTTATCTCAATTGATTCTAAGGCGCATAATGTATCGATTTAAAGAAACCATTACTAGTATATATGTCCATTATAATTAAATAATTTATGATGTTGATCGTAAAGGCAAACTCCATTATTGTTTTTATTCATTAACGAGTAGATATTAGGAAAGAATTGTTCCATATTATAGATAGGCGCCGACAGTTGAAGCCGTGGAAGCGATAGTGCATCGGTGTGACCACCTGGTGACAGCTGGGAAGCGTGGACAAATGAGGTGTGATATAATATGCACTTGTTGAAGGACGATTGAATGTTTCTACAGCATTGGGCCACATGTCGATGCCGTCGGCCCAGCGTTGGGCAGTCAATCAGTGTTGCAGGTGTATCCCCCCATGTCCTGACTAAAAGACACCAATTAGCGGCCAATTAGCGGCGATTGCTTTGATCTCCCCGTCCAAGACGTTGGAATATGTGGTGTAAAGTGCTGTATATTGCTGACTAGTTTTGTTTACAGGGCAATATACGACCTGGAAATATAACTATTTCACTCTTTTTCGGTGCTTTAAAATTGTTTTTTGACTTTTTTGTATTTTTAGTTTAGATCAGTAGGCTATATATAGCTTCAAATAAATTAAATTTTCAAAATTAACCAAATTGAAAATGTCTCATCCCAAGGGGTCCCTTTAACTTGATATGACCATATTCAATCTTGATATTAGGTAGGCCCCTATTATTTTTCGAAATGACACTGCATATTTTTCGTTAATTTTCGTTCATCTTGTAGATAATTAGGGGGATTATATCGATACAATACCACAAGAATAGAGTTTAGCCACTGCTTAAACCGTTTTTAATATATATAGTTGATATAGTCCCCCGTTTTAGGCCCTAGTTACTTGATGTTAGCCATCTTTTAAAACGTTCGAAGCGATCTTTGCACGTATAAGAAACAATTCGTTCAGTGGTTTCGTTGTCTGCCTGTAAAGGCTTCAAAACGGTACAGGTCAATTTTTTGATTAATTTCAAGATTTACTAGAGAACATTATTCTACTCCATGACAATTTGTATAAATTAGGAGTTTTCAACTTACATCCGGATAACTCAAATGGAAAAAACAATAAATTCAATGACATCCTCACATGTTTCGGTCCAAATCTGGTATTCTACCCCCAATTTTAGAAGAGTGGTTCAGCGTGCCACATGACTAGATCGACCAATCACTGCCGTCATTCAGTTGTTATTTAAATTAGGGGTAGAATACCAGACTTGGGCCCATATCTCGATCTTAAGCATCATGTTAATTTTCCAACTCACGTCCATGGTCATTGGATAGATCTTTTAATCACCATGCAAATACATTTCTAATTCAATAATGCATAAATCAGTTTTTTCGGCAGCAGGTAGGCCTATCTCAGACCATCTTGCGGTCATATAAAAAATTGACTGTTGTAAGACGAAATTGGACAAGGAAAAAATAAATTTTCGAATAGTAAACAAAATTGATTATAAATCGTTTCATTCAGATATTCTCAATTCGGATCTAATGAAGAAATCAGAGAAAGATCTATCGGCACTATGTCAACAGTATGATTCTGTCCTTAACTCTATTTTAAACAAACACGCTCCTGTGTACAAAGACTCAGAAAACCACCAGTCCATGGATGACTCTGGAAATAATGAAGGCTAAAACCCTTCGCCACAATCTCGAGCGAAAATGGTGCAAATCTCGCACACATCTAGATCGTTCTCGTTACAAACATCAATGCCACTTGTGTAATAGAATGATGACAAAAGCTAAATCGAAATATTTAGCTGAGGTTATTTCAGAAAATTTGGACAATCCCCGTCGTCCATGGAACTCAATAAATAACATTCTGCAAAAAATTCCACCGCCGCTCTGCCAGAATTTACATCAGTAAAATCACTCTGTGATCATCTCTCCCAAGTATTTTGTGGTTAAAATTGTAACTATCCGTTTTAAATTTCCCGATAAAGTACAGAAAATTCCACCAGTGCAAAAAAATAGAAATTAGATCCAAGATGAACGTTTTTGAAAGTGCGTCAGAAGATGAAATTAAAAAGCTTATTTTGAGCTCTTCGTCAAAATCATGTGATCTGGACCTCATTCCTACAAGCCTGTTGAAAAATTGTCATGACATATTAATAACTCCCATCACTGAAATAATTAACATTTTAATGGAAACTAGTACATTTCCTCAAAATTTCAAAGAAGCTCATATGTTAAGACCACTACTTAAAAAAAACATCTCGCCCTATAAACAAACTGAAAATTTACAGGCCTGTATCCAACTTGAGTTTTATTTCCAAAAAAATAGAAAAGGTTGTAGCCAATCGGCTGCAAACTCATATAAAAAATAGCCATCTATTTAATTCATTACAATCAGCCTAAAGGAAACATCATTCTACACGATACGTGCTCCGCGCGCGGAGCACGTATCGTGCTGGAGGGGGGTCTCAAATAGGTCCACACAGCCTTATTACTGGCAGGGTTAGAGTAGAAACAACTAAGTCTGCCTATGACAGGATTGCCCCGCCCTGCAAAGCTAAGAGAAAATGTTACCCACAGGACGAGTCCCGCGCAGGTCTCTATTACACACTCGATGGAAACTCTTCAGAGCAATCTGTATGTATCATGTGTATCGTGCAATTGACTACTTTTGTGTTTAAAGGGTTGTCCGAAAACTGTACAACACAAAACTGTGAATATG
The DNA here is from genome assembly GCA_964017125.1 of Flabesymbios commensalis. Classification (NCBI taxonomy): domain Eukaryota; kingdom Metazoa; phylum Annelida; class Polychaeta; order Terebellida; family Flabelligeridae; genus Flabesymbios; species Flabesymbios commensalis. The sequence continues at coordinate 37,981,231 of OZ024904.1, read as the reverse complement.
TAGCGATTCTGTCTATTGTTTAGTATTGTCTTAATGTAATGTTTTGAAGCACAATTAAAACTACACAAGAAATGTCGATGTTTTTAAACCGGTCCGAAAAGACGGGGTGTACAATATAGGAGCTAAATATTTAATATTGTATCGTGTTTAGTACGTCCCGAACAGTGTATACACCAAATTTTATAAAAAGAAATATTAAGTATATCTCGCAAAATTCGGCATTTCAGAGTCCGTCAATGAGCGCTATACATTGCAATGTATTATCAAGACGCTTAAAGACGACACGATTATACGAGATCGCATTATTTCTTATTGGCGCGTGTTTAATATGTGATCATCGGACTATACACGAAATTAAAATATTAAAGATAAGTAGCCGATTTAAGGTCCGTCAATGAGCGCTATGCATTGACATTGCAAATGCAATGTATTATAAAACAATACAAGTTCAGCCTAACCGAAAAAACACCTAAAGACGGCAGGATTATACGGGATCGCATTATTTCTTTTGTGTCGTATTTAAGACGTGATCATCAGTCTATAGACGAAATATAAAATTAAAATATTAAAGATAAGTAGCCGAATTCGGCAATTTATTGTCTGTCAATGAGCGCTATACAATGCAATGTATTATCAATACAAGTTCAGCCTCACCGAGAAGACACCTTAAGACGGCAGGATTACGGGATCACATTATTTCTTATTGACGGACTTTAAATGCCGAATTAGGCAAGATAAAATTAATCTTTTTCTCCAAAATATACACTTCGTAGGATGTACTAAATACGATAGCCTATCAAATATATAGTTCCTATCCCGTCTTTGGTGACCCTAATGATTATCTCTAAATTTGACCGAACTATATGGGGTTACTTTAAGACCAATGTGTATTTTTTTAATTTGCTAACGTATTGCGCTTACACCACACCGAACACACGGACGTAGGGTAATTCTAGGTCCCCTGCCTTTCTACAATAACTGAAGCGACAAGAGTCTGTGTGAATTACAGTAGGCTAAGCAGAAAAAAAACTATCAACAACGAAAAACTTCTTTCAGCATTTTTTATTCTCATATTTATATATGTACATGTTTATACAGAAACTTTGCAATTGCAAATGCATTACAATGATATCGACTCATTCTTGAACATTTAGTACAATTACGTTATCACCAATCTAGTATCTTAAAGGTGTAGTCAACTGTCAAAATACGCGGGACAATGTGGTCCCCAGAATGCAACAGTGGCCCCTGGACATCCCACAATGACATATCACCCCACATCCACAGTTATCAGCCAAGCTAATAATAGGCCTACTATATGCTTTTCATACCCATCGCCGCATTAAGAGCAAGTTCCCAAGTCATATAAACTCTATATACTTGAGCGACTTCTATGAGGAAATAATTCATCATTTCTCTCATGTGGGCTTTGTGTTGTGACACAAAAGGTTGTGTTACCGTGGGGGACTGGAAACAGTTGACCTCCAGCACATTGACAGTGAGAGCTTTCCCAGCCAGCACGGCACACTCACTAAATGTGGGTTTGATGTCGGCCAACGTCGCAGACATTGGTTTAACATTAAAACAGCATTGGGCCAAATTCATGTTGGAGTAGTATCTTGTAATCAGTTAAGTCGCTGATATTAATGCTGTCAAAGTGTACTCTATAGGCTAATGTAGGCCTGCACTTGACTGTCCCACACATGCGCATTTCAAAGCTGTATGAATCTTCAAGACATCAGACTTGTGAGCACTACATGTACTACATAAAGTAGTGAATTCTAATATTTAGCTAAAATATTAAACTTGTGGTACATCCACTATTTTACCTCAAATGGGATGAAGTGGAGATCTGGACATATATGTGCAAATTTATTGACATGCCTACTCAACACTGATCAACATGTTTGTCAATGTCTATGGACATAAAATCTTCAGATTACATGTAGATGCGGGGCGCCTACTCTTTCATTTATTTTATAAATCAAAGCCAAGGATTCAGTTGCAGCAAGTCAAGTCAGTCTTAATTGAGGCCTGTGTAGGTCCACGCTTAGGTCAATGATAACAGTTATGATCAATATAAGTGTTGATTTAGCTTCAGTCAAATCGGATTTTAAGATTGATATATCAAATAATAAATAGTGAAAATTGTATTTATTTTCGAGTCCAAATGTTGAGCAATCTTCCTTGTGATAATCAATAAACTAACTCTTATCATTTCTATGGCAAATACATCTGTAATGACTTTCATTAATGCCAATAAAATAGCTGTCTGTCTGTCTGTCATCTAACCTGTATCTGAGAACAGCAAATATGAAAAACAAACAAAAACAAAAGACATTCAAGGGTTGAAGCAGCATGTACAGGTGTACAAGTACATTTGTATTTTTCACCCATATACAAGTATGTGTAAATATCATATTTGAACGGTGAGAAGCCCAAATCACAACACAACAGTAATCTGTCACAGTTTGAATGTGTGAGTGGCAAAGTATCAATTACGACAATGTGTGAGTGACAATGTATTAATAATGGTCATTTGGTCATTATTAATACTGTGCCAATTACACTTTCCAACTATGACTAACGTGATCTGCATTGAGTTATTAGTTTCGTTTGCCTGAGTCAACTATTTATCATATACACATATTTATATGTAATGCTTTTGTCTGTCATTACAAATGATAATTATGTCACTAATGTTAGTAGGCAAGCCATGCCAGGGTTGGTTTACTAAAGTGAGCTATACATAAGATGTAGCAACAAATCACAATAAAGAAGTGGCTTGACATAGAGCAATGACGATGTTTTTGCTGACAGCCATTTCTTTGCACGGATTCTGACTATTGTGGTCTGACGGCAGCTTACAAATCAAAGAAGTAACTATGGAATTGTGCACTTCAATTAATTTATAATTTTACTGTCGAGATCATTCTGTTTTTCTGATGGTTGGTGTACATTTATTGGGGAAAGGCGGTTTGTTACACACATAGACTCAGTCTACAATAAAATCGTCCTTGAATGCCAGACACATCACAGCTTTCTGGTGGCCGCTGTATTCCCGCTTCACTTCTCCTGTCTCCACAGACCAGAGACGAGCCATGTTATCTGAAGACGCTGCAGTACAATGCAAACAAAATAAATATCAAAATTTCGTGAAATATTCACGAGCCATGTATACAATTTTGCAATGTACTGAGCATGAGGCTTAAGGTACATTATCACTACCGTACATTGTGTGTTATTGTTTTAGCTATGGGAGTACAATAATGGTGTGCGTGGCATGAATTTCGAAATACATCATGCAAACATTTATCACGGACTACAATAAGTGATAATAAAAATCATTAAAATACAGCCACTTTAGAGGGCTTTGTGATTTTCTGTTATCTGTTTTCAACTATTAATACCATTTGATCTCGCATGTGTCTCATATAATAACTGTGGTCTTATCTACCAACTCTCAAAACCACTGCTTCACATATATATATATGAAAGAAAATGTGAAGTATGATATTGTACTTGGCTACATGTATGTCTACAGCATGGTGTATTCGACAGTTCCTTGAATGACAACAATAAACATTCTCAAATTGATAAGTGTTGTGCTCTCATTTATTAATAGAAAATACGTCAGAATTCTGACGTATTTATTTTGAGTGCACCTGTATCAGTGTTTATACATCAGAATCTGACATCTACAGACGGTAGGCTATAACCAGATAACTATAATTATCTAGTCGCTATAATATATGTTTAATATTGGACAATATTTCTTTTGATATATTCTCAGCTCAGTAGCCAGAGCTGAGCAAATAATATACCAAAAGGAGAATTAAAGACACAGACGCCTTTTTGTATTGTTAGATTCTAAATTTTTAGTGAAAAATAAATGTATAATTTAATATCAGAACATATACTCATCACTAGCACGTCAAGTGTTATTTTTAAAAAGCAATTGTGCCTTTCCCTTAACTTTCTCACCTGTTATGATATACTGTGAGTCACCACTAAAGGCACAATCCCAAACCCAACGCTGATTTGTCTCTTTCAACTCCTTCAGCATGGAGTAGTCATCAGTTTTAAATAGCCTCAATGTGCCGTCAGCAGACGTTGTGGCAAGCAGTCTGGAAAAAAATCACCTCAATAAAAAGTAAATTGATTAGGTATATCACACATTATCAATAATTCTACAGAACTGGTGTAAAAAGAATCTTTATGACGATAAAATACTTAAATTCCCCTCGTGTATAATATACACAAGCTCAGTTTTTCTATTACCTTTGCAGAAAATTCAAGTGATTTCTATTTAAGCAGAGTCACGAATCAGCTCTGTAATGGATTGCTCTGTGTTCTTTTTCATTAATTTTAAGCTACACGCTCTGTTACAATTTCAATTATTTCTATGTAATACTAAAAATATTTTATCTGTTTATGTCAATAAAACATACAATACAAACAATTTATTGTTCAACTTACCGCTTATCAAGCAAAATGTTAAGTTGTTATTTCTCCTTTATGTGGAAATAATATCAAGGTCTGACGATGTTGTAGCCTTCCCTTAATTATACACTTGTCCCGGTACCATTACATTTATTAACCCTTATCCTGCTGAATAAATTCATTTAAATTTTCACTCACTTGACGTTGTGTCTCGCTACTGCGATCCACAACCTCAAGTGTTAGAAAATTACTCATATTTGTTAAATCTAAGACCAAACAATTGCAAATTTTGATGTTTAAACAGTCATTTCATTCCCAATAACGGCGAATTTATCGGCTAAAGAAATGGATTGAAAACGATTATTCTTGTGAGTAGCAGGCAAAGGGTTAAGCATGACTGCTTGATAAACACATGTGATGCTGTGAAAGGTAACTTACGACGAGTCTGGGCTGAACTGGCATTTAAGAGCATATTTCGTATGTGCTTGCAGCTTGGTTTTTGGATGTAGTTGTGTAGGCTCATCACCTGTACCCCCTGTTAGATCCCAGATATAACAATTACCCTGAACAAAAAAAAAAGAAATAAAATATAATTCAGGTATGTTTAGCTTACACATTATACATGTAATAAATGCATTACATTAACCCTTTCACCACTGAAGCCCGTTTTATGTGCTGAATGCTATGGCATTCAGCACATAAAAAGGGCTTCAGTGGTGAAAGGGTTAAACCTGCTCTATATGTGGATGTCGTCACCATAATCATTTTCGAAATACACAGGGAAAATTTGCAAAGCAACTCCCGGGCGGCTTTAGGCTGTATGAGTGCAGTAGACAAAAAGTCGGCTTATATCTTTTGTAAAGATAACTGTATTGGTCTTCCTCATGGGCACGAACTCTAAATGTCCAGGATATAATTAAGGAAAGGACCAAGGAGAGAAGTTAAAATGTATGTCTTCAACGTTTATTCATTCCACCACCATCGCCGGTTCTGGCCAACATCCATTCGATACTTGCCAGTGAATCGTGCTGCGTGTGTCTCTACGATACACACAATGTAGGCCTACCCACCCAATTTCTGTTCAATGGTGGGCCAGAGTCGCAGCCGATTGCTGGTTCAATGCCGGTCAAGTGTGTAAGACGCTGGCTCAACACCACTCCAACACTGACCGAACTATTGATTTTTCTACACCAGCGTCTACAGCAATCACTGGATGGCTAACCAATGTTGCTTCAATGTTGATCCAACGTGTCTAACAATGGCCCAACAACAACCCAGCATTCTGTATACATAGGTTACTTTGCAGTATTTGCCATAGGGGTGACAATTTCATCCCGTGGTCATAAAGGCCACTGCCCAGATACATTGGCCCAATTGTGAAATAATGTTGGGCCACCGTCTGCGACGCTGGGCCAACATTATTCCAAGTAAAACCCATTACCTTTTTTATTAGACTTACATGTAACTACAAATAAAATCGTGAATATTATTATTTCTGAACACTTGGTAAAGACAAAAGTACCTAACCTAAGGACCTGAAACGTTGTATTCGACATGTTCATAAGGACTGGTGTACAGAAATGTCAACCGTTTCCCACACACAGTACCCCTCTTTCCTTTAACTAGGACACAAACTCAAGCAAAATAAACTTAATAGTACTGGCCTCCGGCCGGTCCTAACAATATTACTTTGATTTGTAAATTGGTAAACAAAACTGCTAAAACTACAGGTCCGAAGCTTCACGACGGGTGACCCTACTCAGTGAATAAATTATTAAGCTATATCTGCAGCTCCGTTTTACCTCATTAATGTAATTAGAATTGGCTGACTGTAATGCCAGAATGTAAGGTGTAATGAGGTGCACCACATGGCCTGTCTTGGGGCTAGTTCGGAAGGGAGGGGCCGAGACCTGGGATTTGGTTTTGATGTGATTGTTAGTCTGTCTGAATAAATCTTAATTAAATCCGGTAACTTGAAATGTAAATCTTTGTGTCATTCAATGGCCGAATACAAACTAGTCAACTCCCATCACCGGACGCTTGATATTAAATTCATGGGTGAGCCAATGTCTGCAGGAAGTATCCAACATGAAATCAAAGTCTCAAATGGTTAACTACCAAATGAATTGTGGATAATTAGAGTATCAATTAGTAGTACTATTTGTCTGTCAGACATTGAACCAGCTGCATAGAATCACGGACCAATGTCTGATCTTGATATAGGTGTATCGAAAGCACCTACATGTAGTGGGTTCTCTCCATTTTTTAAAGCTGTTTTAAATGGACTAAACTACTTTAACAGTTTAAAGAAAACAGATTTTCTAAATAAATATTTCGAACATAAAACTAGATTATTATGATTATATATACGGTATTAGAGTAAATTTGATAAAGTTGGAAATTACATATACATGTACACCGGTACATACATGTATGAATAAAAAATATTACTAAATCAACATAAACTGAATTTCCATTTATTAAATAACTAAAAAGCAGTAAAATGTGAAGAGTGAATAAACACTTACCTTATTACTGACAGCCGCCATATGTTTTCCTTCTGAGTCAATACTTATAGATGTGATGGCAGCATCTGGTTCTGGAATCTGTCATAATACAAATAACCATATAGTCATAATATCAAAAGTAAACCCAATCAAACAATACAAAACACATTTGTGTTATTCAAAAAGGAATGGGAACAGGTTGGAAGAAAATCTGGTAATTTTGTGAGCAAGTATTAATGGAACAAACAGTTTGTGTAGCTATATGTAAAATGAGAAAACTAATTTGATACATATAGAGCTAAATTATTGAACATATTTAAACTTTTTTTCATATCAAATCTATAAAAAATGTCTAGAAAACATTCAGTGTTTTAGAAATTATTATATTCTTTCATTTCAACATTGATATGATAGATGTATTTACAGTAGGTTGTATTTTAATGAGTGTTAATAAGTTGATTAACAGCTGGTTTTCTCTGTGATCTCTCAGCTGTTGACAGAGCTCTGTGATATTTTACCATACAGTAAACATGTTCTCACCAGCTGCTCATTATGATCTGTCTTTAAATCCCAGATGTGTATAGCACCACTCTGATCACCAACAAATAATTCTCCCTGAATAGGAGCAAAAACCAGTTCATCGATCAGGTTACCATAATATCAGAGATATATGCAGCATATACTTGTATAGAATAGTGTAAAAATCAACTATCATTTTGTTTTGAAAATTTTGTGTAGTGTTTTTCAATCAAGTTCCATATTATGTGGGGTTTTTTCATATCATAAAAAAAAATATTTCGCTACACAAAGAAACCTGACTATTTATCAAGTTCAAATTTGTGAGTCTTAAGTGAAAACAAATGATCAATCAATCAATACATATCAAAGTATTTTCCAATCCATCTCAATAAGGTGATGCTGAAATGCGATATCCTTTTAAACATATTTAATACAGAAATATTATTCTACAATTTACATTCTTTTTAATTGCTTCCAGCATTGTGGAATCTTTGATTTAAAAATAATAACGCTTCTGTTAATATAAACACGTAGAAAATAAAGTTGAAAATGGTACCTGATTAGGGTGTAAACAAACCGAGTTGACTGGAGCATTCACTTGAAATATTCTCTGACACTGAAGATTTCTTGCCCTGTGTCACAAAAATAAAAAATAAATAATTAACTGTAAAACACACTGGCTGTTCTGATTGAAAATAGATTTAATATTTGTTACAGAACATGGAATTTGAAAGGAAGAATCCTGCCCGAAACCTAATAGTACTGAAGAAGCATTAAGATGAATGGCTCTTCGGTATGAGGACTTGTTGAAGTTTGGTAGTTCTCTCTCAGTTTTACAAGTTCTTCTGTCTCTCTTTCTAGGCTGTGTAAAGAAACGGTTTTCAACAAGGAGGCAAATGAGGAACCTGCTAATTTTCATAAAGACATATCATAATGAAATAGATCAATGTTCTTGTTGCTACAGGTATTGAATTCCAGAGGGTAGGGATTAAGACAGAAAGACGTCAGATGCATTGAATGGATAAATGACACCGGGTATGACAGGTCAGAATTATACATGTTATACTCTCAGCAGGAAACAATTAACCCTTGTCCTGCTAGTCCCTTATATATACGGGGTTAAGGATGTTTTAGATCAATAAGAAGATCACTTAATTTGATAAAATAGTTTTTTGGTAGATGCTTAGTTGATCCAATAATTTAATACTGTATTGGATATGTCTATTTTTCAAAAATAGTAATATTTTTTGTAATTTGAAGCTGGAAATTGCGTTAGCAATTCCAGCTTCAAATGACGAAAAATACAATTGAAACAATTCAGCGGGACAAGGCTCAACCCCTATCCTGCTAAGTTATTAAGTCTCCACCCACTATGTGGTGGTGGAGACTTACTGTTTTTGCTGAGTCCGCCTGCCGCCGCCGCCAAATATTTGCAGTATGCATATTGGCCCTAAAGAATTTGCCCGGTAAAGATGAATGGCTCTTCGGTATGAGGACTTGTTGAAGTTTGGTAGGACTCTCTCAGTTTTACAAGTCCTTCTGTCTCTCTTTCTCGCGCTTTCTAGGCTATGTAAAGAAATGGTTTTCAACAAGGAGGCAAATGAGGAACCTGCTAATTTTCATAAAGACATATCATAATGAAATAGATCGATGTTGGCCCTAAAGAATTTGCCCGGTAAATTTTTTTGGCGTTTTTCATCTTCTTCAGCAAAATCCAAAATGGCCGCCAAAATCCTATATCGCTCTCTAGAACTTGAACCGCTTCCTGGATTTGTTTTATGCTCGGTTTAAAGGAAAGACCTTACCCTGCACATGTGCTGATTAGTTTTTGGTGTGATTCTGGTAATAAAAACTTTGCTTGTTTTACGTTTCAGAATTTTAGCTGATATTTAAGTTTTGTTCATTTTGGCTATCATAAAAATTTGGTAATATAGCTAAGCTATACAGCCCTGCTCTGATTATTTCTAAATATTCACAGTATGCATATTGGCCCTAGGGAGTTTGCACGGTAATTTTTTTTGGCATTTTTAGCTCTTTCAACAAAATCCAAGATGGCCGGCAAAATCCTATGTCCCTCTCTAGAGTTTGAACTGCTTCATGGATTTGTTTCATGTTTGGTTCAAAGGAATTACCCTACCCTGGATGTGTGCTGATTAGTTTTTTGTGTGATTATGATAATAAAAACTTATATTTTTTTTACTTTTTAGGATTTTTGCTGATATTTCAGTTTTGCTTATTTTGGCTATTATCAAAATTTGGTAATATGGTTATCTGGTTATACAGCTCATTTTATCTTTTGTGTATGCTCATTGGCCCTGAGAAAAAGTCAGGAGAAATGTTTTTTTATTTTTATTTTTTCAACAAAATTCAAGATGGCCGACGAATCACATGTTACTCTGAAGAGCTTGAACTGCTTCACCGATTTGTTCCAAGGAAGCAACTTGCCCTGGCCATATGTTGATTAGAATTTGGTGTGATTCCGACATCACATTTTCACGTGGTCTACATAAAAATTTGGTGACAGTACTGTATTTCTCTATAATTAATGTACTATGTGGGGCGGGTGGAGACGCAAGCATTGCCCCTCAGGCAAATCTAGTTTTATTTAAATTTTCACCCTCTTGAAGTGGTATCTCGCTACTGCGACCCACAATTTCAAGTGCATGAAAATTACTCATATTTGTTTAATTTGACCACAAACATTTGCAAATCTTGATGTTCGGCCACACATTTCCTTCCCAATAACAGTGATTTGGTCGACTAGTAAAACAGATTAAAAAATGTTAATAGTTGTGATCAGCAGGATAAAGGTTAATAAGTGCATAATTTGATTTGTAATTTGTTTCTTCTCCTCAGATAGTGTGTAACAGGGAGTTACACTAGCCTAGTTTGCTGGATTAATGCAACTAACATTTGTTTGAAAAGAGACACCAGGTAAAATTGTCCTTACCTGCAATTTACCACGAAATAGATCTTGTTAAAGCGACACAATCAGGCAAAAATCAGGTAAATTTTTAATTTGGCTTCTTAATATGGCCATAAGATGTGAACATGTCCATAGACTAGAATTGAGAACTCTTTTAAATTTTGGGTTGCTGTGGCAACGTAGAAAGTGTGCCGATAGCACTATTTATCAGTTATTCCTGTATTTCTTATTTTGGACATGCATGGATGAAATAAATTTAGTCCTTATTTCTCGCTTAACTGGTAAATGCACACACAAATTCAAAAAACTTTTGTAAATCTAGTCTGTGGACATGCTCACATCTTATGTCCATATTAAGCATGTTAAGAAGCCAAAACAAAAATACCGATTTTTCAATGATGTTAGTCTGACTGTGTCGCTTCAAAGTACAAAAAGATACGAGATTAATACGAATACAATCAGTACCTGAATAACGAATCGGAAAGGTGAAAGAAAATTTGCCAGGCATAAAATAAATATATTGTACAAACAAACCTTAAATCCCATATCCTGGCAGAGTTATCTTCACTACCTGTATACATCCACTTCCCTTCTTCATGAAAGCCAACTGCGGTGACATTTTTAGAGATACCATCATAGTTCACAACAGGATTTGGGTTGTTTGACATCAAATCATACATTCGAATATGCTGATAGCCTGGAAAAGCATTGGATCAAAATTGTTGATAAACAAAATAAACACATCATGCTGATCATATGATAGAAGAGACGTTGTGAAAAATCTTCCAAATTAGAGACTCCACAAACCAGATGATTTTTGATTATCACCTGGGGTGGAAAATGCAACATCAATTCACATCTCGAATGAAAGCAATCAACCCTTAGAGCCCTGAATTAATTTGTAAAAAACAATCACAACCAAATAGTTTTTTTTCAATTTGAAATCATCATAAATGGCTTAACTAGGTCTTTCCGATTCATTTGAATACCTATGTTATGGGTCTACGGTCATGAGAAATATTTTTCCTCTTACAGTGCGGGGATTGACTTTAGTCGTCATAATCTGACTCAGACTCAGACCTCTTTTATTTGATTCATTCAGCAAAAATATGATACATATTAAAATAATATAACAAAATGATAGAAAATGAATGAATCGGGAGATCCGCACTAAGACAAGTGTCGCTAACGTACAGACCACCCAATAGTAATAACATAATGTTTTTCAATATAAATTTTCTTGACTAAGCGCAAACAAAAATTTTCAACATATTGCTTCGTCAGTAAATTAAAAGATTTTGATAGCATTTTTACACCAATAATTTTTTTTTACGATTTGTTTAACAAATAAAGTTAGAAATCAGACATTTAGATGCGTACAAAAAAAACAATTTGAAATTGAACACTCGGTTTCATAATTATCAAGAAAGATTTTTTTACTCAATTGCATTACAGTACTGAGTGAATGGGTATACAGTTTATTTTTTATATCGATAACACAACTATTAATGGCTACAGGTATGCTATAAACTAACAATTTTCTTGCAAATTCATGTCGAATTCTTGGTAATGCCAATAAAGCATTCCTCGTATTATAACGATTCTGACGACTAAAGTCGATCCCCGCGCTGTAAGGGTTGAACAGTTAAAGAGGGTTCACTTCGCATGGGGACATTCACATCTTTTTTGGGGACTTACCTGCTGCAGCAACCAGTTGCTTGTCAGGAGTTATTTCCAGGTCATTCACTTGCTAAAGGGGAAGTCAAGGGTAAACTGGAATTTTTATAATGCTAGTCATAAAATAGGCATAACTTCAAATCAATTTTTGATCACACTGTCACAACTGGCAATCAAGTGTTGTTACAGGCTATGCTGAGTTTGCAATCAGAGTGTTTCAATCAGAGTGGCACGAGTGTTGCAATCAGATTAAAGGGGATAGAAACTGAATAATAAGATTTCAGAGCACAATAAGACTGATTGTTATATTGCCTCATATTTTACATGTATGTGTGTAGATCGGTGCTCAAAAACAGAAGATATTGACAATTTTTCTGTGGCGCTGGCCCAAGATTAACCCAACATTAGTTCATTGTTTTTTGTGTAGGTGTGGAAATACACACTGGTGAGCATGGAGAGTAAAACAACTGGTGGGCGATATAAGCTGAGTGGGTGCCAAATCCTACCTAGCGATCTGTACACCTTTGAAAGGCGATTAGATATAAATCACAGATCACCCGGCTGAATTAATTCAATACCAGTCATATTTCAGATCATATTTTAATTTTATTAGGGACTCAATTTAGTATATCGACTGCACACCAACGTCACAAATTTACTGTGTGTTAGCGTACATGTGTGAAAATGAGCGCGCACTCTCATTGAACACAGGATGTCAACTCAATGTTGGCCTTCGTCTATAACACTAGTATTTAACACAAAAACAACAATGACCGACTGTCATGTGTTCACAGGCTAAAATAGTTAAAAACGCTTTAAAAAATGATTGTAACGCGAAATATTTGACATTTAACATGTTTAAAAGATTAAAAAGTGGCAAATTATTATCTATTTATAGAACAAAATACAAGCATTTCAAACGTTTTATATAACAAAAAGTAATATTTTACATTTTAAATGATTTCGGCAATGGTAACATTATTTATTATAATTACAGATTTAAAATAATTAAATCATATAAGTTTAGAGATGTTAATACAGATACTGATGATATGCATGGTCTGTGCAACAATTACTTAACACTTTTTAATGTTGTGTTGACTACAGCCCATAACACACCGCTTTACCCGCCTATGCCTCTAGGTATTACGTAATTGTTGAACATAGATATTTGTATTTATTTCACTATAGTCACTATTTATTATTTCAAATAAATTCACAAATAATGAAATATAACAGGCCTGCTGGTAATACATAAATACTACAAATTTTTTGCAAATGACAGTGAGTATAAATATAACTAAAAATAAAATAGCAGATATATTTTTCACCTATGTATAGGCCTACATGTATGTATATATTTCTATGCCACACCATTTTAGGATTTCAAAGTAATCATATGAAAATAAAAACTTCAAGGGTTAATGTTGACCCAACATTAATCCACTATTGGGTCAAGGTCCGGTGTTTGCTGGGTTGATAGTTCCATATCTTTTATTCAAAAAATCAAAAATATATATTTAGCTGTATCATGTGTATATATGTAAAAGTCTAAACTTTAGTTTAGTGAACAGTTGAACCTGTAATTAATATAATTTTAATAATAGTGATAAGTCGTTTAATTGACTTATGCTTAGTCGTTACACTGACTTATAAGTCGTTAAATTGACTTATTAAGCTATAAATCGTTATAACGACTTGAAAGTCATTAATTATATATCGACTTAACATGCTTAAGTAGGGCCTACTATAAGTCATTATATAACGACTTAGCATAAAGTTGTCGTTTAAAGGACTTATAAGTCGTTACATTGATTTAACAACATATACTAAGTCGATTTAACGACTTATAAGTCGTTATAATGACTTATACTAAGTCAATTTAACGACTTACTAAGTCGATTTAACGACTTATATAAGTCGTTATAGCGACATATACTAAGACCAAGTCAGTAAGTGGATTTAACGACTTATACTAAGTCGATTTAACGACTTATAAAAAATAAGTGGTTATATGACGACTGTACTCACCGTCAAATTAACCAGGATCGCATGATTTTCGGCGATTTCTCCGTCAATTCTGAACCGATTTTCTTCAACATGTTCAAATTTACAAAGTCCATTTTCTATTCAAATCCTAACAGCCCTGAAAATTTCGTAAAATTATATAGCGTATTTCAAAAGTTAGACCATTTGACATGTAGGCCCTAATGAATTGAAATTACGACGTTCCTTTTTAACCCCATTAGACTAATTTTAGATCATTTTGATCATTTTTAATTTGACGGCGAGTATAGACTAGGCTTAATCATGCAAGCAGCTAAGCCTAAGGCTAAGCCTAAGAGGCTAAGTCGATTTAACAACTTATAATATAATTATAAGTCGATTTAACAACTTATAAATTATAATTAATTATAATATAATATAAGTCGATTTAAGATAACAGCTTATAAGTTATATAAGTCGTTATAACAAGATAACAAATATTTTTGTCATGTCGTTTCAACGCTTCAGTATGATTGTTGGTTAGCGGGTTAGATGTGACATGTGTTCAGTGAAGACGAAATAGACTTTGAAGGATACAGAATCTGGATGTTGAACTGTTCTGTGACAGATTCCACTGTGAGCTTGCCAGAAACGTATGGTGTGATCATAACCAGCAGTGGCTAAAATAACCGGGTCACTGTTCCCATTCACACCCGTCATTTTGTCTTGTTGGTCAAGACTGGTAAAGTTAGCACATATTACTTTTTAGTTCAGAAGTGTGTTTACATTTCTTTCCATGCTCGCCTCGCACTTTGACAACAGGAAGTAAAGACCTTGTTCTTCGGGGACTGAGGTTTTGGCTCATTTAATTGGCTAAAATAACTGTGTGACCTATATTCAGAAAGAAAACAAGCATGGCTTCCCATTTCAGTGGTGCACTTCAGCTAACAGATTTAGACGATTTTATAGCCCCGTCACAGGTGGGATTATGTATAAACACTTGTGAATAAGTAGTTGAAAAACTGAATATGTTGATGAGCTGATAAATGTAGGCCTATCTCCCCTGTCGTGCAATAAAAAAAGGTTTCCGTCATTCAGTGTGGGCGATAATATCATGACATATCGTCATGGCGTAAATACGTCATATGCCATAGTCTATAGATCTAGGCCTCACCACCCCAAATGCCAGTCCCATTGAAACACATGTATAATGACTACATTCTAACAGCCGAATTCACCATTTTCGTCTGTAACTACCCCCCTCTGTGATACACCATAATAAAGCCTTAGTTGTCTTTTTTCAAAAACTGGTCCGAAAATGGTAACGTTATCATTATGCTATCAAGATTCAAGTTACCTTTTGAGCTACTCTCCCCTGAGGGTAAAATTGTCAAACTTGCCCAGATCTCCCCAAATATTCTTACGCCTATTCACAGAAAACACACACATCCTTCTCACCCCATGTAACCATCCGAAAATCTCACAACACAGTTAAACCTCATCATGCTCATGACACGCATGAAGAAAACAATGTGTGCTTGCAAATTATACACAGCATTACAACATTCCTTTATTTTTTTCAATTCACCAGAAGCAGAAACAACCATATAAAGCAGTATTTTGTGTACGCACTCTCTAGTCAGTAGCCACCCCCTTGGATTTCGGCTCATTTAGGGTGGTGAGACCATATATAAAAAAAATTAAAATTTGTTTGTTTTATTTTTTATAAACAATAATGGAGCAGCAAGTTGTTCTGAGCAATATGGGTTTTGTTGGGGGGATACATCGAATGATGTAGTTTCAGTAGCTCTTTTAAAAAGCAATGATATCATGAAAATGGGCCTGGTTTCCGTAAATGCGCACTGTGGGAAACGCGTTTGAATGAAGTAGCACTTTTTTACTCTTATTTCAACACAATAGGTAGTCATGGTGGCCATTTATTATTTAGAATTATGAAGAAAAATAATATATCAATTAGAAGAAAAAAGTTAAAAACATTAAAAAGTGTTGAATTCCCCGTATTTTTATACTTATTTCACCCATACAACACATTTAAGTACCATAGGAAAGCATCATATCTACGAATTACCACCCAAAACACGCCTCTTATCTCACAGTTGTCACATCTAGTCATGAATTATATATATTTTATTCACAATTTTACAACTTAATTTATTGCATCGATTATAAGAATACAATTAGGCACAGAATAAATACGTTTTCTTTGCATTTAACAGCAGAAAGAATATAATATTATCAAAACCCTGCATCACCACCCTTTACACACATGGTCTCACCACCCCAAATGCCAGTTCCATTGAAACACATGTATAATGACAACATTCTAAGGGCCGAATTCACCATTTTCGTCCCTAACTACCCCAATATGTGATATACCATAATAAAGCCTCAGTTGTCCTTTTTCAAAAACAGGTTCGAAAATGGTATGCTATCAAGTACCGTTTTGAGCTACTCTCCCCTGAGGGTAAAAAGGTCAAACTTGCCCAGATCTCCCCAAATATTCTTACGCCTATTCACAGAAAACACACACATCCTTCTCACCCCATGTAACCATCCGAAAATCTCACAACACAGTTAACCTCATGTCACGCATGAAGAAAACAATGTGTGCTTGCAAATGATACACAAAATTACAACATTCCCTTATTTTTTTAATTCACCAGGAGCAGAAACAACCATATAAAGCAGTATTTTGTGTACACACTCTCTGGTCAGTAGCCACCCCCCTTGGATTATGGCTCATTTAGGGTGGTGAGACCATATAGTCTAGGCCTATGTCATATGTCTCAATCCCATTGAAACACATGTAAACTGCCTAAAAACCGCAGTCAGATTTCACCATTTTTCACCCTATTAGATATTTAGTGTGTCCTATCAGGATAAAGTTTCAAATATCCTTGTTCAAAAACAAGTCAGCTAGGCTATGCTGCTAGTTTTTATACCAGCCGTCAGATTAACTTGTATCGCATATTTTTTGCCGATTTCTCAGTCAATTCTCAACCGATTTTAGTTAAATTTTGCAAGGACTATTTTCGAGTCACGCGGCAACTACAGTGAAATTTTCATTAAAAAATATATAGTTCAAAAGTTAGACCATTTGACATGTGGTAAATTTGAAATTAAGAAGTCCCCCCATAAACCCATTAAACTGGTAAAATAAAGTTTGTTTTTAGCCCTAAATTGTATTACATGTCAGATGGTATAACTTTTTTGCTATACAATATTTTCCAATGAAAATTTCACGTAAGTCGCCGCGTGACTCAAAAAAACTCTTCGTAAAATTTCATGAATATCGGCTGAGAATCGATTGAGAAATTGTCCAAAAACATGCCATACAAGTTTATCTGACGGTGGGTATATGCTCTACTGCCATGGCATGGTTATGATGGTATGCTTATCTGGAAGATTTTGAGCTACGAGCACAGACACACATCATTTTTACCCGATGTATCTCTGCGAGGTTATCATGAAACAGTTATATCTGATATCCTTGACAAAGAAGATAATGTGTGCTTATTAAATCTTCACAAAATTGTAACTTCTTTGTATTTTATTTTGTTTCACTAGAGGTTGGAACAGCCGAATTAAAAATATTTTGTGTGATGATTCCATCAGTAGACACCTCCCTGGATTTCGGCTTATTTAGGGTGGTGAGACCATATGTAGAGATATAATTTTCTTTGTTTTTTTTTCTTCCTGCCTGGTTTGAAGCTTGAAGGTGTTCTGAGCAATATAGTTTTTGAATTAGACAAATATAATGAAAACTGTTGCCCTCGGAGCCCTTTGAATAATGATTAATATCATGAAAATCAGACTGATTTTCAGGAAAGTCCTATTGGATAAAAAAGTTAAATGAAGTGGCCATTCCTGCCTCTAGTTCGTCATAAAAAGTCGTCATCATCTCATGGTTACCATGGTTACCTTGTATTTTGAAAATTGTTACAGTTGAAACATGCCACACATATTAGAGTAGCAGGGACATAATTTCCAGAGTGGTGATTTTCCAACTGAACAATTTCCTATAAAATTAATCCACCAGTGCCTGGCATGTTGGTGCCAGCACCCCTCTCACATTCACACATTTTTTTTTGAAAAGAAGCATATCAACTCTTGGCCAATAATCCCTGATAATTGGAACGTTGATCCAGGCTTGAAACAACGTTGTTCCAAAATAAATATACTAAGACTAATGGTAACTATTACACACCACTAGCATAATCCACAGTAGGCTGGGGGAGTCGTTTACAACGGTCAACGACTTAGAGTTGGACGTGTTGCTCTCCCAAGCACTTTACGTTGCATAAAATAAAGAGAATTAGAACGAAAGAACGATTATTTCTCAATTACCATTCTTTTTTCATCTGCGTGATGGCGACATTATTTCTCAGGAGATATCATCTCTGAGATATACAAGAGGGGTTGTGATTCGGTCCCTCATATTAATATGCCACTTTGTATTTTCTGTGTTTTCTGTGAATTCCAAACACAAAATCAAAAATCGTCTGAAATAAAGCCACATAATAAATTTTTATGAATAATTTTTAGAGGTTGTTGAAAAATCACTTAACGGCTAGATCATGTAGAAATGGTAGAGGGGGAGAGATGGTTATGCGGTTTGTTGCGGACCGTAGTCAACACAACGTTGAAGGGGGGAGGGGGGTCAAAAATCTCCCGAAAAAGCGTTACGTAATTGTTGAACACAATAATTAGCAAGATCTGGCAAAAATAATATCAAAATAGTCCAGACTTTTATTGAATATATTCCAAGTAATAATTTGAGTGAGATCTTAATGCTAGACAAATCTAGCCTTCATGACATATAATAGTCAGATAGTCATCATGGTCATACACCAGCCGAAATACAGTTCATTCGACGGTCATGATCTGATGACTGTGGTGAATTGTCTAAATTTGGAAGCTAGCTTTTTAATAATTTCCCAGTGATAGTCAATTCACAACCAATTTTCTAAATTTTGTCAAAACTATTTTCTATTCATGGGCAGCACCGTGACATGGACCATGGGCAGGGTGACATGGGCATGGTCATTGAAAAAGCTAACAAGGAATTTAGCAGAGCAAGTAGCCTGGTCCACGGCTAGGTCATTGCTTAAAAATTATTGTAGATTCTATCTAGTCAGATTCACATTAACCCATTCACTGCGGATGTCGCACTAATGTGAAATTGTGCTACACTGCAGATGTCGCATTATTGCGACATTACATAACGAGCTAGGTGATTCACTGGGTTGTGGTTGTGACGGCTCCAAGTCACCCTTATCGCCACGCAAGCATGATAGGCAGGACGTGAATGTCTTAATGCCTTCCATAGCTGATAATTATGTCATAATATAAAATAATAAATGTGGTGGGAGATCCCTAGATTTTGAAATAATTTCGCAGCGAAAGAGGTAACCAGGGTGAATGAATTCTCATTAAATTTTACAAACGCTATTATACTCTGATGTTTCAACTTTCAGTCGACCGGTCGTCCTATTTCAGAAGTTAGACCATTTGACAATGTAATAAAATTGTGAGATGAAGTTACTGGACCAAGGTTTATAGAAACTAGACTCTATAGGTTACAATATTTTTCAATGATGTTTCAGGGTAGTCGCCGCATGAGTAGAAAAAAACGGTTACCCAATCAATTCATTCAGGTTTAATCTCAGAATTATATTACATATCTGGGTTTTATCCAAATGACTAAAAAACAGGCTTTCAAATATAAAGAAAATCTCTGGAGAATTGACTGAATAATCAGTGAAAATCAAGAGCTGCATTTTTGGCAATCGTCCAATGTCGAATAAACTTTCTAGACTGGTCATAGTTCTACAGAACCGGTAAGCGACAGGTCATCATTTACCAGCCACTGCTACAGACTGTCATTGGGGTCACCTCATAATGCACTCCATGCAACCGATTAGGCAATCCCAGCATCCCCTCCTCCCCAATTATGTTTTCAAACAGAATCATCTTCAGCTACTCTACCAAATATAATGTAATATACTAACATTATATATAACAAATATCACAAATATTAACTATAATATTTAAAAAAAATTATGTCGACTGTTTTTGTGTTGTAAGTTGTGAAATTTCAATCACTTTGGAACTAGGAACAAATGATTGCGACATTTCGACCTGCCTTCAGCAGATCTTGATAATTTGATGGTCATGTGGGGTGATTCAGCTCAGATCACGGAATGATCTGACCATAGATGGGTGGCATCTGGTAGTCCTGGTCTCTGTTTATGGAAGGGGCTCTCTGTTTGATGTGGATGGCCTACTTCACCTTGCGCCTCATCTTAGGAATCACCTCTCATGACCATTAATCGAAACATCACAATTGCTTCGCTCGTAGTTCCAAAATGAGTAAAATTTAGGCACTTTCATATTGAATCTTGTACCCATGCATATTCTCTTCTGTTTTCATATTAATTATTCCAATACCAATCATTTTGTTATGTCTACCATTTTAGGAGTGTATTAAGCCAGTGGAGATTAAGAAGACTTTCACTGGCTCAAGTAAAATCAAGATTGAAGATGATGGAAGCTATATGGAGATAGCCCAGGTAAGTCTTGAGATGGAGCTACATATGTGGAAATAGCCCAGGTAAGTCTTGAAATGAAGCTATATTGAGAAAACCCAGGTAAGTCTAAAAATGAAGCTATATGGAGAAAACCCGGGTAAGTCTAAAAATGAAGCTATATGGAGAAATCCAGGGTGAGTCTTGAAATGAAGTTAAATCGAGATGGCCCAGGTAAGTCTTAAATGCTGAGGTAAGTATATTATTGGTATCAGGTTGGTCTAATAGTCAGGTATGTTTGTTCTCTAAAAGGATGGAAGACAGAAGAAACTTGAGCGAGCACAGATTACCCTGAATGACTGTCTGGCTTGTAGTGGGTGTGTCACATCGGCTGAGAGTGTGCTGATTACGCAGCAAAGTCAGGAAGAACTCTACAAAGTACTGAGAGAAAATGCTGATTACAGACAGGTACTGTGCTCCTATTATTTCAACTGGCTATGAGAGACAACCCCTTTTGAGACCGTAAAGCAGTCTGTGAAAGCAGGCGTTCTTTGAAATTATGGAAATGTTTTTTTTTCAAACCATCAGAATGTTCTCCTGTAAAACACATAAAATGGTGGTTGTTTATCATGTTTAAAACAGTTCTACTGTTCAAAGAAAGTATGTCCTGATACTGATTCCCCCACTATATACACATTACGTGATTGAGACAGTTGATTACAAAATTCATCTCTGGAAAATTAGATCTTATTTAGTTTCTGAATTCTAAAAAGTACTTACTTATGTCATGACAGATTTCAAATATAAACTCTTGGCCATGCTAACTAGAAAAAAATGATACAGGTTTTTAATTGCTCCTGTGTAAACCATTCACATCAATCCAACAAATGTAGGCCACATGTGAGGGTGTACATGGGTTAAAAAATTAATCAAACGGACGGCGAATCGCCTGTTCTTAGGGTCTGAACATCGAGGATTGCAGTTTATAAATAGTGTGAAAAACGAACCTAAAAATTTACATCTATTTTTATCTATATTTATATCATTTTTCCCTTATAAAAAGTGAATAGCGAGGCCAAAAATGGGTAAAAAGTGAACTGGGAAGAATCCATAATTTCCAGGACCCATGTGCACCCTCACATGTATCATTTACAATCTCCCAACATTTGGCTGCTTTCTATCTTAACCCTTGTACTGCCAGCTCTCTTATATACGGATAGTTACAAGTTTCCAACCTAATAAAATGCTATTGAAAATAATAAAATATGTTGTGACAAATGCTCAGTTTTCTAATTAATTCAAATTGGGAGATTTGTTAAATAGAAATATTTTTTGTCATTTGAAGCTGCAAATTGTGTCAAAAATTCAAGAAAAATAGTATTTAAACAAATCCACAGGACAAAGATTAATTATCCACAAACCCAATAAGTACTATATATATCTCTTCTTCATTCCCTTGGTTTAGTAGGCCTACTTAACAAGAAGCATTACTATATACACCTATTGTACATGTTGTAATTGATGTCCCTTTAAAAGGAGTATAATCATTGCTCACCCCGACTCGAATGAGAGCAAACAATAGATATGATCAATTAAGTCAGGATCATGAAAGGTATATTTGGGTCATATTTTATTGATTGGTTGGTTGATTGATTGATTGATTGATTGATTGATTGATTGATTGATTGATTGATTGATTGATTGATTGATTGATTGATTGATTGATTGATTGATTGATTGATTGATTGATTGATTGATTGATTGATAATCATGATTTTCACATAATCATGATAATATGTAACAATTATGTTTAGAAAGGAGAGGAGGACAATGTGAAGGTAGTGGTTGTGTCAGTCTCACCTCAGTCAAGAGCATCACTAGCCACACGATACAAAATAGCTGATGGACGAGTTGCTACTGCAAAACTAACTGCTTTCTTCAAAAAATTAGGTAGCTAGATTAACATTTACATTTAGTAGATTCCTAAATTAATGGGAATGTCCACAAATTTGCAAAGAATGTTATTTTAAAATCATATAGTGGTAGAATACATTTCAGTTGTTATGTGTTAATTATCAGATTATCAGCTCCCACCGTCAGCGTGGGTGAGACAGAGGGAGCTATGGATTCCGCCTCCGTCTGGGTTTTCACCCCTTCTTCTGCCTATAACTTTGTAAGAAAATGAGCTAGGATAACAATTTTTGGTATGGGTTACTTCTAGGTGGATAATGTACAACATAAAATATTTTAAATCTGAATTCAATTCGCAAGGTCACAGAGGAGATTGAATGATGTTACGGCGTTGGGCTGTTGGGCTGTCCGTTAACATTTCGTTTCCGGAGCATATCTCAGGATGTAATTTTCCGATTGTCTTCAAATTTTACACACGGCACCTGTAGGGGGTCTAGTTGTGCCTTTTGGGGTAGATGAACTTTGACCTACTTTTGGTTCAGCACTATGACCTGTTTAGACGTTTTGACACACTTTGTTTCCGGAGCAGATCTCGAAAACTACTGGGTCATATTGCACATACATAATCTCTAAGGTCCCTAGTTGTGCCTTTTCAGGTTTTGGACCTTGACCTTGAAGTTGACCCAGCACTTTGACCTAATTTATAACATCGGTAAATCCGAAAAAAATGTTTTTGCGGAATATTATGAAAACCGCTCAAGATAGCTACATCATTAGTATTAAACAAATTGTAAGGTTTCAGGAGAGGATGCATCTTGAAAAATTAAATTCAAAAAGGTCGCGTATTGGCCATTCTTTACCTCGACAGGCCTGATATCAGGTAAACCGTGCTAGATAGCTGAGCCTTTTGCTATAAAACAAAATGCAAGATTTCAGGAGAGGATGTATCTTGAGAAATTTTGACTTTTATCAAATTCAAAATGACTGCCTTTTGTTAATATTCACTTTCACATGGCCGATATTTGGTAAACTGTGTTAGATGGTTAGACCATTACTATAAAACAAAATGTGAGTTCTCGAGAAAGGATGCACCCTGGAAATTTTTAACTATACAATTCAAAATGGCCGACAATCGGCCATCATTTACTTTCACATGCCCAATATTTGGCAAACTGTGTTAGATAGCTACACCATTACTATAAAACAAATTGTAAGGTTTCGGGGGAGGGAGCACCCTGAAATTTTGTAACTAGATCGAATTCAAAAAGACGTCAATCAGCCATTATTTACCTCGATAGGCCTGATATCGGGTAAACCGAGCCAGATAGGTAGACCATTACTGGGATACTGATTAGGATCATTCATTTCAATGGAGGTTTGCAATCTCTGACTGATTGTCTAGCTCTTATCTTACTCTTAGACTAAGCCTCTTAGATCTAGTTGTCTGGTGTCTTGATTTTTGACCTAGCCTAGGACTACATTGATAACACTACACAAATTCGCTTGAATCAAATTTTAATTCGGAGCGGGATTTCTGGACTTATGTAGTCTTTTGATATTTGTTTCAGGTGTTGATTATGTGTTCGATACAACATTTGCCAGAGATTTCAGTTTGCTGGAGAGTTGCCATGAGTTTGTGGATCGGTATAGACAGAAGGATTTGAATTCTAAGATGGTGCCAATGTTAACATCTGCTTGTCCAGGTATAATTTATAAAATTTTCATGGTAAATATTATGGAGCAAATTTCTGTGAAATGTTAAAACTGATTATTTATTTGTTACCCTGAAATGAAATAAATATTTATGAATAATATCATAAATACATAACCATGATAACCCTGCCAAAAATAAATTATTAGCTAAATTTAATTTGCTCTGACCAGTGGTTACAACTTATAATTTATTATTGTATTATGTAATCAGCTACTATTGTTTATCCTGTTGCCTTTTCATCCCCCGTCCATAAAGTAAGGTCAGAGATATTGTCAGCAGCATCCCTGGCTGTGCGTCTTGTGTTCCGTTTCCGGACGATGACTCGGAAAGCATTTGCTGGATTGTTTTTGCATTGGTAACACATCCCTTATGGGGATGTGCCTTTTTAGGGGTTATGACCTCTGACCTAATTTTTAACCTTCTACTTTGAGGCCATTGTTGTCTTTAATTAATGGCATGGGCTATCGTTATCGTCAGCGCTCCTGTTAGACAGTAGATCTTATGATATGTCGGGACCTGTATTTTACAATTGATTTATGTATGCACCTTTATCCATACAATGCTGTATGTTCATGTTGAAATAAAACAAAAAACTTCAAAGAGTATATCTCAAGAACATTCACTGGTTACTGTATTGTGTCATGTGTGTCACTCTCACAAGTAGATTCCTGTCGATTATCGTGATTATATTCATCCAGCTTCAACTCACCTGCATCCTTCACCTCCCAGCAGTGATCATAGTGATATGGTATACCTATATACATGTATAACCATGTATCCCATGATCCCCACAATAGAGAGATGTATCTTGATAATAAAAAAGTTCCACTGAATTTTATAAAATAAATGTAGTTTGTGGTTGATGCTCATTTTAATCATATGAATTAATTTTGTAAATTTTATTTTTTATAAAATTTGTCTTTTAGCCATATAAAGCTGGAAATTGCATGATATATTGTATTTCAAGTGATAATTTAGCAAGACAAAGGCCTAAATTTAATAGTGACAGATAACTAAATATAATTGAGCAGGTCAAAGGCTTCAACCTGATACATGTAGTGACAGATGACTATTATAATTTAACAGGACGAAGGCTTCAACCTGATACATGAAGTGACAGATGACTATTATAATTTAACAGGACGAAGGCTTCAACCTGATACATGTAGTGGCAGATGACTATTATAATTTAACAGGAGACGGGCTTAGACCTGATACATGTAGTGACAGATGACTTTTATAATTTAACAGGAGACGGGCTTTAACCTGATACATGTAGTGGCAGATGACTATTATAATTTAACAGGACGAAGGCTTCAACCTGATACATGTAGTGACAGATGACTTAAAATTTAGCAGGAGATGGGCTTCAACCTGGTACATGTAGTGACAGATGACTATTATAATTTAACAGGATACGGGCTTAGACCTGATACATATAGTGAGAGATGACTATTATAATTTAATAGGGCAAAGGCTTTATCCTGATACATCTAGTGACAGATGACTATTATAATTCAGCAGGAGACGGGCTTCAACCTGATACATGTAGTGACAGATGACTTTTATAATTTAACAGGATACGGGCTTAGACCTGATACATATAGTGAGAGATGACTATTATAATTTAATAGGGCAAAGGCTTTATCCTGATACATCTAGTGACAGATGACTATTATAATTCAGCATGACAAAGGCTTCAACCTGAGAGATGACTATTATTTTGTCTCTCTAACAGGATGGATCTGTTATGCTGAGAAGACACATGGCTCTTACATTCTGCCTTACATATCCACCACCAAATCACCACAGCAGATTATGGGGTCCCTTGTTAAGGACAGACTCGCAGGTGTTCTCGGACGTTCTCCAAACACAATCTATCATGTGTCAGTAATGCCGTGCTATGACAAGAAACTTGAAGCATCGAGGGAAGACTTCTATTCTGACGTGTACAGTACGAGAGACGTAGACTGTGTTATTACATCAGGTGAGAATAATAAACATTTTTTTACGTCTTCTAGCTTTGATATGTCAACTCTGTCTGAGATAATATATGTAGATTGACATAGCACTAATGAAGTCATTTTTATATACCAGAACTTGTGTATCAATGTGGTGAAATTCAATTTAAAGCAGGCGATTTAGAATCAATTTTAAATTGTAAACTGCTGCAGACAATCAAAAAAGAAATGAAAAAACATCAGAAACCTTTTAGACCTACACCTCACACTCTAGATATTTTTTATAAACATTTAATTTTTAACAAAGCAATTTCTTGTAATGCATATCAACATAATATTAAATGTATAATATATATCATTATGTATCATAAGAACATAATGGTTTGTGTAATGGAAATAATTCTAAACATGCTAACTGGGCCAACTACCATTTTTTATGTAGGTTATTAACACACTATGAATTAAAGCATAGATAATGTTCAAAACAGGAGAATCCACTGTGGTGTCATCAGCCTGTGTGGCTAATCCCCTGCAAGGAGATTCCTCTGCGATGGCAACATCTTGTTTTTAATTTCAGTATTTTGTTTTCTCTTTAGGAGAGGTAGAACAGATGTTGAGTCAGGAGGTGGTAGACCTCTCAGATCTTTCTGAACAGCCTCTAGATACACTGTGAGTATTTTCATCTTGGAAAATTTAATTTGTTTCAATAGTATGTGCCTTAACATGCTTTATAACACTTAAGTGCTCATTTATCACCCTTGAAATTTTACACTGATTATAAATTGGCAACTTCAAATGATTGGAAAAAATATTTTGAAATCTAGACCTATTTTTTTACGACTTCTGCTTTAGTTTAGATCTAAACTTGTGAGTGACCTATTAGTCAGGTTCACTATGTAGACAATTTTTTTTTTAAACATTTTTTGATACTTAAGAATGTTCTGAGTTGGAAAATCAATGTTTCCTTTTTTGTAGAAAATGGAAATAGCCGCTATTTTGTTTCTCAAAAATTGCTGCGACATAAACACAATTCATACAATATCTCAGCTTCCAAGTGAGCCAAAGTCGCAAAATTAAAACCTAAATATACATTTTGTACATGACAAATCCATTTATGACACCTAAAAAGGCATACAAAGTCATAGTATTGCAATTATGTATCATTTTGATATAATATCTGGCTTCATCTAATGATCTAAAGCAAATAGTTATTTATTGTTGAGTTGGCATGTCTACATATTGTTGTACCGGGTAATGTATATTATTTTTTGAAACGGTGTTATGAATATTGCATTTCACTTAAAATTAAGAATGCACTAGTGTAGAATGATCTTACTTTTAATCAAAGATATAACAATTTATTATTACATGTATTCAGAGTTGGGGTCAATTCCTTTTTATCAATTCCAACTTCCATTCCAATTCCTTTGATTTTAAGAATAGTCAATTCCAGTTCAATTCCAATTCCTAAAAAGTCAATTCCTTATCAATTCCACCAAAGAATGAGAATTTTGATACACATAGAACAGCTGTTTAATGACTTGATATAAAATAAAATAATAACACCTGATATAAAATAAAATACGTTTCATTTATTATCTTGTAAACATATTTAAACATGTGACACTTACTAAACTTTAATTTTAGTAGGGTGGAGTACATATTTAATACCTGATGACGGAGTTGTACTCGTGTGGACGCGGATGTGAGCGCGTTATTTCTATAGACTAACTGTTACTCCACAATTGCCATCAACACCGCAGTGTAATTAACACAATGTCTCGCGACAAACCGTGCTACTTGAAACTCTTGATAAGTCTGACCCTGTGGAGATTACGGTGTGTCGACCCACGCCTCACTCAAATAAATTCGAATTAAAAATAAAGCAACGTAGGAACTATTGTTGTATTTCAATTGATGCAATTATTCACATTATTTATTTTCAGATTATACTATTTTTTAATATCAGATTCTAGCTTGTGGCGATTAAATATACCAGTGGAATTATATATCAGAATAACCTCTAGGGCACAAAAGGCATATTAGCGAAGTAATCAAAGGGTCAATTAGAGCGCTTGGCTACGTTGCATAACTTCCTTCCTACTAACACTGAATGTTAACCCAATGCTGTCTTAATGTTGCTCCACCGTCTTTAGCGTTTTCCAATATTAAATCAGCATTGGCTCAACGTCTATTGGAAACGCATTCGTTTCAAGGTCCCGATATTTCTTTTTTTCTACCAACTCGAGGGACAAGCGATAATTAGGCTATGTTCTGAGCCATTCATTCACCTAAGTCTAATCATGACTCGTGATTGTTTTATAAACTATAGACGTCCAAATGACAAAAATATAACAAATACGAGAACTAAAATTATGCCCATAGACAAGAATTAATTTTTAAATACAAATGTTAAAAAATGCTGTTAAGTGACACAAAAGTGACGGTTAAACAGTGTGATCATGCTTGCGAGAATATATAAGTAAAACATTAATAAAATGATAGTACAATTATTTTCAGAACTTTAAGCCAGCAAACACGAAAGAAATAGACCCAATGTTGATATAATGTTGGCCCGCCGTTTGTGTGGCAGCCCAACATTAAACCAACGCCAGCTTGGCATCTCATTTTGCTGATAATTCAGCCACTCGATGGTAATTCTCTAACACTATATATACACAGTAAATGTTGACACTAGTTGAGCTGTCATGAGTCGCACTTCTCGGCAAAAACTGTTACCGGCTGGTTACAACACCCCGTGGGAGTAAATCAAGGGTGTATGCAAGTAACAACAAGTAACAAGTAACAAATATATACGCACACACCAATCTGTGATAATTAGATTGAATCGCCCCAACTTAGCAGGAGCAATCTTGTTACAACTATTATTTGGATTACACATCAGTCTTATTTAATCTTGATGGCCATTAGTCATTTAAATGAGTATTTTTTTACATAACTTAAATAAAACCTTTTAATATAATTTAGGCACTAGGCCTATATAAGTATATTATTATTATTATTATAATACACATTACAATCAACATGGATCAGGTAAAATTCTAAGTGCAATGACAAAAGTGATGATCACTCTTGCGTTTAATTGCGCTTAAAAAATAAACATGGATAAAAAAGTCAATTCCTTTATCAATTCCGGGCATTTTTTGTCAATTCCAATTCAATTTTAATTCCTTTTTTTTTCAATTCCAATTCCTGGAATTGAGTCAGGAATTGAGCTCAATTCCCAATTCAATTCCGGAATTGACCCTAACTCTGCATGTATTATGTATTACATCGGGACATTGCACTGGTAACTTTTTCTCATTCCATCATTAGAATATATTACCACTATACTATTGCTATTGGAAAAGATAATTCCATATCCAGTCATAATCATAGTGAACAAGTATTCACATAGTGACAATATAATGTCCCATACCTACTTTAAGCCAGAAAGCTTTTCGCTATGCTTCCTAAAACTTGGCAGAGAGGTTGGCAGTGGGTTCTGATGTTGATACTCATGTGTTGATGGATGAGGAGCCAACCTACACAACTATATTGAATACCCATCCAGGTAGCATGTTCCGGCTGTGAGACGGCTTCTCGAGCTGACGAAGTTACATAGTGAACCTGACTATATATTTTTTGAAATTTAGTCTTTTCTATTTGTTATAATTTCTGCTTTAGTTTATATCTAAACTTGTGACCTATATGAGTGGGAAAAAAACAATTTGTAAATCTAGGCCATTAATGAGTGCTGCTATAGTTTAGATCTGTTACCAGTAATCAGTGTTGTAAGTGTCATGGAAAAGCTATTTTCTTTCATCTATTTACTTACATTATGTTAACGCTCATTTTGTTTTCACATTTATTATCATAAGGTCAAATAAAAAGCCTGAAAACAACTACTGTTTATACCCAGCAAACACAAAACATTTGTACAATGTCAGCCCAAGGTCTGCGACTTTGGTCCTACATTGTACAAATGTTATAGAAAAGTTTTGTGTTGGCTGGCTGGACATGATTACCCCTTAGAAGTTAGAACACTGCTGTCGACTACTGGTATCTTTCTGTGTGTAAAGAAAATTTAAAGAAACAAAAGGTGTCTTAAATCTGTGACAAAGCTATCCATTCCTAATTTAATCTCATAAATCTAAGTAATCTTCAGTCACTTGAAGTTGTGGATCGCGATTGTGAAACACATCTTCGCGTGATCGAACATTTTAATGTAATTTAAGAACTCCAGAGCTGAACAGGTTAATGATTGAATGTTTGTGTACATCTTGATTACAGTTTCAGCAGTGTGAGTGGAGAGGACGTTGTGAGTCATGTAGGAGGGGGGTCGGGCGGCTATTTGGAGCATGTGTTCCGCTATGCAGCTAGACAGTTGTTCAACCAGGACGTTGAAACAATACAATACAAAGTCGTCAGGTAAAAATGATCACACATAAATATCTGTAGCTATTGACATGCTTATTGATGCAAACTTTAACCCTTACAGTGCGGTGATCCACTTTAATCGTCAGAATCTGACGTCTGTAGATGACAGATTCTGACGACTAAAGTCGATCCCCACACTGTAAGAATAAAAATATTTCTAATGGCCGTAGACCCATAACATAGGTATTCAAATGAATGAGAAAGAGCTAACTAAGACATTTATGATGATTTCAAATTGAAAAAAACCCTTTGATCTCCATGGTTTATACAAAAACATCTCAGCGCTTTGAGGGTTAACCCTTGTGCTCCTAGGACCGTATATGTATGATTTTAAACAAGTTTTAATCAAAATAATATGCCACTGAAATTTAGTTTTGTAGTAGATGCTCAGGTAATCAAAGGATTTAATTTGAGATATGTTTATTTTTCATAGCTAAATATAATTATTTTTAATCATTTGAAGCTGGAATTGCTGATGCAAATGAAGCAGATGAAGTCACTATTATCGGTAATAAAATGAGTAAAAAACAGCAAGAGTTGCAAATATTTGGTGTGAAATTAAACAAATATGACTTTTTTCACCCACTTGATGTTGTGGATCACAACTCGGTGGTTGAAGATTTTAATAAGATAACTTAGTGGGGAAAGGGTTAACCCTTATCCTGCTGATGAAGAATATTGTCATTTTCAAATTTGTTTTATTAGTCAACCAAATCCAGCAATTTGTGAGGCGATGTTTCAAATGTTAACCCTTAAAGTGCTAATCACCACCACGTTCTTAGCCTGTATATTTCTTCTTCAAACAGAAAATGGTTGTACCACAATATTTACAGCACTACCTGATGAATGTGATGGGAACTAGTAAAATTTGCATTACAACAAAATTTTAGTTATTTTCAATGTCCTCAATACAGATATAACCGTGATAACCAGGTTATTAAAATTTTTCTATGCTAAAAGTGCAACAACTGATCCTTTAGAACTCTTTTGTGGCATTTATGCCCAAAGTTAAAAAGTAATTATATCACTCAGTGTTCATATGACTTTATCTCCTAAACTAATTTTTATAAAATTTCTACCATAATAGTCAGGACAATATGAAAAATATTGAAATAAAAAAAAAATCATGTTATACAATATTTTTTGGGGTATTATTACAAATTACTATTGTTATCAATTAATACTGGTGTCATTATAGAAATCAAGACCTTAAAGAAGTGACATTGCAAGTTGATGGTAAGCCAATTTTGAAGTTTGCAGCGGCTTATGGCTTCAGAAATATACAGAATATTGTACAGAAGCTGAAGCGGGGGAGATGTCCGTATCAATTTGTGGAGATCATGGCATGTCCCTCAGGTCAGTATTGTGTCAAAGCATTGTGTTTCAGAAATTATTCACATTTGAGGTTTGATTTTTTCTTACAGTTGATATCTAACCTCTATTCAGAGCTGATATTCGGGCACAGTGTTCAAAGCTGCATAACTGTTTTGTTTATTTAGAAATAAATAACCTAAAATGTTCAAAACAGTCATTCATATATTTTTAAAAGCTTTATAGATGCATAAAATCGATGTGAATGTAGCTGGATCAGATCACGACGCGATGCACCATCAAGTTATATGGTGTGGTAAATCGGTCTGTGTACAATGTGCACGTAATAGTGGTTAATTATGGGCCAATATCATGTTTCATTAGACCAGCATCAAATCCCTTAATAGCTAACACGAGACGTTGACATGGTTGAGCCGCATTGGTCCAACGTTGGGCAAGAGCCGTAGATGATGGGCCCGAATTAGACCGACATCGGATCAATGCCTCGTGTTGGCTGCAATGCCAAGCACACAGAACAGATTGGTGTCCTAAGACTAGGCCAGCCCCTATAATAACTCGGCAAGCACGAGTCACCGACCCATTGATGGTTCAATGTTGGTACAGCTTCTATGACGCTGGTACAGCATTGACCCATCAATGGGTAAATGTCTCTTGCTTTCTGGGAACTCAGCTACCGTTACCGTATAGGCTGCTTTTTTACGATTATTTTATTTTACCGCATTTCGCAATTTATATCACTGCATGTGATGACTAACGATGAAATAGAATAGTCTGATATTTTCAAATAGCATTGTCACTATATTTTGAATTGCCCGTGAGGCCTGTATCAAATAAAAAACTGCAAATGTTCTTCAAGAAAATCACGAAAATCAAAACAGCGAAAAAGATGATTTACTTTATTGAATTTGGTGATAATTCCACTACAATTTCCCAAGGTCTGTGGAGAGCATCTTAATGGCGGGCCAAAGGCTCAGATGCTGGCCCACAACTAAAAGTACCACACTATAATAGAATCCTATTTTTCAAGTGAGTGACATTCTCCATACTGGTACCGAAATTAAACATGACCTTATAGGCAGATATCACCCATATCACACAAAATAATAATTCCTAGATATGTCTAACTGACATGAGACAATACACTTTGTACTGTGAAATGTATCTATGGTCACTTAAAAAATAAGAATAATTTTAAAAGTGTTCCACTCTTTTTTTCAATGATGACCGTTATCTGCCACTTAGTACTTTTAATGTCCTGATTATACAGATAATGTGTCTTACTCCGCTGTGATCAGGTTTGTTTTGGTAGGGCAACAATATAAAAAAAAAAACTTAAATCCTTAATAACTCAGTGACCGGAGCAGTAAAATAAAAAATTTAAACACCATTCTCTATGGATTAATCTTTTGAATCAAATAAATAAAACAGTTATGCAACTTTAACCCATTTAGTGTGGAATCGGATTGACATCAGACTTCAAAAGTCTCTCCCAGCACTAAAGTGTTTTTTTTATTATTAATATTTACAAATTCAGAAATCAGACAAATAGCTGATAAACATACCTAATTGTAGTTAAAATAACTTTCCGGTACAATAATAATTCTATACATATGAATATCATCTGGATAAAAAGAAGCAGCTGTCTTTTAAAATTCACAAGATCGGCTCATAGTTTTCTTATCATCTGAACAATTGATAAGTACCCTTATAACATGTATAAGTATTAGTTGTGGAGATTTGAATTTACAACAAATATTAACCATTTCAGCACAAATCACTTCTATAAACATTGAACATTTTTTTTAGCAGCGGATCAGGTAATGTTTAATGTGTTTAATGTTTAATCAACAAGAAAAGCAAATCATTGATGCTAAATTGACCAAATATTTGTTAGCTTCTCCCACTTGAATTTGTAAGTCACTCTGAATTTGTAAGTCATCACTTCAAATGGGTAAAAATTATAATTAAATAACTCAGTGGTCAAAGGGCCATGTTGAGCTGAAATGACTAATATGATAACCAATCACTAACTGAAGGTAGGAAACAAGTTACAGACAAGGGCCATGTTGATTTTCAGGTTGTTTGAACGGAGGTGGCCAGATTAAGCCTGCAGACGGGGAGACAGTAAAGGATCATCTGACACAAGTAGAGGACTTGTATAGCACAGTGTCATGTCGCGCCCCGAGAGATAATCCCGCCGTCAAATTACTTTATCAGGAATGGCTGAGTGGCCGAGAGTCAGACAAGGCAAGAGCCTTACTTCATACACAATACCACGAGCTGGAGAAAATCTCCACAGCCCTCAACATCAGGTGGTGATATAACAGTTTGTCATCACAGCTCAACAACATAAAGCACTGGCAGTTCTACAGATTCAAGCCAGGTAGTTTGTCGCAGCTAAAAACGAAGAGGTGACTTCTTAACGATGTTAACAATTTTCTTACTAAATGGGCAATTGTTTTTTTCATTCTTTTTAAGCTGGAATTGCT
Source organism: Flabesymbios commensalis (assembly GCA_964017125.1). NCBI lineage: Eukaryota > Metazoa > Annelida > Polychaeta > Terebellida > Flabelligeridae > Flabesymbios > Flabesymbios commensalis. Next base: position 37,946,778 of record OZ024904.1, on the reverse strand, counting down.
AACGCAATTTCCAGCTTCAACTGACTGAAAAAACATTTATGAGAAGTAGATATTCCCAGGAATGAATTATTTGAGTACCGGTATGGTAACAGAGCGTGTGCCTTAATATATTTTATCAATTTTAGTGGAAATTTTTATGGTTTGAGCTTGCTTGAAATAATTTAAAATAAAATGGTCCAGCAGGATAAATGTTAAACTAGTGTTCAACTGCAAAATGCGCATGCCTGGGATGGTCAAGTGTAGGCCAACAGTTGCCTATTGAGTACAGATTGACGGCATTAATATAGCCACTGAACTGATTACAAGATACTACTTAAACGAGACATTGATTTAATGCTGTTTTAATGCTAGGCCAACGTCTGCGACGCTGGCCCAACATTGAACCAGCATTGAATAAATGTACAATGTTTGAGAGGAAGTCTTCCTGCAGCTCAGCAAACACAAGACATTTGTATAACATTTATACAACGTCGGCCCAACGTTGCATGACGTCATACAAATGTTTTGTGTTTACTGAGTGTCAATACAAGCTTTTGGGGTCAAGCAGTTTCCAAATCCCCGCAGTAATACAGTCAGTTTGTTTGCAAGCCAGCGACCAAGTAGGGGTAAGGGCAAAGTGCTTTGAATTATTAACTCATAGATGTCGCTCAAGTATATATGAACTTGCTGTGATTTGAGAACTTGCTCTTAATGAGGCTTTGGGTATGAAACACATATTTAGTATTATTATGGAATAGGGCCTTGGCATACCCACGGGCACTATTGCCTTCTGGGGGACCCTTGTTCCGCGAATTTTGACAGTTCACCACACCTTTAACATTAGCTTGCGGCATTACAAGTCAAGAAGAAATTGTGATAATACAGCTGGAGCCATGTCACAGCTGGAGACAATCTGATCAGTTGAATTATGAAACAATGTTGGTTTGATGTTAGGCCAACGTCGCAGACAGTGGGCCAACATCAAACCCACATTGTTTCAATGTGTCGTGTTTGCTGGGAATGTTCATAGTGTGTAGATATTATAATTTATATATGTCATTCACCGTGTTAACGATACAAAGTGAAGTTTATAATTATAACCTTTTCACCAGGTGTCACTGAACAGTTGCCAAATGATATGGTATGTTATACCCAGTAAACACAAAACATTTTTATGACATTTGTACAATGCTGGGCTAACGGCGAAGACGTTGGGCCGACGTTGTACAATTGTCATACAAATGTTTTTGTGTTTGCTGGGTATCCGGAGTAGTTCGGAGGATTAATTAATACGGACTGTCGCTGTGTTGAATTCGCAAACTTGCTTTATTTTAATCAAAACTATATTTATTTCAGTTTATTCTTTTTAGTCTTAAGTAAACAATTTCATCTTCAAATGTGTACCAAAGTCAGATTTGGGTTACCATAGGTTAAAATGTAATCACTGTAATAATATATTGTTTGTTATTTCATGCAGTTTATTTCAGGGTTGTATGCATGTCTGTACATGATTGTAATGTAATACTGTATAACCTGTATACAAGTTAAATAAAACAATAATTTATATCATATTTTTTGTATCCCAAAAAATCAATAAAACAGAAAAAGTTTGATAAATGTATAAGTATGGAAATTCGGTTAACAAAAATTAGAATATAATTTTTACAAGTAAGAAATAGCGTATACCGGTAGTAGTGAATTGTAAGAAATACTAACACCCCTTTATATGTCTCCTGGTTCCATTTTCTGAGCATAAGTTTAGAATTTAATAAATTGTTATAGACTATTAAAGCTGCGAGCTCACTACATGAACAATTTCCTGGTTAAAATTGATAAATGATTATATATTAGCCCAAAGTTGGTTTAATGTTGGCCCTGTGTCGCTCGGTGTTCGCCATTTTCAAGGCGGTATTTGTCTGTTGATTTTAAATGTTCTCGACCTCTTATCGATGAATAGAGTGGTCTGACTCTAGTGAATCAAGGCTAGAGATTTCTTCAGATATGGCTCAATCTTGGTTTAGCGTCTCCGGCGTTTCATCGACTTTAATTAACCAGCCCTGCTAACTAGAATGGCTTCGCTGTTAGATAGGATCTCTTGGTCGATATCCCCCCAAAAAAACACTGTCGACCTGATGTCAGCTTAGTGGTGGGCCAACGGCGAGCGTCACTGGTACAGCACTACACCAGCATTGAGTCACGTATCACGTATGGCGACATACGGCACATACAAAGCCTGATAACAGGTTTCATCATAAAGCTTTTTATCCATTACTAGAATACATTACCAGTCGAGTATTCGTGTTGTATATGATCATCATACAATCGGTATGCCTACTGTACTTTATGGAAACAACCGTATCTGAGCTAGGTATGTGATATAAAATAACAGTAAGCCAAGTATCTATTTTTATACCAGACAGTTCTATTACCGATTCTCAAACTGCTTCATTAGGCTACTAGAATGACATTTTATATTCATTTACATTGCAATCCATGCTAATTAAACATGGTCAGGTTTTCTAGTTAACTTAACCTGTTAACGGCAGACCCTACACAGCATTATTGTCTGCATGTTAAATTAGAGCCACAGCTTTGTTAATGATTTAGTAACATGTCTTGTATAATTATAAGGAAACAATAAAATCATCATTCATACATTTATAATCATAATCAGATAATAAGTACTATAGAATGTAACTGCAAGCGTTGGTAAGTCATCTTTAAATTCCACCTTGGTAAAACATAATATAGGATACCCCTTATAGAATCTGTTCTATATGGGGTATCCTATGTTATGTTTTACCACGGTGGAATTTAATAGGCCCTATAGGCCTAGTTTTATTTAAACCACACAATGAAATACAAAGAAGAAACAGTTTTTCCGGTAGATTTTTTACACTAATGATCATTTTAAAACATTACGAATTGATCTGATTTTTTTTACACATTTTGCTGTGCAAATAAAATAGCGGTCAGTTTGACCGTGTGGGCTGTGAAGTGAGCTGGGAAGCCCGGTTATACCGGTTACAGATATATAGCAATTTAAAATTAGGCGCGCAGCCAATTCTAGTAATTAAGCATCTCCGATAATATCGGGATGCTTATCGTGTTTAGCATTATTCCGCCGCCGCCGCGGGCGTATCAGAAATTTAGCTCTTACTAAAAAGGTAACTGATGAATTTTGTTTATTTTTTACAGACATAACCTATGTGCCTGGGCCATTCGTCCCAAATATTTTTTTGGCACCATGCCATAAGCGGCCATTTTTTAAGATAGTAATTTTTTTTTTTAACTAATGAATTTTTTACACATTTATTTTCTACATATATATATGACCTATGTGACTGGCTATTCTTCTGATATATTTTTGGGGGTCACCGAGCCATAAACGGCCATTTTCCAAGATGGCCGCCTAGAAAGCTTGTGGGCGCGATAACTTATGAACCGTTGGTTGGATTGCATTCAAATTTAGTAGAGTTGTTCTCTAGGTATTTCTGATGATCTGAATAACTTTTAGGATGGATGCTTTAAAAAAAAAATGGCTGCCGCAAAGCAAAGCAAAGACAAACACTTACTAGTACTGTAGTAACTGCTGGGTGTACTGATTTGCATAGTCTGCGACGCTGGTCCGACGTTGGGTGAGCGTCTATAAGGATACGGACATTTTTATTCCACATGCTTATCCTAGCTCGCAGCGTTGCTAATGATAAGCGTGGGAAGGGGAGGGGCTATAAGTTTTCATGAAAAAATGTTTGTTTCAGAAAATGGGGGAATAGCAAGAAAAACATATTCCGACAATTGCAAGAAATTTACATTTAATTACTTTAAACCCCACTCAAGGAAGTTGGGTGGCGGGGGTTATGACGTCAACTGGGATGTCCGGCCGTCTGTAGGCCTACGCATTTTTGTCTCGGTAGCATATCTGGGAAACCCATAGGTTTTTTCATATTGCACACACACATCCCTTAGGGGGATGTGTCTTTTGACCCACCTTTTGACTTACATCTTTATAAAAAATTATAGTGGGGATAATTATGTTCCATTGCTATAAAACCAAACGTGCATGGACGGATATATACCCTGAAACATTTCGAATCGATTAAATTCAAAATGCCATTATTGACTTTAATATGCGTAAAATAACATCTGGAAAACCGTGTCAGATAGCTAAACCATTAGTACAGGTATGAAATAAAAGTCTTCGTGGAAGGATGATGCACCCTGAAAAATGTCAACAAGAAAAATGCCGAACTATCGAACATTATTTACCTTTAATTAATATACATAATATTGCCCCCTGAAACTTTTCTATCACAAGGGCGGGGCGGGGGATTATGGTGGCCGACTGGCCTCTTGTTTAGATATGACTTTATCAAGGAAATATATTTCAATATCAGAAAATACAAAGTTGTTCTTATCCCATGCTCTTGGAAAAAGAGGCTTAACGTTTTCGTAAAATTCTTGAATGGTTTCAACGAATATAATTCCTTCGCCTGGAAAAAAACTATAACCCAATTGTCTAGCTCACTACAGCATAGCACGGTTTGGATTAATAACCAGTTGCCGCAGTATTTACATTGCTATGTGAATTCACTCGAGTATAAAGACTTCTAGGAGATAAAGGGTTGAGCTAGATAACAGCCTCTCAGGAGAATAGATTGTCTGAGCAGCCATTAGAGGGCACTCAGACCCTGGATGGCAGCGTCATGGCAACGTCCCAGGAGCAACATGTAAGCAACTCCAACCTGCAACTCCATCCCAGGAAAACGATTACCCGGGTAATCGTTGAGGAAAAGTCCAGATTGTTGTGGTATAATCTGCCTTTTCGTTCGTGGATAAATCTTCAGTGCACATATATCCTACTCAATACACAATATACCATGGCATTACATCTAACCAAGTATATCCAGATGCACTACTGAAATGCTATCACCAGAGTGAGATTAAATTCATCACTCATCTTTTTCAGGTGCCTGTGCACATACTGGATACTAGCAGTAATTCCTAAGGTGCATCATTTTTTAGAAAGCTCGGAAAATTATCCGAGTCTTCTTTCCTCGTCAAATTAGGACCTTGTCACCCTGATAGCTTGCCCGAAATACTCAATATCCAACAAACTGTATAGTAGTATTAATTGCTAGACTGCATCAATTTTTCAGAAGGTTCGGAATAATATCCAGGTCATGGCAGCCATCTTTTTTCGTCAAATTAGGACATTGTCACCCTGATAACTTAAACGCCGCTTACTCGGTAGACTCAACAATCGACATACTGCATATTAATATTAATTCCTAGACTCCATTAATTTATGAGAAATTTCGGAAAAATATCCGGGTCATGCATGCGGTCATCTTTAAACTTTTTTCTTCAAATTAGGACCTTGTCACCCTAATAACTTCAAAGCAACTTATCCGATACACGCAATATTCAACGCAGGCCTCTACTGCATGTTAGTAGCCTATTAACATTAATAATCCTAGCTAGAGTGCATCATTTTTCCAGAAAGTTCGCAAAGATATCCTGGTCATGACGGCCGTAACCCTGATAACTCCAAAGCCGCATGTCCGATATGGTCAAGATTCAACATACTGGATGTTAGTATGAATTCTTAGACTGCATCATTTTTTTCAGAAAGTTTAGAAACATATCCGGCTCATGGCGGCCATCTTTAATCTTTTTTTTTGTCCAAATAGCGCCTTGTCACCCTAAAGCTGCTAACTTCTGTCTCAAAATATGACTGGATAATTACATGTAAAAGTTGATTATCTGGTAAAATTATATTTAATTAATAACTTTTATTTGAAAAGTGCGAGGGGGAGCCTTCTTTGGTGTTTACTTGGTAAACACTTATTTATATATTTTTTTTTACTATTTTATGAATCTATAGCAAATTTTACTGTTTTGTGGCATAATATTTTTTGGTGACTGATTAAATGTCTTTTGTGGCTAAGTTAAATTGGAAATGAATGGTTGTGATTGGCTCAAATGATGGCAGTTTCAATTTTTCAAACCATGGCAGCTCCTTTAAATAACTTGGCTCTATTCATTTGAGACTGTTGAAAAATAAATTTAGGATTATATTTCAAGAACTACCAGTCGGATCAACGTTGTTGATATCGCAAACGATGCGTGATCTTAAACCTGAGCATCTAATAAAAAATATGAAAATTCTGGCCCAAACATGTCTGGGGAAATGGCTAAGAAAGTAATTAGTAGCTACGTTTATGCCAATGAGAAAGGTGCTTATTTTTATCTGAAATAACAGGGGACCCCCTATGGTATTGAGCGGGAAGCACATTCAAAAACAGTGAATGTTTCATTTTTGTAATTTTGTGTCCCTGCATCCCCTCCTTTCCTGTCAGAATAGTTGACATGGGATCCCAGGAGTGACTGAGGAATGCCAGGCCGCCCTGCTCCCAGACACCAGGCATTCACCTAATGCTGGTTTAAGGTTCGCTCAGCGTCGCAGACGTTGAACCAATAATAAACCAGCATTGGTTCAATGTTGTACTGCTACGGCTGAGGGTTAGAAAAACTAGGTCATACACAAACAACAACAACATCATTCTCTTCAGCAGATTTGCAGCCACGCAATATATATTGGCTCATCTAGTAGGCCCAGGCTGATAACTTTTACTCCCATGTGTATCTATGTCACGTAAATGACATGAATTGATACATGTTATAGATAAAACTTCCACGACCATTTTCTGATTTATCAATTATGTTGTCTGGAGTGAGTGGGTGAGTGAATGTGCATGGCATGGGGAGGATGTAGGGAAATATCAGTGTGTCAAAATGGCAGGGCGTTGGCTGCGCCACACGGTAAATCAGCTGTGACCACTGGAGGATGTAATTACATAAAACAGATGACCGCCTACTGCATGCATTCAATACTTTATATCCATAGTAAAGTGTGCAACACACCAACGCTATTACCCGCGTGCGACGTCGCGTCCGTTTTTCAAACACACTATTTGATCATTGGCACAACATACCAGCGCGGCGACGTACGCGAGTGCGATAGGCAACGCGATCTTTTTCAGAACTATTAAATTTTTGTCGCGCTGGCCTTCGCTCCTCACATGTTGCGTTGGACGTCGCGTCGGTCATCGTGTTAGTGTGTGGACAGTCACACGTCGTGTGCCTATAATTTCGCTAGCGTTGGTGTGTTTTGTACTTTATCATTCCAGTTGACTTATGTTCTCATTATGATCTACTGTATGGTCTGATTGGCTTCCTTGGGTTCATTCCGAATGGCGGCCCTGGCTTCTCTATTAATAAACTATAGTGACACCTCAACTAGCCCGAACTTCAAAAGTCTATAACACCACATTTGAATTCAAACTCTGGCGCTGTCATAAAATGAGCGCACTTGACATAATTTTAGTTGTATTAGTGTTTCTTAATTCGACTGACTAGCTCATCGTTTGATTGATTGATTGATTGAGCGAGCGAGCGAGCGAGCGAGCGAGCGAGTGAGCGAGTGAGTGAGTGAGTGATCCCTGCATTGAAGGCTACATCGTACATGGATATTGATTTTCACCAGGCAGCCCGTCATCATCCCCTCCTTCCCAAGCCGCAACTCAATCGTGCCACGAGCCCGGGCCACGAGAGTGAAGCTCTTCAGATATAGCCTAACAAACCTGATGTACATACGTTCACCCAATGCCGGCTCAATGTGGGGCGCATTATTAAAACAACATTGGGTCAACTTCTTGGGAGGCCTTTAATCTCATAAATCACCGGGCGTTTCTTCCGGTCTCATATTCTGTGGCAGGATGTACAAATTGGCCGACCTCGTCTTAATGAAGGTGCTAAAGTGGGAATTAATCTCTGTAATAATGATTGTTTCGCGTATCCCAGCAAACACGCGGCGTTGGCCCAATGCTGGGCTGACGTTGGCCCATCGTCTACCACGATGGGCCAACGTCAGCTCAGCATTGAAGGTATATATACTTATATCATAATTCTTTTATAACCAGGTATCCTATATGGCTAGTAATCCATTGAAAGACCATGACCGGACTCGTGAAGGCTACATTATACTCTTGGATGGTTGGTGTAGATTAATCGATTATCTACTGTGCCATGCAGCATGCAACAGACGTAACAACTCCCTAGTGAGATGCCAATGTGTTAAAAAAGTACTACCACTAACAGCTATCTCAGTACCCCACTGGAAGCGCTTCTGGAAAACACACGAAGTGGAACCAATGTTGGTTTAGGCCTAATGCTGTCCCAGCGTCGCAAATCAAGGGGTCCAGCAAACAAAATGAGGGGAGTAGGCTACACCCTTTTAATGAAGCGAATCTATTGTGAGCGACAGATTATCAAATTTTAATAAAAAAGTACTATTGGTAGGGGCCTACTGCCTTCATCTTTTCATTCTATCCACTCCCCAAGTTTGAATTTTATCTAGATTCATTTTGGATTTGAAAGATCCCGAGGAGATAGATTCACAGTCACCAAATTATTCTAAAATGACACATTACAGCTAATGTTTATCGGATAACTGATACTTGGCTAATTAAGCTAATAAAAGTATTTTTAGGTTTTGAAATAGGTTCCACGCCCCCAAATTAGTCAGAAATGACATATTATCACAATTCGTAAAAGAATTATTAGTAAATAATTTTCCAAAATATCCGCTGTCGGTCATATTTGATTTTTGTCGTTTTAGGCTAAATGCGACATAGGATTCATCGGGAATTTTAGGAGAGCAATGGCTATTTAGGGATACTCAGGTCAATTTAGCTCTCACACCATAATTTTTACCCCAAATCCTAAAGTGACCAGCATATACGTCGATTTTTCATGAGATGACGGCGGCCATTTAATTTTCGGTGATAATTCAAAATGCCCAAAGATGCCAGTCTGGCATGCTTGCTGATATCAATCTATATCATGTATCAAAAATCCGCAAAAAATCTGCCTCTTTTTCGAAGAATAGAGGCCTACATTATTATTTTGAATTTTAGCATAGGGGCCTAGGGCCTATTATCACGCCTTTCAATATTACGCATGTTATCTTGCAGTCTTATGTCTATATACCTGATAAGGAAAAATTCTACTTTTAACTATTATTTATCGGACCTGAGCCTTTCATTTGTTCAAACGCAAACACACTAATTACTCCCAGGCAACGCATGACGTCCCGCTAGATAGCATCGGATATGTTGGCTCATAATTCAGATGATTGGATGATAGACTTATCATGCACAGGTGACGACTGACTACAGGGCAAACCTATTGTAGTAACCATCTGCTCCCTGGGCTATATACTAGTCCCTAATTATAGTGTCTGTCTCCAGATACCATACTTAATATCCCCTATTGATTATCTGCAATGCACCCGCTGGCAAATGTCGCTGATTTTATAATTACTAATCTTATATGAGCGGATCCCGGTCTATAAGGCAGTATGCATTCTCACTAATCCATGTACTCTGCTTCAGTTTGTAGTGGAGGGCTCGAGGCGGGTTTATTCGCAGTCATGTGGTGATTAATTTGTAAATGATTTGTATACAATATGATACAAATTGTATACAAATAATCTTGTTATAGATAATAACTTGAAGAAATCATAACGTCCTCGATCCATATTAGTATACAAAAAACACCCAGCACTAGACGATATACTGTGTGGTATTTGTATAGGCATAACAATTATTTTCATATACCCCCTCCCCCCCCTCCCCCTATATCGGAAAGCTGCGGACGCCCCTAGCTGCATTTATCTGTAGGCCCATGCATAGTAGTTGTAGTAAAATTGTTTATTTTTGTATCACATGTCATAGAACATAGTATACAGTTTATTTTAGCTAAAACATATAATTATGACATTGAACCGGTGTTCGGCTTATGAGACACAAATAAATTACTAGGTAAAAGACTTTCTTCTATTATACATAATATAAACAAGCTTGGCGAGCGCATATAAATAGGGTGTGCCGTTCATTATAAAAAAGAATCTATCATAAGCATTGAAATCAGTGACATCAGTATTAAACTCGGTGTATTTACTAAAAAACTCGACTCTTAACTCATCATAAATATCACATCCAATTAAAAAGTGTACTTCATTTTCTATTGTATTTAGATTAGGCCACACCAAATTAATTTTATGGTTGACGGATTCTCAGCAGAAAAAAATAGAGCGAGCGAGCGATTTTTTTTTATTTTATTTTTTTCAAAAAAAAACATGTATTTCCCCCAAAAATGGCCTCAGATCGCCAGGGCTCGAATTTCGAATCCTGTGTCTGGAGGACAGTGTCATCTCAATCATCTCACCATCCTCAGGAGGTTATCCTGACCCAGTTTAGCCTATATGTGCACAAAGGTGGCCTAAAGCCCGATTCATTTTATTTTCTAAATGTGTTATACAGTGAAATGAGAAGAAACCATTCCAGCCACTTATATCTACTGAAAAAATTTTATCTCTGCTTTAATGATATTTGGGTCATATCAAGGTACATGAGGGCCACTTCTATTTAGTAAACTACTCATAAAATAAACATTTTGGAAAATGTCTTTTTTTATGGCAAAGTGCTCATATTACCCTATTGTCAAATGATAATTAATTACGCATGATCATATTCCCACACAATATTTGCCACACGCATGGGGAATATGAGCATGTTTTCAAAAAAATATTATTATTATTTAATTATATTTAAATTAAAGCAGTTCCGTGGGATGACATCAATTTTTGTTTTTAGTTTTGTAAAGAAGTAGTGTATCCCTAGATCATGATTTTAGTTTTTTCAGAATTTTTAGATTTTTAAAAATATTTTTTATCTATGAATCCGCTTAAAACCCAAACAAACTTTTTGTATACCTAAACACTTGCTAAAGGACGGCTAAATGTTCCTACAGCATTGGGCCACATGTTGATGCCGTCGGCCCAGCGTTGGGCAGACAATCCGTGCTGCAGGTGTATCCCCTTATGTCTTGACTAAAAGTCACCAATTAGCCACGATTGTTTTGATCTTACCGTCCAAGACGTGGGAATATTTGGTGTAAAGTGCTGTATACTGCTGACTTGTTTTGTTTACATGGCAATATACAACCTGGAAATATAACTATTTCACACTTTTTCGGTGCTTTAAAAATATATAGCTTCATATCAATTAAATTTTTTTAATTGACAAAGTTGAAAATGTCTCATCCCAAGGAGCAGCTTTAAGTTATTTATTATTATGAATTACTGCATAATTGTACAAACATTCGATCAAATCAAATTTGAATTTTTCCACCTAATTCATTTATTTGCCCAAACTCGCTAATTGAAGTTAAGGTGCTCATAATACCCCTCTTTACCCTATATCACCTTAATATATCACTTTCACTAAAGCTAAAGCATGATAAAGCATTTTAATACACAAGTCAATATCGCCTAAGGCAGGCAGATAAGTAGGTCTATGTGATTCGCACTTAATAAGCATCACTAGGCTGAGGCCTACTCCAGCTACTAATTATACGGACAATAATTATATGGCGCTAATATACATGCATGTATCAGTCGATAATGAACAGGGAAGTAAATTTTACTGCCGGTTCCCGGCTGAAATTTGACGAAGGTAGCTATAGCTACATCTAAAGAACTTGTAGCATCCAAATTATTTGGTACAATCCATTTTTACATGCCTTTTTGATGTCCGAATGATTCGCTGCATGTTGCATTTCCCCCTTTACACGAGATCGACATTAGATCGACCAAGGCCGCACGTAGATAAGATGCTGATAAGTTTGAGAATTGCCACAGGAAGCAGTCTCAGAAAAGTATGTGTTTGATAGGCGAATAAATAACAAGAATAATAACTACTTTATTTCACGAGGAAAACAATAACGTTACATATCACAAGTTGGTGAACTATGTGATGTATTAGCAATCTAAGCAGCATTTCTCATCCACCGTGCGGCCCTCAATGTGACTAGAATAAGCTAAATTAAAACCCCCACTTTTTTCAATGAATTTAGGCATATAGCTGATTTTCGCCCACTTGGAGTTGTGATTCGCGTACCTAGCGTAACACAACGTCAAGTGGGTGGACTTTTTCTCAAGTTAACCTTGGAACATATGCGTTAGGGGGCCACCATTCAATCTCCAGGGGAGGGTGGAGACCGAATTACGATGAAATAAATAATTGTTTCAGTGACATGTTGTAAATAAATATTCCTCGCTTCTCTCATCATCTTAAATGACGCTTAAAATATGTCAGGCCTCGCTTCCCTCGTCTTCTTAAATCCCACATCAATACTAAGCCTCGTTTGGGATCCAACTTTGTAGGCCTACACAGAAATTATTTTTATAGGAGAGTGAAATAAATATTTTGCTTCAGGCAGAGTGTGAAATAAATAATTTGTCCAGTTCGAAAACCCTAGTAATCGAATGGTGGTCCGCTTGAAGAGCTGTGTTGAATACGTTCTCTGCAATTCAATAGAATACAGTGTAGGCCACAATTAGATCATTTTATTACACAGTCCCGAGATAACGGCAAATAGCGCAATAAAGAGTATCGCGCGATGTTCACCTCATTTACACAGGCCATACATCATGTACATCTGTACATCGCTCTGGTTTAATGTCGGGTCAGCGTCGCAAATAATGTACTTTTCATCGCGCAATATTTCAGTAAAAATCGCTTCTGTCTCAATATTTTTATCACACGATTTGCAATAATCGCAGACTGTATAGAATGACCTTTACAAAGACAAATCATTAGCAAGTGCATCAACAGAAAAAATAACAGCAGTGGATGCATCGTACAGCATCATGTAGCCAGGTAACAGCCTACATGACAAAGGAAAAACAGATCAGAGGAAAAGGAGTGGGGTATCGACATAGATATTGCACGCAAGATTTCAGGTCAAACTCTGATTAACTGGAGCTTCGAAGAACTTCAGTAACCCAGTTTCCCATTATTCCTGCATTCTGAAAACGTTTACCCTGTGCTGGATCGATGCCACCAGGAACAAATCGATGGCATGATTGCTAGTAAAGAGACGTTGTTATAACCAGCTATACTGACATGCTCATAGAGCGCTCCCCAAACGTCTGAACGTTAATTATGAATCTACTCGATTGTTTAAATAACCAATCGAACGAGTCATGGGAGTGAAGGTTTGATCAACAAAAAATGCATTGCAATAATTCATCTCAAAGAGAGATATTTATTGCCATTAAGAAAAGTCATTACTGACTTATTTGTCAAAAAAATGATAAAATGTACATGTACATGTACATACAAGATGGTTAATTTGCTAAAATCACAAGACAATTTACATGGTATCACATACAAAATTAAAATCATATTAAAAGGCATTGCCATAGTAAAACACTGGATTTTGCGATAAAATAACATATGATTTATTACTACTTGAACAATGGCAATATGTGAACATAGGAGGTCTATCATTTTGTTTCCCGCACCAAAACCAGAGATAAAATAGCTACTATGTACGATCCACAAATCATATATTACAGCAAAAAAGACTGGAATTCTGGAACGCGTAGAAACCTAAAAAATGCATAATTATGGTACTGGAGTATGTACAGTGATGAAGTAAAACGATGTTAAGGATTATATAGTACTTTAAAAAGCAAACATAATCTCAGGTGAATATAATACATCTCGAAGTCCGCAAAACAGTGTTGAGACTTAGTGATGTGATAACAATAAAAATTACGGATACAAATTATGTTTGCTATTTACGCAGGACATGACACTCACACAATAGCATTAAAGTTTATTTAATTAACTAGTGATTTTTTATCTAAAATGTTGGCTCTCGCACAAGAATATTGCAGCCTTTTATAATAATATTCACTATATTGTTTAGTTCATACCATTTCAATCACGACCTGGTTACTACCACATTCTCGGAGTTACAATCGAAGAAAAACATTCCCGACCTAATAGAGAAAATCAGTTGACTCAGCAACTCTGAGATCCTCCATAAGGCCCCACCTCGTCTGATAACAAAGGCGACGGAAACGTCCCTAACCGGCCCTAAAAAGCCAAATAATAAGATCCGAGAGCAACAGCCGTCTTGATATGTGGCAATACGCTAAGTCAGATCATGAAATATGGATGATATAGAAACAGGTTACTTATAATTGTTCCAGATAACAATGTAACGTAATAACAACCGTTTATTAAGAGCCGACATGTGGCATGCTTGAGGTTTGAAAACAGGTTAGTAGGGTGAAAAACTTAATTTTCATGACCACTTTCTGGCTAAGATGTTTTGATGATTGATTTGACTTTCTTGAACCTTTTAAAAAATATTTAGCCCCAGTGTCCCTCGCAAAAATCCCGGCAGTTTTTTCTAGAGGCGTAAATCCAAAATGGCCGCCCGCGACAATATGAAAAAATATAACTTTTGACATATAAAAGCTACAAATATGAATAAATACACTTTTTTGGCTAATTCGACCACAAGGAATCCATTTCTGACGTCAATTTGGTATTAAAACAAATTTCTGACCCTAAAATCCAAAATGGCCGACAACTTTGGATAGAAAATCAATTTTTTGAAGCGAAACAAAATTTGATCCCTTTGCAGGGTGGTATGAATGCCTCCACCGCATGAAGCGAGGAGGCAAGTATACTGAAAATATAATATATGTATTGGATTACACCTCCTGCCAGGCTATGTTCTGAATCCTCAGATTCTGATAAATATGTCATGCTATTCTGTTTACCATCATCTGGTTTTATTTTCATGCCAGCTTCACTTAGCCTTTCCGAGACGAGCCTGAGGTGGTAAATGTGCTTAACAGCATTTCTGCTGTATATGATTATATCATTAATGGAGACAAAGCAACACTGATCAATCCATGTAGCACCTGTCCATGGTGCGTTGGAAGAGGCTGAAGCATTGGCCAGTTCATACGGCATTCGCTTGAACTCAAATAGGCCGCTATGGCAAGTGAAGGTTGTTTTGTATCGATACTCTCGTGCTACTGGAATCTGCCAGTATCCACTTTTGAAATCTAAAGTGGAAAACAACTTGGCAGACAGTAGGAGTCTGAGTCCCATAGAGGTTGGTGCGGCACAGACAAACCAGGAGTCGGCAGATGGGTTTTTGTCGATTCTAGAAACCGTGCAGAGACACATGGGGCAACTACAGGCCTGCATGGATAAGCAGAAGTCCCGCACAACTAGGGGCACCGAGGTGAGTCAACACCTTGGAGCAAACAAGAGAACGCAGGCAGTATTGTGGCCCACGCACACAGATGCACAAAGGACGGTGAACCTGAACCCCAACCACTGCGCCAACAAAGAACTGACGGGATGTCGTGAACAGCCAACCAGCCAATCTACACATGCTGCAAAGGGCTAGGCCATTACGCGAATGTTTCTCTGTATCAAGCCAGGCTTTAAGGGCCACTAATAGCAAAAATGTCACCATTTTGTATATAGCTAAATATTGCTGGAGAGCAGGTCCATGCCCTACTCGATACTGGTGCTGCCAGATCACTCATGGCTGAAAAATAACTATTGTGTCTCAAACTGGGATGTCTGTCATTACTTTGGCCATCCGGTCTGGTATGCAAACTTGGCTTAACTCCCCTGCCAGTGATCGGTGAAACACAAGTCAAACTCATGGATGCCGACGCGCTCCCAGTACTGGTCACAAAAGACTTCCCACATGAGTTGCTGATAGGCAGTGATGCCATCAGTCGAGGGAATGGGAAGATTGATTATAGAACGAGGAAAGTGACATCGTTTGGTCAAAACTTCAGCATTACGCCATATACAGACTTCATCCCCCGTACATCCTCTGTCTGAGAGCTGTTGCCACCCTTGCATCAATGACGTCATGAAGGGGTATACAGACGTTTTTTGACGAGGACGTTTTCAGCCTTGGTCACTGCAACTTAATTACCCTCACCATCAAACTTACTGGCTGCTGACCCCATAAACTGAGGGCTGGTCAACGATATGATAAAAGCGGGTGTTATCTAGATTTTAACATCACCATGGGCGGCGCCAGTCACATTGATCCCCAAAAAGATGAATCATACCTAGATCTTCTGCATCAACTACTGTAAGCTTAATTCGGCCACGGCAAAAGCCTCCCCAGCAAACACGAGGCGTTGAACCAATGTTGTTCCAATGTTGGACCACTATTTCCGAATCTGGTCCAGCATTAAAACAACATTCGTTCAGCGTGTCGTGTTCGCTGGGTCAGACTCCTATTGCCTGCCAAGTTGTTTTCGACTTTAGATCACAAAAGTGGATACTGGCAGATTCTAGTAGCACCAGAGTATCGATACAAAATAACCTTCACTTGCCATAGCAGCATATTTAAGCTCAAGCGAATGCCGTATAAACTAGCCAACGCTTCAACCTCTTTCAACGCACCATGGACAGGGGCTACATGGACTGATCAGTGTTGCTTTGTCTCCATTGATGATATAATCATATACAGCAGAAATGCTGTTGAGCACATTTACCACCTCAGGCTCGTCTCGGAAAGGCTAAGTGAAGCTGGCATTAAAATAAAACCAGGTGATGGTAAACAGAAGAGCATGACATATTCATCAGAATCAATCTGAGGATTCAGAACATAGCCTGGCAGGAGACTGTGTAATCCAATACATATATTATATTTTCAGTATACTTGTCTCCTCGCTTCACGCAGTGGAGGCCTATATACGACATATACGTGCTGGATTGTATTGTATTCTATTTTTTTTTTAGTATTGTAATTTGTGATTGTTATTTATAGGTATGCATTCATCTATAGGCATATTAACTGTTGCATTCATACCACCCTGCAAGGGGATGATCAAATTCTGTTTGGCTTACAAAAATGGATTTTCTATCCAAATTTGTCGGCTATCTTGGATTTTAGGGTCAGAAATGTGTTTTAATACCAAATTGACGTCAGAAATGGATTCCTTGTGGTCGAATCAGCCAAAAAATGCATATTTGTAGCTTTTATATGTCAAAAGTTATTTTTTCATAATGACGCAGGCGGCCATTTTGGATTTACGCCTCTAGGAAAAAATGCCGGGATTTTTGCGAGGGACACTGGGGCTAAATATTTTTTAAAAGGTTCAAGGAAGTCAAATTAATCATCAAAACATCTTAGCCAGAAAGTGGTCATGAAAGTTAGGTTTTTCGCCCTACTAGGTGTAGGTGTATTTTGCTAAGCATATTACTGACGGTCGATGTGTAGATGACATAATGTACATAATTTGTCGTTGTTTGAGAGTGAATCAAATTCAGTGTTGTGTAGTTTGCTTTCGGCAAGTAAACTAGTTCTCTGTGTAGCGAAGTAAGAACAAGTAATATTAAAAGTGAATTTCGTCGTCAATAGAGTTTGATGTACATGTTTGACATGTGCGCTGTTCTAGTGGTATTTTTTGCGGCTTGACATGCCTTCCTCGTTCAATTTCTAGCATGTGTGAGCTCATTCTTAATCTTGATAGCGCCTTTATCCACCTTGTGTCGGGGATGTAAAACAGATATTCTTCTAGCGAGTGGTCGAATTTGAAGTTTATGTACGTTCGCAATTTTAAGGAGTTTCAGGCTTTGCTAGACCAATCAATTTTATATGTATTAATCAAACATAATTTAACTAGTTTGTTGAGACGATTGGCATTTTCTACCCTATGATTTTCCCAAACGTCGGGGTGGTTTGTTCGGAATAATAATGACCTGCTAGTGCACCAAACAGTCGTTAGTGAGTCGGTCCAGGGTAAATTCCCACACCGTGTTACTGTCTAAGACTTTGACAAAACGTCTGGTGCACCACTGCGGCGTTTGCAACGCTACTCCTCATCTACGACCAAAATGTCACGTCTACTAGGGGGTAGGGGCGGGGGCCCTAGGGTAGTGGTTATCACCGCTGCCTTTCACGCCAGAGTTCGGGGTTCGGTTCCCGGTCTCGGCGGTTTGAAAGAAACAAAAAATGTTTCTTCCTCATCCACGTGTGAAAGTCAGTATTGTGGGGAGCCTCCGTGACCGAGAGGTAGCGTGCTCGGCCTCAGACCGCCAGGGCTCGAATTTCGAATCCTGTGTCTGGAGGACAGTGTCATCTCAATCTTACCATCCCCAGGGGGTTCTCCTGGCCCAGTTTAGCTTATATGTGCACAAAGGTGGCCTAAAGCCCGATTCATTTCATTTACTAGGGGGTAGACGTTGCTGGGGCGTTAGCTGCAAAATGTATACAGAGATCGTGACGCGCATTTCATTAGTCCTGACACTTTCATCGTCTACCACCCCGGTAATGCCGAACATTATCCCACTAATTATGCGTCAGGAATATACTGATATCGTTTTCTTGTGAAAGTGTTTAGCCTATATCGCAGGTATGTTGAAGTTAGGCATAATGTTCATGACATGTTTCAATAGATATAGAACAGTTGATGTTTCTTTCGTAAATTTTGTGTAATGATATTGATTTATCATGGTACCGCTGTTATGTTGCACGGATTTTTAAAGGTATTATGATAATTTTATAAAAAAACATATTTTCATTAGCTTGGTGTGAGAATTGCGGCAAGATTAATAAAATTGAAAAGAAATATAAGCTAAACGAACTTCAAAGTGTAAACAATATATTTAATAACAAACAATTTAAATCTGCTCTGAATGCTTCTAATTGTAGCTCCATTAGTCTTTAGGTCAGTGTGTTAGTCATGTCACTGTTAGCAGTGCACGCTGAGCTGTAATAGCATGTTTAACCCTTTCACCCCTGAAGCCCGTTTGTATGTGCTGAATGTTATGGCATTCAGCACATAAAAATGGGCTTCAGTGGTGAAAGGGTTAAGCCTACACGCTCATCTTCACTGAAACTAACAAGGGGAAATACTATCACGGGGTTTTAAAAACACGCTAATTGGAGGAGAATTGACACCTTTTTCCAAAAATATATAGTATATAATATTGATGCAAAACAAATTCAAATGTTGAATTAATATCTTTTAAAGTTGAGCAAGGAACAAAAGTTTACATACTAAAATACATAGGCCTATACATATTTATGGTAGTAGCTTAGCGAACACAGTTTTGATACAGGTCTAGGGCCTACCTCAGAAATGGGCAATGATGTAATTTATAGGCTAATTTCTTACTTTAATTTAACTTCATACGGTTCATAATGTGATAGAATATGTTCTAAGTCACTGAGATTGTATGCGTCAGTTTAATAGTTTATTTACTAGCTTGGGTAGATATTAAACCTTTTACTGTTGTAAAATCATTGTGTGTATGATTACCCCGTGTGGGAACGCTGGTCGTTATGCCCCAGTCACACTGTACGGTTGGGCCGTCTCGGCGGCTCCGGAGGACCCTGGATGCCGAACCGAGGTGAACCTGGGTCACCCGGGAAATGAACCTAGCCGACACCTGGATGATCCGGGATCACCGTGGCCGTCCTGGGATGCGCCAGGACGCTCCAATTTTTTTTTTTAAAGTTCAAAACTTTCGTGGCCAGTCCCGGATCCCTCCCGGTGGTTTTGCTTCGGGATAGCATCGGGAAAGCACCGGGAAATACCGGGATCACCGGGAAGGCACCGCGACCACCCGGGAAAGTGTTTTTCATTACGGTACCAAGCCGGTTGACCCAGGTGACCCCGGTGGTCCCGGATGTTGATCCCGGTGATCCTGGATCGGCCCGGTTCACCACGGTTCACTAGGGTTCACCACGGTTCACTAGGGTTGGGTACGGTTGACCGGGGTGTGGCATCCCGGTAGGCTCCGGTTGGTTCCGGGTGTTCGCGGGTAGGCCCGGCAGCGGCCAGAAGCATCCCGATTTCGCGCCGGTGGCACCCCAGTGGTTACGGTTGGTACCGGTTGGTACCGGCTGGTTTTGACGTGAGTACGGATGGTCACGGTGCTGAACGGTGATCACGGAATTCTTGGAGCGGGGGTAGGCAATATAAAGTGCAAAACTGCTCATGCGTTTCATCATGCAATTTAAACTTTGACGGTGAACATTTTCCAGATTCTGTTCAGGAGAGCCGTGCAACCAAGAAACATTATCAACGTCCGCCGTCTGCACTTGTACGATGGGCAGACCAGCGAGCGACCAACATGCTTATCGCTCGAGTCCTTCTCAATCACCTTTTCAAACAATGTATATGTGCGACCCTCCCAGAATACTCCCCTTTTCAACCAATTTATGTGTGCGACCCTCCTCAGACACTACCCCTCCCTCCCAGAATATTCCCCCCTTTTCAACAACTATACGATTATGCGACCCTCCCAGAATCTGCCCCTCTCTCCCAGAATATTTTTCACTTTGGGAGAGAGTTGTAGATTCTCTGCGATATCCATGTAGTTTCTACAAAACCCACGCCCACTCAACATTTTCTCAGTAGGTAACGTGACTGAATGATGCGTCTGATTGGTTAGAGTCTGTAGTGCAATGATAATTGGGTATATATGATGATGATATTATAATCCGGTGGCTCTTTTCTGATACAGGCCAGTTTCAACAAGCAGTACACTGTGGTACAAAGCTGACTGGCTCGATGTTTTTTTTAAATGTTGGCAACGTTGGCCCAATATTAACTCATAGTTGGGCAGATATCGGGCCGTGTTACACTCCAGGGGGGAGGCTCATGCATATTAATCTAATGTGACGTCAGAATTATCAACTATGGGATTTGATTGGTAGTTCCCCAATTGCCTCGTCCAATGACGTGTCACCACTGCATAAACGACGTGATTGGCTATAACATCGCGTAGTTTCTCTCAACGTCCGCGTGAAAACACGAGCATTTTTGTTTCAAATTGTTTTAATCATGGTTGCTGAATTACTCATACGTTGACCAAACATTTGCAAATCATTGACCAAATGACCTATATATATATATATATATATATATATATATATATATATATATATATATATATATATATATAGCCTACTCAAAATAAATGATACAAATCGGTATGAATATTATCACATGAAATAGAGGGCTGTTTAGCTGGTTATGAAGTATGTCTCTTGGTCAATAAGGGACTTTTTGAAATAGCCTGTATTTTGTCAAATACAAATAGGCTATATTATGAGCTCCTGAGAAAAAGTCGAAAAAACCCCACAAGATGTAAACATGTCCATTGACTAGAACTGCAGAAGTTGTTTAATGTTTGTGCTGCGCATTTACCAGTTAATCGAGATATAAAGACGAAATTCCCGCATTACTTATTTTGGACATACATGTCCGAAAGAAAGCCAAAATAAAATTACCGATTTTTTGATGATTTTAGCCTGATTGTGTCGCTTTGCGCTAGAAAACAAAACCCAGTAAACAAGAGTTGTTGACCCAATATTGTGTCAATGTTGGGCCATTGTCGAAGACAGTGGACCAATATTCAAACAACATTGGTCCAATTTCCCTTGTTTGCTGGGGAAAAACAGAAAATATCATGTATAATAATAATTATGTCATGACCCAACAAACACGAGACTTTGAGCCAATACAGCATTAATGTTCGCCCATGGTTTAGGGCACTGCCCCAACATTAAAACAACATTGGCTCAACATTTCGTGTTTGCTGGGGATCACAGGTTCGGCGTGCGGGACCGAAGCAACAGTTTGGCACACGTCTGAATGCCCAAGGGGTTATCAGTGGTTATAGCCATAGTTATAAATAAACATTAAATACAAAAAATCACGTCATGTAATACTAACATTATCCTGACGACGTCTGATAAGTGTTTATGTAGATATCGGCATTTGAATTAGATATGTAAAAATACAGCCCATGTCCAAGGAATATGAATAATAATATCTTTATTTATTTCAGTGACATACATAGTAAAATTTCCAGCCCAAAATGGCTTACAAGTCACTCTAAATACAAAAATACATGTGCGGGTGCTGGTGACAGTGTGGCCCGACAAGCACGAGGTGTCCGGTTGACGCCGACTCAATGCTGGCCCAACGTCTACGACGTTGACCCACCCCCGAACCAGCCCCGACCAAACACCCCTGCCTGACGGGAAAAGCGGCTCAGTTTTACATAATCATCCACACGGATGTGGGACCATCTAATGACCACTAGCTCAGTGTACATGACCTAATAAATCTGTTTACATATACCAATGATTATATGTCAATTTTAATAATTACAATAATTACAATAATTATAAACACTGTTGTCATAAATGCATGATATCTATCTGAACACAACACGAGTAATTCATAATCGGAATAATTTCGATTTTCTGTCTTTCCATGCAGCCTCCACAAATTTTGAGAGAGGTTTCCAAAAATGTATAACTAAAAATGAAAATTTGTCAGCATTATTCAGTTCTAAAAAATTGTGATTGTTTTCAGTCACAGTTTGAAAAATCGTTGTTCTAAAAGTGTCATATAGGGAACATATAAATACAAAGTGAATTTCGTCTTCTGTTTCAGAAAGGTCAAACATATTACATAAACGTTCTTCAACTCGTAAACTTCTAAATGTTTTTGTTACAGGATCTCGTATTCTTTTATAACGTCCAGTTTCTAAAGTTATAGGTAAAATGCCTGTGATCCATTGAATTAATTACCTTCTTCTTGGTTTTGAAATATATTGTTTAACGTGGCTAGAAAAAATTAGTGTGGTTTTAAATGTGATATATCTGAGTAATTTGGGTTTGTTGTGCATATCAATCAACCAGGTTGTTTCCATCAGTTTAAATAATTTTGACTTTATCTCATTCAAATCATAACAATTGGTTTTCCATAAACTTCCATCATAAAGGGATAATCGTACTAGCAATTGTTTAAAGTTACTGCACCAATTGTTTTTATTTGTCATTGATAGATCAATATCTCGTTGAAGAACATGACTGGTTATACTGGTATTAGGTGATTTCATCATTCTTTTCCAGAATCTAAAAGTACTTGAATAATGTCTATATTTGACAGCAATCCAGCCCATTTCACCATATAAAGCAGGCAAAGGTGCGAATTTATGTACCCCCAAATAAAATCTCATAGCATTTTCATGCACTTTATTACACATTTCTGTATTTTTAAAGCCCCAAATTTCTGATGCATAATCTTGCACCGGTTCTACAAGGGAATCATATAATTGACAATATGTGTTATATCCTACATCTTTTAATAAGTGACATGTTGAAATCAACTTACCAAATGCTCTTGATGCAGCGCATGTTCTATTTTTTATACAATGTACAAATGTAAGATGTTCGTCAAACGGGATACCTAGGTATGTATAATGAGTAACAGTTTTTAAATGGCAATTACCACATTGAAATTGAAATAAAGTACAAGGTTTTCTAGTTTTCCTGAAAAGAACGACATTAGATTTATCTTCGTTAATATTCAACATCCATTTTTTACACCATTTATGACAATAATCTAATATGTTCTGCAAATTTTCATCTGATTCACTCATAAGCACAATATCATCTGCATAAAGTAGAATACTGAGTTTCTTTCCACCTATGTCAATTCCTAAATTTGTTAACACCTACAGCCAGTTCATTGATAAATAATGAAAATAATATAGGAGACAGTGTATCTCCCTGTCTTACACCAGACGTTACATTAAACCAATCGGTGGGTAAAATATTTAATAAAATACCTGATTTATTATCATCATACATATTTTTATTGAATTGTACAATTTCCCATCAATACCATATTCTAGTAAACGTAAAAGATCTCTATTCACACGATCGAAAGCTTTCTCCATGTCAAGAAAGGCTGCAAATGTGGGTTTATTTTCATGTAATCGATTTTGAATAGCACTTGACAAAGTAAATATATGGTCTGAACAGGATCTGTTTTTACGGAATCCATTTTGTTCATCAACGAGTATATTACATATATTAGTGTACGACGCTATTCTATTACTAGTCTAGTATAGATGAATATAATTTACCAACACAAGATAAAAGGCTAATACCTCTGTAATTTAAAGGCAAAAAAGGATCTTTTTTTGAGCACTTTGGGATAGGTGATATAAATCATTTTTTCCATTCTGCTGGTATAATACCACTTTCAAAAACAATTGAGAAAAATCTGAAAAGTGTGATGGTAACATCATAATTGCACAGCACTTCGTTTGGTATACCATCACATCCTATTGCTTTATTATTTTTTAATTTCAATATAATTTTTTCTAATTTATCGTATGACAAACCTGAGTTAAGAAAAGTATTACATTTATATCCATTCTGCATTATTTCAGTCTCTTTCGTCGCTTTTTTTTGAATAATACACACAGGCGGCGGGGGCCCGGGGTGACTCCGGGATGCATCTACAACCGGGGTTCTCCGGGAATACACCGGCCCCATACCGGGGCGGACCGAGCTGATCCGGGAACACCGGGAGGACGCCGGGGGGACACCGGCAACACCCGTGAAGAAAAAATTCCTGGACCACCCAGAACCCCCAACACCGGGGTTCTCTGGAGCCGCCGGGACGGCCAAACCGTACAGTGTGACTGTAGCATTAGTGAGACTTTGTAAACGACCTTGTATTGTGCACCTCATGACGTGTGTCGGGACAGTCAGTGTCGGTCGTTACAACGTCTGACGTCGATAATTAACGTCATACGTTAGACGTAAAGTGGTGCACTAGGCACCTGATGTGAGAGCACCAATTTGTTTCACCAATAAAGTCAAGAGACGCCTGTGAGTTGTACACGATTCTCAAATAACAGCTTTTAGGCAAGGAGATCAAGCAAATCCAGTATTTCAACGCTAGAATTAATTATTTGTAATTTTCACCCACATGAAGTTGTATGTCGCGCTAACCATGATAACGAGACACAGCTTCAAATTAGACTTTCAATTAGATTACGACATAATTTGTCGTGGTGATTAATTAAAGCAGGTGAGTCGTCGCCAATGCGCGTGTATAAAAATGATTCATAGACTTGCATTGAGTAGCCTACTCTCCATGGAGGGGATTCCTTTTTATGGGAACTGATATTACTATTAGATCTACTACGCTTATTGTTGCCCTCCACGTAACGACGTAGGCCTATACCCAAATTTATATGCATGGACTCAGTTTGTGATATGTCCAAGCAAGGATAGGCTTAGCCTACTACCTTGATTCCAGCAAACACGAAACATTCAGCTAATGTCGTTTAAAAGTTGGTCCATGTAATCTGTAGGCCCCCTATTATCAAAAATACATAAGATGTATTTATGGTATTATGTTATTTAGTTTTAGAGAGTGAAAAGGGAAAATGTAAATTTTCCAGCAATGTTTTTTCTTGCTATCACTTATTTCACTTCGTTTACAATCTAATGGCCAAAACGAAATACTCTACCAACTAAAAAATAAAGCGTATAATAATGTTGTTTGTTGAATGGAAAACATAGACCTAACTGCTATGTTCTATTAAAAATATATTTTGCTGTTTAAGTTCCACAAAAATAGATACTCTTACGACTACATGCGTAGGCCTACGTGTAGATAACTCGACAAACGTGGCCATATCAAGAAATAATTATAGACTGATTATTATTTGACATATCAAGATTATAAAATAATCAGTTTCCATCCAGTTCAAGCCGAACATTACCTACCAATCCAGGTGGGGCGCCACCCCTCACCCCCCCCCCCCCCCCCACCACCTCTCCGTAGGCTACACTCGAAGGGGAATTCCCGTTCATAAATACAATAGGTCTGAGGCTTGAAAATCAATCAGTTTCGCCTACTACATCCACATTCTTTAACGGTACAACGTGAGTCAGCTCCCAATTGATCATCATCTAGCATGTGACAGCAAATTGCACTTATGCCTACAACAGGCAGCAGCAGTCACGTGGCAAAAGTATCAGAAATAGCCGTACCGTTACACGTGTGTCTACATCGATAGAAAGCAAGAGTCTGCAGCATCGTAAGACGAGAACTTGGGTATAGGCCTGTGGGCATTATATGACATGCATAGACCTCTAACTGTTCTAATTCTGTTAGAATCTCCATGAAACTTCCTTTAGAAATTAGAAATTCGCTCTGCGAAAACACAAAACAGTTTCCAGAAGAAATTGAAAACATGTATTTGTTGTCAGGCTTTTCCGACTTGGATCCGACTTGGATCCCACTCCAGTGGAAGGTGATCATGCTGCGCACATTGTATTGTGCGCCCACAAAGTGTGCTCAGCGAATCATGACGGCCCACCTACTCTAAAGTAGGTAGGTCGTCATAATTCGCTGAGTAAACATTGTAGTAGGTGAGTCGTTATGATTCGCAAACAATGGCAAGCCTGCGCAGCGCTTTCCTGCGCAGCATGGTCAACTCACAGGTCCAGGTGGGTCGTCATGATTCGCTGAGTAAATATACCTATATGAATATTGCTTTATGTCGCTTTTTGCACAATCATGGCAATATCGCGACAGAAGAAAGCCCGAAGACGGGACAATGCCCTACTCTTATTTCGAATGACTTCAAGGGTTCTTTATAGTGCACAGTACCATAGGCAGCACTGTACACTCCAGGCCTTTGAACAGTTTGGAGCTCTGTATATGTACAACCACGACGACAAATATCCGGCCCGACCGGGATTCGAAACTGGTACCTCCAGATTACAAGCCCCAGTCGATACGAATGAGCCATAGGGGCCGGCCGATTCGCTGAGTAGACATTGTGGGCGCACAATGCATCCACGTCCACAGGAGTGGGGGTCGCAGCAATGTTGGCTTAAATATTATAGTTCAGTGAAGTATAACGACACAGCTGCTTTAACGTCTCGTGCTTGCTGCGCAGTTGCTGCTGTTGACTTCTAACAGCAGTTTCTGCTACAGCCTACCAAATCAAGATTCTGCTGTTGTCACAACATCAGCAACTCCAGTAGCATCCTGCATTCCCAGTTTCTGTATCAGCTCTGCCCAGCCCGCAGGCTGATAACCAATCACCTGCCGACTTGACATGTCACGTGCGGCGCCGTGGGTCACTGAATACGGCGGGCTGTCAGATGTCATGTGTGTCTGAAGCCCGCCACTCCTGCCACGTATTCAACGAGGTGATGCGAGCCAGAAACCACCCCGTAGAAACACTTCAACGACTCGGCAACCACAGGTGTGTTGACCTTACCTCACCTTGACCCGGTCGGTGAACACCGTATTAACTGCATGCTTCAATTGAGTCGTACACTTCGGCTTGCGTGCGTGAACGTTTACAATGGGATTGTATGCTCTCACTTGAATGAGACGTACACATTTTACGTCAGTCAGTCATTGGAAACCGCAAAACATGCAGGTAGGTGACCAATACATGTTGACAAAAACAATAATATTAACATTAAAGTAATTTATGATAATTATAAACGCATGACGATTATACTGTTAGTTATTACTATAGGGGGCCTATAGGCTGAGGGGGGGGGGGGGGGGGATGGCTAAGCTGTGTTTATAATTACAATTAAAATGTAGCTCAGCTTTATAATCATGGTAATGTATAGCCTAGTTAAGGCTATGCATGCTGGTCGACTAATTTAACCTACCATAATCATTTTGGTCGTCCCCATTTCACATGTGTAGAAAGATTGTCAATGACATTCGCTTTATAAGACCAGGGCCTGCGTGAAGCTGAGTTATTTTACCTAATACTTGTATTTTGATTTCCAATGGTTTAAACATGTTAAGTACCTGATATCATCATAATTTCAACACCCAAAGCGGTAATTTGGTAACCCCAACAAACACGAGACATCGACCCAATGCTGGTTTAATGTTGGGTCAGCGTTATTAAACCATCATTGGGTTAACATCCCGTGCTCGCTGAGACATGAATGTAACATTTATAATTCTGCCTATTTCCTCATCAAATTGGTAGTTTTTCGTGAACAAAATGCTCCATTTAGCATGTTTAGATCATGTAGGCATAGGGCCCATCTACGTAGATAAAAACAGATAGGATATTTAAGACAAGTTTTATTTCAAGTCGCACAGAGTAAAAATATAACATTAGCTCTAAAGAGCAAGTACAAGCGACATGTAAAATAAACAAAAGAGATAGCTTAAGAACTAAAACAAGCAGGTTGATTTACGGGAAGTTAAGATGAAATGTAAAAAAGTAGGTAACGATTATATAGAAAAAAAACTAAAATGCACACATATGTAAGAACATAAATTATATGTTTAAAAGTCACTTAATACAATTTGGCACATTAAAATAGATTAAAGATTATATAAGGAAACTCATACTGTTTATGATTAAATTAATATTGATATTACTATTAACATGATTAATAACAGATAGTAATATTATTTAACAGACAGTAAACTGTAAACCTTGAACCAAATGCGGTTTTGCGCTGGTCCAACGCCTCCGCTGGCGCAACACTAAACCGCCATTGGTTCAAAGTTTGGTTCAACTCTCCAGGGGCGGATTTAGGATTATCCAGTTCACGATTTACACCAAATGACTACCGGTACCCATGGTACCAGTAACGTTGGACATCAAATAAAAGCAGCCAGATGTAATCTTGGCAGCTAAGTATAAAATATTGTTCACCTCTATGGTCCCCTGCGAATGTTAAAGATATTTTATTGTTAGAAAGAGTGCAGCGCCACGCCACAAAGTATATTTTAAATAATTATTCTGATATGTCATATGGGAAAGATGCATAAAACTTTTCTAGTTATATTGAACTTGTCGGATCTTTACATAGTTTACGGTCCTCTAACAAAGGTAGTCTACATTGCTTAAATTATCTAGAGTAAAAACGACTGCCCTCCAAGTTTCCTATTTTTATTGCCTTGTGCGTTTGTTGAATTTCTTGCCTCGGCATATACGTGAGGTAAGCAGTGTATTTTCTTTTAAAAAACATGTTAATGACCTCTATTTTTCAATTTTATGTAATTTTAATATCAACGAACGCTGCACGTGGAGTTTAGTACGTAATTGTGTTTTTTGTCGTTCATAGTATTCTAGCTGTTTTACATTCATAATATTTTTTTTTTTTTTCATACATTTATATATAATCTAATATTGTCTTTTTCTGTATTATATACATGATATATTGTTATATTTTATGTTATGTATTACTTCCGTTTAATACATCCAAGTAGTTTAAATTTTCACTTACAATTCCATTTATACTATCTATATGTTGTATATTTTATACTTTGTCGTGTGTACTATATCTTATATTTTATTTTGTATCTTATTACATTATTGTGAACAGTTTTGCAAAAATAATGTTTTTAGATTAGCTGTCAAGCCTAGTAGAGGTCGCGTGCGACCTTTTCTTGGCAGCTAAGTACTGCTAAGTGATAATGTGATTATATCACAATCATATTTAGTATGTATATATTTGTGTGTTTATATACATGATATATGTATTTATGTTTCCACTGTACATAAAGCTAAATAAATAAATAAATAAAATAGGCCCATATACATGATATACATATCAAGGGTAAGACCAGGTGAACATAATTTTTATTATAGTAGGCCTACTGAGATGTTAATGCAGGTATAAGGTAGATATATGTCACATTATAACATGATTAACGTTAACGTTATATGAACTCTTCACCTCCTACGCATGTGTCCTTGGACATTTTTTCAAGCAGATCATTTTCAAAGAAATGATATTGAGCAGTTACCAGGTTACAGTTCATCGAAATGAGGAACCCTAAGATTTGGTTTTCATATTTAAAGAGTATAAGGCCTAATATACTAGGCATATACATGATATACACATAATACACTTGAATATCTTATAAAATTGTGTTATATTTACTTCGATTTAGGGAAATCTCAAATTCACAGACGACAGTGAATCAAAATGTGATGACATTTTAGAGTACGTTAACCCTTAACCCTTTCACTGCCAAATTATTCAATTTGAATTTTCACCCACCTGAAATTGTGTCTCGCTGACGCGATCCACAACTTCAAGTGGGTGAAAATTATTCAATTTGACAAAATGGAGGTAGACTCTTTTCAAATCTTGCTGATTGATATCTCATTTTATCTTTAGCATGTTTAAAAGGTGGTACTTAATCAAAATGGGCTAATAAAAAATGAAAACCCGAATATATTCGGCACCGGTGGTTGAAGGGTTAACACACTAAGCACGACTGCCGTTTTGATTCTATTTTATTAGCCGATCAAATCACTGTTATTGTGAGCCAAATGAGTGTTTAAACATTCCGATTTACAAATGTTTGGTCTCAAATTAAACAAACATGGGTTATTTTCACCCAATTGTGGTTGTGGATCGCGGTAGCGAGACAACTTAAAGTGGGTGAAAATTGTCTTTTGGATGTAGTGCTCAAAGGAGAGCACGTGAACCTATGATTCTTGTAGTAAGTATAAATATAGACCGGTCTTGATGCGAGTTCAGTGATATAAGTGATATAGCAATCGGAAGGTACGGTATTGTCCCGAATTCGAGCATCCTTCTGTCGCGATATTACCACAATCTGCTCAAAACGATGTAAAGTAATAAACACTCTAGAACCAACTTGTGTCACAGTTTACTTATACAACAAGGTTCCACCCAGCAAACACGATACGTTGAACCAATTTTGTTTTAATGTTGGGCCGACGTCGAAGACGGTCGCCCAACATAAAAACAATGTTGGCTCGGCGTATCGTGTTTGCTGGGCACTAGCTTTCAAGAAGGATATACTCAGCAAACGCATAACGTTCACCCGATGTTGGAACAATGTTGGTCCATCGTCTTCGACGCTGGTTCAATATTATTCTAACATTGACCGAACGTTTCGTGTTTCGTTCAGCCAATGTTGGTACAATGTTGGTCCATCGTCTTCGAGGCTGGTCCAATATTATTCCAACATTGACTGAACGTTTCGTGTTCCGTTCAGCCAATGTTGGTACAATGTCGGTCCATCGTCTTCGACATTGGCCCAACATTGTCTTAATGTTTCGTGTTTGCTGTGTAACGGAATGAGTAAGATGAAATGTAAATAGGACGGCCCCTCAGAGCTAGAGAATCCTCTCTGCCTTGCTGCGACTTATAATGTTAATATGACCCTGCATCTTCGAGGAGGCGGATCTAGTCCATTTACGGTCCGACAGAAATATAAACTTGTCCTAGGGAAATTTAGCTAACCATGCTAGCACACCTGCATGATAAAAAAACTGTTACGAAAATTCCACAGAAGAACAAAATTTGTCATTACAAACTCATATTATTGTGAAAAAGACGAGACAGGAGTGCGGACATAATGTCCGTCGGGCATAATGTCCGTCAGGCGGATATTAGCAATGTTAACCCTTACAATGCTGAAATATTTGTGTGTAAGCCATGAAGACCAAAGGGTTTTTTCAATTTGAAATCATCATAAATGGATTAGTTAGCTGTGTGTCCGTTTCAATTAAAATACCTATGTTATGGGTATACGACCATTATAAATATTTTTGCTCTTACAGTGCGGGGATCGACTTTAGACGTCATAATCTGACGTCTACGGACGTCAGATTCTGACGTCTAAAGTCGATCCCCACACTGAAAGGGTTTATTCTGTGGCATCTACATGTAGACCGTGTAGAGTGCAGCCCTAATAATGCCAGTTAGGCTGTGTCCGCGAGTGACGGAAGTTAATTATATGATGTATCTTGACGTCACCGTCGCATAGTGAAATTAAGCAAATGATCAGATTTACAGATATAACAATTACTATTCGGTGGATTATTATCTGATAGGATATATTGCGAGTATACAATATCGTGTCCAACGTTATTCATGTATACTTGTATGTGTTAATTTTGCTTTTAACAGAGAATGTTAATTGATATGGGAAGGAGGTGAATATGTGTGCCTATCCAACATTATGGTTTCAGGTTGGGCCACTGCATGTCCTTGGTTTAATTAAGTCTGGGTAAAAGAAATTTCAAAGCAAAGGTTCGCGATTTCCTAAAAAAAAAACCCAGATAGGCCCCTACTAAAAAAGTTGTGACACATATATTTAGCAAGTTACGCAATATTTTTTTAACAATTCTCGTATCTTTCAAGAATGTAGTAAACACTCCTGATGTTAGCTAATAGCATGCTTAGAGGATACAGCCTCCATATCCGATTTCATTCTGGTATAAAAATATACAATTTCAGGCCGAATGCGAAACATGACGTTTGTCAGATTATGTGATTTACTTTGCTTTAAATCCCTGGGTATGTTATGTCAGAGTGTTATTAATCGTAAGTAATCTGCCTTTAGCCACCTCATACAATTAGTCTGACAACTTCCATTTATGTCCGTTGCCCTGGGCGACATCAGTGGACATGAGATTAATTAGCGACACAATGTAATCATGGTAATAGAATTATTCCTTCAGGCCAAGCTTGCTAATACCTGAACCAGCACTATAGACCAGAGACGGTGGTCCAACATTAAACCAGCACTGTCGTTAGTTGGTTATCTTATTTAATCAGTCCCGACCATATTCGGGACTGGTCGTGAGGGGAATGGCTCACAAATCCCAAATATTATATTCGGGAAGTATAGCCAACGGGCTAAGGTGAATGTGCTACAATCATGACAATGGCGACCTACGTAAGATCGTCGTATTATAAACCCTTGAAGCACTCAAGTCACACACAAGGCAAAATTATTTTGAAAAAATATAATAGACAATACAATAAACTACCCATGCATACTATGATGTCTTTGAGGACTTTTAATCTGGTAGACCTATGTTGATCTTGATAACTTCATAACAGGGCGTAGTACATGTACTAGTAAACAACCTTCTTTTTGAGATGGTCAGTTCACAACTAAAATTGAAAATGCAGTAATACCTAGGTAATTAATAATGGTTTAAAATAACATTATCAGAAAATATACCGCTTTGGAAACAGGAAGATAATATGCATTATTAGCATCCCGGTCTCAATCATATCCTGCTATCCGGAGCATGGACACGGAAGGCATTGCTGAATGACTTAACCTCTACAGCGCGGGGATCGACTTCAGTCGTCAGAATCTGACGTCTGTTGACGTCAGATTCTGACGTCTAAAGTCGATCCCCGCTCTGTAAGAGTGAACATATTTGTAATGACTACAGACCCATAACATAGGTAGTCAAATGAAGCGGAAAGAGCTGACTAAGACATTTATAATGATTTCAAATTGAAAAAACCCTTTGGTCTCCATGGTTTATACGAACGCATTTCAGCGCTGTATAGGTTGATATGTCAATAATATGTCAATAAATATATATCTATCTATCTACTATAATCAGATTACAGTGTATGATCGAG
The DNA here is from genome assembly GCA_964017125.1 of Flabesymbios commensalis. Taxonomy (NCBI): domain Eukaryota; kingdom Metazoa; phylum Annelida; class Polychaeta; order Terebellida; family Flabelligeridae; genus Flabesymbios; species Flabesymbios commensalis. Next base: position 37,913,616 of record OZ024904.1, on the reverse strand, counting down.
CAGTAGCCTGTACGCTGCCATGGTAAGCCAAAAGGCAGTAACTGCTTACAGTGACAGGCTTTTATCTTTACATAGCAGATTAGTTTGGTGATCAGTAATCGTTATTTTAGTGGCCGGATATGTGGACGAACAATGTACAATCAATTTAAACACCATTTACTAATATTCCCTTGCTATAACATGTATAATGTGTACCGATCGTCGCTAATTAGATAAGCAATTATTATTATTAGATTGCTAAGTGCTCTATTTGCATGATTTGTCAGTAAATTAAATGTGCAAATGACAAATCTTTTCCTCTCGGCGCTTTGGTAATAAAGGGATATATATAGCACTCATTAGACCGGCAGATAATTATGACCCTTTAGCTCCGAGGCGACGCTCTGTTCTTTGAATAATATGCCTACGTCAGCGTTATATAATATAACATAACTACATGTATGGACATTCACATTATTATCTGTATGTGTTGTCATGGTGACCATGGTGACTGACTGCCCCGCTATGGTCACGCCTGGTGACTGCCGTAACCACACTGTGATGTGTGGGTGACTATATCTTTACAGGACATTATATCCGCATACTCCCACCTACATAAACGCCGTCACTAGTCATACAGATTATATTGGGCAGGTGGAAGTAAATAAGAAGAAGACTTTTCTGTATATATATAGAAAAGTCTTGTATATATATTTACTGTGTATATTATATACAGTCACATATTAGTATTCGCCCGGCGGACAATCTGCAATTTCGCTAACGCGGTACATCAATCCAATGTTGGTTCAATGTTGGGCCAGCGTCGAAGACGGTGGTCATCTATCAGCCTAAGTTTCTACGGATTTATCGTGGTTATGGATTAGTTCTGTAGACTGTCTCTATGATCCTGTGATTTATAAATCCGTGATTTAGCTAACCACATAAAGGTATGTAGGCTCATATATATAAGTTTTTAGCCGGCTTTATCATGTTTAGGCCTATAATCTTACTACCGTGTGTATCGATATGTACATACAAGCTTTGCATTTTTTTCTTATCCACATACAATATAATATATATGATATAGGCCTACATGTACTGATAAATAATTGAATGTTTTAAGCTGATATTTGCGTGAGAAATGCCGGTTGGCTATGAATGAGTAATGTAACACCTAAATAGTTAAAAGGTTATCACCATGGTTACTGTCCTCATATTATGTCATTCTCATGTTCATGATGTTTGGTACCTGATATATCATTTTAACCAACGACTTTGGCTGCGAATTTGAACATAGTTTTACAAATTATCAGGTGATAAATCATCTGGGGTACAAACATCAATGAAGAGTTTGGGATAGTTACCGTAATTCTTAATTTAAGGGTTGTGTGTCGTAGACAGAGTTAAGTTGAGCTGAGCTGAACTGAGTGATAATGAAAAACTGGGCCTATTGATGATACACACGATAAAATTATGTGTTAGTTGGATTTAAATCTTGAAGTGTTTCGAGAAATGTACATATACTTTGCTCATACCATGCATATGCCTACGACGTTCACCGTGTTTACAAAAATGCCACTACTTTTCCACAGAATAAAGCGATATGTCAGGTGAACAAGTCAAACGTCAAGTGACCACCAACAGTCAACGCCTCAATTAATAAGTCAATTAAATATACCTACTTGACTTGTGGTCGATGTACAAAACGCTAGACAACACGCCAAAACGTGTAACTGTTACACTCATGACAGCTGTGTATGTACTGTAGTTCACGCATGTTGTCTGTAATGAAAAGGTAAATACTGACCAGTAATTCTCACTTGAATATTTACATTAATAAAGAATGTATTAATGTTAAGCCAATATCAAAGGCGACAAAAGGTGAAATACATTATATTCGCGAGTGCGTCATGACTTTACAATGAATCGGTAAACAGGGGTGGATATGGTGAAGGCTTGGTACTGACATAACACTTTTTTTAACCCTTTAACCGCCGGTGCCGCATATATTCGAGTTTTCATTTTTTATTAGCACATTAAGTACCACCTTTTAAACATGTTAAAGATAAAATGTGATATCAATCAGCAATATTTTAAAACAGTTGACCTCCATTTTGTCAAATCTGAATAATTTCCACTCACTTGAAGTTGTGGATCGCGTCAGCGAGACACAACGTCAAGTGGGTGGGAATTCAGATTGAATAATTTGGCGGTTAAAGGGTAAAGGCAAATAATTATAACAAACTACATGCTTTACGTCTGAAGTAGGCCTAAGCAGTAAAAAGTGTTAGTAACTGAGCTTCGGTATAACATGTATAACATGTAGGCTAATAGTTTAGTTTATCCATTTAAAACGCCATCATCAAATGAATGAGAATGTTGTTCCAAATGTGTAAATATTGCTAAATGATAATGTCGTTTGATTACATTACATAACATTTGAATAAAAACATATTTAGCTCCTGAATAATATAACCGTATATTAATTACATTTGCAGACATGACCTGATGACTGGTCAAAGGTTGAAAAGCTCTGTATTTGTCAGTCGTTTGTTTATTAAAATGTTTCAGACTTGTATGCCTTTTATTATCGACATCTCAGCATTAACAGGTCATAAGTGGCACACTTTTCTTTATACCAAAGGCTGTATGAAGTCATTATAATCATGATAATAGACATGTACAGAGACAAAAACGTTATCGTGGTTATATAGCAGAGAAAAAACGTATAAAATTAATTATCATATTTATTGTAAAAAATATATTTAATTTATGATACTTTATAAGGTAATAATCAATATTCTGTCTGATAAAAATTAGATACTAATCTTTGGTATCAGCTAGACGTAATATACCATGTATAATGACACTATTTATAGGTTGTAAATATAACCATGATTTATTTTCTATTTCAGGTTGACCATCCCGGATCAGATCCCTCTTAACGTCCAGAATAGTGACCACCACATCATTACCAGGATACACAGAAGGACAAACTAACACACGGAATGGCAAGTCCATGCTAGGATGACTTCACCACGTACTGACTCCCCCGCAATGAAAAGAACCCATGCAAATATGACAGACTAGAGTCATGAATTGTTCGCAAACACAACGAATACGGAGGCGACAGATTGGGCTAGCGAGTTTCCAAACACAACGAATCAATGGTTTACAACGCTGATGATATTTACACATTTGAATATTAAGACCCATTACACAATATCCACAGCAGAGCTACTTAGCAAACGGGTAATAAAGCGGCTGGTTAATAACTGATTCCTTTGAATATTTGCTCACATGGGCTTTCCATATTTTCGTCCATCTTGATGACTTTCCTTTGAGTAGTGCCCTACTAAATTATTTGTAGTATTCTAATTTAGAAACGGATGTATTCGTCATTATTTCTGACTGACACGGAATTCATTCACTGATTCAGCAATTTTGAAATACATATTTTGTCCTGTTGTCTGATGAGTGCGCAGCTTGCAAAATCAATCATTCTGTTGCGATTTGAGTTTTCCCAACCAGGGAGTGTGACATTTACTTCGTAGTGACCCTCACTGTGAGTCAAAGTCATCTTTGTCTACATCACTGTTCTCGTCCATACCAAACGTGAGACATGCCTGGGGTGAATATCACACGCCCAGAGGAACCATCAGGGTCAGGGGGGTTACAGAAACCCCTGCCCAAGACCAAGAAGATAGACTCTCCCAACATGTGCGGACTCTGTCTCTACAACATTCCACAGGGGGCGTTGATGATCGTACTTCCGGGTTTTGTGATGTTGCTGATTGGCTGCATATTGTTTTCAATGGGGCACACGGACGACTCGTGGAACAGTGATCTGGTGAGGGCCTCCATGATCCTTCTTGTCCTGGGCGGGATCATCACTATAGCCGGACTTGTATACTGGATCGTCATGTGGAGGAGTGAGACAGCAAAACAGGCTCCGTCGCAACCAGCGAGGCAGGTGGAACTGGTAGCCATTGTTAACGTGGATGGCATACCAGGAAGGTCAAAAGGTCAAGCATCTGACAAATCAAACAAGACAGACATCGAACGTCACGACAACAACGACAGAGGGGCACTGCCTAGATAACCCTCGCCAGTAGGGACTAAGCCAATCAAATTATTGTGATATATATAATTATTAGACTGTATGTGCTTAATACAACGACAGAACTACGCATCCCATGTCATGCTACAGTTGCGCCTCACATGATCAGTAAACAGCTGCTACTGTTTGCCTTTGTCCATTGCACATGTTGCAACACCCTACAACTCATTATATTTAAATATTTATTGTCCTGGTTTTTTTTTTGTATATTGATGAGATGAGCTATTTGAGCAGTCTCAGACGCAGACAATCGACATAACCTACATGGATCATGTTTGCTGCAGCCTGGTAAACACAAAACATTTGTATAGCATTTATACAATTACGGCCCAACGTCTTCGACGTTGGTCCAACATTGCAGTGTTATTCAAATGTTTTATATTTACCAGTTTACTGTGAGTGACTAACACTGCAGACTCTGAGGCGCCTGCTTTGCCACTGCGGTAAAATGAAGCAGCAATCTACGTGCCTGCTCTTACAGGCACCTCATCATCTCAACCCAGCTAACACGACAGACTCACCAAATGTTGGTTAATCATGTTGATGTTGATCCAGATTCGAAGACGATGGACCAACATTATATCAACATTGGGTTATTATATTGCTTCTCCTGGGAAATACACATGTGCCGCAGTACGTGTGCCGCACTAAACTCGATAATCAACCATCACTCCCTCAGGTCTTGTAACCACTCTTTACTATAAATGATGCCCCTGTGATGTCAACTGCTTGCTTTCTGTGGTAGGGCTAAGCTGTGCATACGCCCTCTGATCAAACAAACGATTTGAAATATGGATGGAAGGTGTATCGATCATGTGACGGTACGTGTCATCTGCTGTGATCATCATCGACTAAAACGAAGTATACAGAACGTCCAGGGAAACCGAGCACCTATGCCTACTACCGTGCAACATGTACAAAGCCAAAAGGCCTGTAACCCAATGAAGTACTATACTCACATTTGTACGCATGTCTCCACAATTTGCAAAAATCGATTCGGGATTAACGCCATATTTTGCGCAGCTGTGATTAGCTAACTAATTAATTAATTAATTAATTAATTGATTGATTGATTGATTGATTGATTGATTGATTGATTGATTGATTGATTGATTGATTGATTGATTGATTGATTGATTGATTGATTGATTGATTGATTGATTGATTGATTGATTGATTGATCGATCGATCGATCGATCGATCGATCGATCGATCGATTGATTGATTGATTGATTGATTGATTGATTGATTGATTGATTGATTGATTGATTGATTGATTGATTGATTGATTGATTGATTGATTGATTGATTGATTGATTGATTTTTCTACTCATTGACATAGCTCGTTTGACAGCTGTAGTTAGTATACAGTACTGTAATGAGTTTTGATCTGTTGATGCACATAAGTCATCGTAGATTTATAATTATGCACGTGTCCTTAATCTTGTTAATAATATATAACGTTTTTAAGTATTAATAGCCTATATGTATTCGTGCTATTGTTTCACTTTTGTGTTGAACAAGTGTTGTACATGTACCATAATGTTAAATCGAGAAAAAATCCTAAATATGCTAAATACATGTTTATCATAGATCCGTAACCAGGTGATAACATGTGTCCGTCCAACCAAACAAACATATCGATCTTATTTCTTTTAATTTTGTCATTGAAGTACGAGATATATTTAAAAACAAGCACAGAGAGACATTGATGAGTTGCGATGCCCGGTCGTACAACATGTCCGTCTATGGTGGGGACGTCCCCAAACAAACATAAAACACGCCAGTCCTCAACCCTCTCAGCGCGGGGACCGACTTCAGACGTCAAAATATGACGTCTATACTCATTAGAATCTGACTTTCGACATCAGAATCTGACGTCTATAGACGTCAGTTTCTTAGGTCTATGGGCGTCAGATTCTGACGTCTAAAGTCGGTCCCCCGCTCTGAAAGAATTAAAATATTTATAATGGTCGTAGACCCATAACATAGGCCTACGTATTCAAATGAAACAGAAAGAGCTAACTAAAACATTTCTTTTGGTATATTATTACATAAGAACATTTCAGCGCTTTAAGGGTAAAGTAACCTGGTATCAAACCTATTATTATTATTCCCTTAACACCCGGTTGTGCTATTTTTATTTTCACTTCATCTTGAGGGGTAATTTGCTGCTTCACTTCCCACCTCAAGATGATTAAGATGTACCTTAATTCATAATCTGATAATACCTAAGTGTAATACAGCAAAGCAAACTTCAAAAAGTACACATTTTGATGAAAATCAGAAATATACCATTTTTGTTTGGTTCATCCTGTATGATCGTTTCGTTTATGAAACAATATAAATCTGCGTCGTTTTACTGCTTCTAAATTGACTTGTGAAACTTACAAGTGTGAATTTCCACTTTGTGTGGCCCGTGAAATGGATAGACCGATTATTTGTCCAAATAATCATTATAATTATTGATTATATAGTTTATTAGTCCCACTAGCTTCTCATTTATTTTGCATTTATGTTGATAAGATTATTATTTTACTATGGACTCGTATTGTGAATTGTTTTATTTCTATGATTCAATAAGCCTGTCTATTCTCAGTTATGTTACCTAATCATTCCTAATTATTGCCAATTGTTGTAATGTAAAAATCAGCTACAGCAGTTTCTCGGCAAACCCGACACACTGACTCTACGCTGGTTTAATGTTCAGCCGACGTCGTAGCAGAGTAGCAGCTTAGCAACTGTAGATGTGCCAAGGTACTATTGTCCATGAAAAACACTGCTACACAAATACTTTATTGTGTAGCATTTGGCCCCCAATTGTGTAGCACACTGCTCCGCTACACCAGACAAGTTATCCCCTGAGACGGTGAGCCAAAATTAAAACAGCATTGGTTCAATGAACTCTTCAGTGAACGCCAGACATTTAACTTATGTTCATCTTAATACCGAAATCTCGACGAGATGGCCACTGTCTGCGACGCTGGCCCGATGTTAGGCCAACCCCAGCAGACGCAAGACGTTGAATCAATGTTGGTTTAATGTTGGTCCCGCGTCATAACGAATAATTTTCACTCTTTTGAAGTTGCGCGATCCACAACTTCAAAAGAGTGAAAATTATTCACTATGACGGTGGACCAACGTTAAACCAAAATTGATTCAACGTCTCGTGTCTGCTGGGACATTTGTTCAACGCCTCGTGTTTGTCGGTTGCTCGCATTGTGTTTAAAACCCGGCAAATACGATATATAATTCAGCCAATAATGCTTTAATGTCGCGTGTTTTCTTTAAAAATCGTACATGATTGTCACATGCTCACCTGGTCTTTGAAGTCCCGTTGACCACGGGAAAATGTAGGAACAGCCTATTTAATTATGCACTTTTCCAGTCTACATGTATGCAATCGATAATCTGTCTACAGGCTATGGCATGAATGATCCCTATCTGCCAGTTGATCAGCAAAGTGCCAGATACGGACAGTCCAGCATAATCATAATTTGCATAGATACGCCGTCCTTAGGGGCCGTCGCAAAACTGTTCCAAGATGCAAGCACGGTTCGTATATATGTGGGTGTTTGACTGCCCTTTTCGAACTGACGTTTTCGATTTTTGCGTCCTGGTATATTAAGAATACTGATTTAAAATAAAATGTAAGAAAACATAAGTTGGAGATATGTATATCAGTTTCCAATTTTGTCACAAATCCAATACGGTTGGAACATTGCGAACTTTGGTGACGGCCCCTTATCATGCTTATGTGCAGTGCAATGTTAAACATAAGTAATTTACTTTCTATTTGTTTTGCACGCTGTTGTAAAACATGCCCATGATGGCAGTCCCTGGGCATTTTTGTTTTCACTTTGACTTACGCCGTTTAGTCGTTCTAAACATGACATCACAATGTGCTCGTTTTGCACGCTGTTCAAACATCATAGTTTCATTCTGAAGTACTTTCCAATATTGTTTCTTTATCATTCTTAGAGTTTATGTTACCATTCTATTATACCATGACATCACCGGTTCACAAATATGATTTCATAATGTGTTCCTCTGGTTGCAGGCTGAAGTATAAGTGTTATATTATATTTTTTACGAGACCCTTATTACTCTATTACGCTCTGTATGCCATGTATGGGCTTACGACCTCACATTGTTATATGCATCTATTTGTCATTATGATCCTTTTCTGTTGATTTCATGACGATTTACATGTTTAATTTGTTAATATTTTCCCATGTTCGCCTATATGCATTTGTACAGATGAAGGACGCTATGTAAATATATTGCACGAAGACATTTTGTTTGTCCAATGGCAAGTACCAAATGTTCTTTTATGTCACAAACTCGTGTCAAGATGTTTAATATTTCATTTATTCCCATAATTACCGATATATAAAACGTTATATGACAATTAAATAGCATTATGATGCTTTGTTGTCTCGCGTGCCACGGCAATGGAGTCATTTCCTGTTTTTTTCATTACCGTCATGATTTTCATATTTCTATGCTATTTATTTTCAACACAGCTTTAAAATACATTAAGATATCAATTTTGAAAATGTTAACTTCTTTTTATGCGGTTATCACAATTCAGTCGTACACAGTAAAACGGATCTATAACGTCTTAACCCTTAAAGTCCTCACGATGCATTAGAGCATCATTTTACATCACTGAAAACAGACCTGATTTTCTTATAATCAAGGGTTTTAGAACGTAAATTTCCATGCAACTGGTTGACAAAAACATGGTGATTTTCTTCAAATTTTAAACCACATCAAATCATCTTCATCCACTACAAGTCGAGAATTGCGGCAGCAATTCGCGGCTTGTAGTGGATGAAGATGACAATGGTAAATTCAGGCCTGAAAGGGTTAATGACTGCCCTTTAGGTTTGCGCGCATAATTAATACTCAATTATTGTATGTTGCAACTGGATATGAATATTTTCATAATACTGATAATTTGTGTAATTTATTCTATATACCAGACGTTTACAATTAGTTTGTTCTAGATTATCGTTGCTTGCGATGATGTGTAATCGTCGCATGCGATTTAATTAACGTGTAGGGGCCTACATGTAGTTTGGCAAGCGACACAATAACAAGTGCCAACCTTAATTTCACGTTGATCTTGTGTGCTTCTCACGGCTTTTAGTAGTTGGTCCTACACTGAGCCGACATAATCACCATCGTACCTGTGATGGTACCCTGCCATTGTCAGTTGCTAAGGTAACGGACATCATCAATTATTTGTACGTTTAAAACAATCGCTGCTGCAGAAACTCTAATGGAGACTGTACATGACAGTGGGTAATTACCGTATTATACATTAGCTAAATATTGATTCACTATTGGTTCAATCTCTACGACGTTGGCCCAAACCTAACCCAGCATCTGTCTTTTCCCCCTCATTCTGGGTTTACCATCTCTTCCGTTCATCCTTCATCTTATGTTTGTCCGATTGCCATGAACATATATGCAGCATCACTTATATAACTAGTCCCCTGGTAACCAGAGTGTCGTACATGTATACGCCACTCATTTCAGTGGAACGCTAGACGACGATGCAACTTACAGCACTGCGCGTTCACGCACCAACTTGAATGGTAGATGCATTTATTTTTTTACAACGTATGTATTTTATGTCATATTATATAAACTGTGTAAAGAATGTATGCTGAAATCCAGAACATTTCCATTTACAAATGGGATGAATATTTTATCACGTTTCCTCCCAGTGATCTGTGGGTTATTTTGAAATGGGTTTAAATTTAAGGCATGTCCCTGGGAACTTTCGGAATTAAATTACCGACACAATACATTATTGTTTTGACATGTATCACTTTTCCTCCTTGGGCAAATAGTTAATGGATAAATAGGCATGCTATGCATAATTATGTTTTTTAGATGCGCCAATATATCATAGGTCTACTGGTAATCGTTTCTAAGCAACGATCTTTCTCTCATCTGTGCATGTTGATATTGCTACTACATTACAAATAGTATATGCATAAGTATGTTGGACCACCACTCACAGAAAGTTATCCTGCCAGGGGCGGCAGGTTAATTTTCAACCACTTGAAATTGTGACTCCCTACCGCCGCCCACAATTATTTCGAGAGGGTGAAAATTAATTATAGTTTTTAAATTTCGCATCAAAACGCAGGAGATATACGTGTACACACCATATTTTACAGTATTCACGAAAAGCATGTACAGCAAATAATTATAGGTCTACGTACGCTTATCGTGTTTATCTTGATAATCAAGCTAAGGAGAAATGTCGATCAATACACGGGGCATAGAAACGCACCATGAGCTGGGACGGTAAATGCAATGAAAAATATATTTGTTAAACATGGTAAATTGGTCTTTTTTAATAATATCCGCATTGCATAAAAAAAGGGTCAGGTACTCCGATCCTACGGGTTAAAAAATAAATTTATTTATTTAGAAACATATGCTTGCAAATTCCAGAGCGTAAATCTTAATTGTTCATGATGCTATGTGAATAAGAACAATTAAATCAACAATCCATATTCTCGTGCGTAGCCCCAGAAAAGTGTAAATAGGAAGGACATATGTGTTTTATAAGAATAATATTATAGTTTAATTTAACGGCCAATAGATTACCACATGAAGTCATAATATTAAAATCGAGACATACCTCTCTGCAAATCTTGGAAGTCAATCCCAAGGAATACGTTTATGTACGTGATGCGAATTAACAGCGAATAACCTTAAAATCGTAATTTTTGATATCTTAAAAAATAGGCTGGTGGTTCTGTGTATTGGGGGTAGTGACTGACCAGCTAGCTTATATCTTAACTTAACTCCGATCGTCTCGCAACACGAGCCTGCATGGCCTCTTTGATATTAATAGTAAGCTTTTTAATATGTTTGTCAACTCTCGAACAAAACAATGATGTGAGATATATTTCATTATTCAACAATTATCATGATAAACAATAATTTTAATTACTTCCGAGATGTTAAGCAAAATAGCGGTCAACAACTCGAAATAAATTGGTTGTTTATGTTCTTTCTGCTGTTCCATGGGTAATGAATATTATTCTCATTTATCGCTTTCATGGTGATTGTACTGTATAATTGTGTATATGTGTAGAGCCGCTGTGATACCGCAGATAATGTAACGTCAAATATTTACGCCAAAATGTAAATCGTTGGATAAATCAAATGTATAGTCTAGGTATAACTGTCATGTCTGAAATAATTTTATTTTTGGATTCGCCCATTTCTTTTTTTTTATGAAATAAAGCTTTATTTATACATGGTTTGTTGTCTTTGTGTTTTATTTCCAGCAACTAAAATCACCACATATATTATGGTCATTCAACTGTTACTGTATTGGGGCTTATAAATTATTACGAGATTTTCCTTGTCACTTACGCCACTTACAATCACACATCTCTGACTATGTGAAACTGCGTATTTTCATATTAGTATTGAGCACTGTTCAAAAAATTGTATTTTCGCACACAAATGTTGCCATGACTCGGATAACGACAACCTGTTGCAAATTTAATTACAAAAATTTTACCAAATTTATAGGCCTACTCCCGATACTTCATATTAGGGGATGAGCTACATATGGCTACCATGCACCCCCCTCCCCACATCTCAACGAAACTAAGTTTTTTTGGAGCCCTGGGATATACTGAACACGAAATCGAATGTTAACATTGAAAATGTGGGGATGCAAACCCTATTTTGACGACTTATCTAGAGGTACCCTAAATATTTTATTAACAACGTCGCGCAATTTTATATAAAGGGGTAGGGTTACTTGAATGTATGTTATTTCTGTTCTAGTAAACCGATCTGCAACTGCTATATATCACATTAACAGTATTTGAATTCCGCTTTTTATGTGATATATAAATAATTAAAATTGAAAAATGAGCGAGATCCACGACAAAAACCCCGTTGGGAAACACCATTTCATCAAACGTTTTTTTTATATGTATTCACATTAGGGCCAGGTTTTTTTTTATTTCAGATATGTTTATAAATAAGCTTAGATGTTATATGTGCTTTTAAATTTCACACAATTTTGGTGAGACAAATACATGGCCGCCATCTCTTTTTTTAAACAATATGTAATTCTGTGCATTTTCCCGTAACAAGTGATTTTTTTACTTGACTCTGCATCGGAATAATGGACATCAATCAAAATTAGAGCTACATTAACAAAAACTTATATTATATGAAAAATGACAAAATACAAAATGGCCGCCATCTGTTTTCCTAAAAAAGAAGTAATTTTGTGCATTTTGCCTGTAACAATTGATTTTTTTCGCTTGACTCTGCATCGAAATAATGGACATCAAGCAAAATTATAGCCATGTTTAATGAAAACCTTGTATTATATGGAAAATGACAAAAATACAAAATGGCTGCCGTCTGTTTGAAAAAGTGTATATGTCGACAAAAAACGGAAAACCCATATTAACAAAATATACCAACATGTTTGAAAGTCACAAGCAAGGGCTTTAATGTAGATTCAAAATATTTTATTTCTGCTAAATACAACAAAGCACTAAGTTTGTATTTTACACCTCCATTTGAACAATTTTCAACGGTTTTTGGGTGAATATACAATTTAAGGGTCATTTGGTGTCTTTTGGCTATTCTGAGCGAATTTATGCATTGTGTGGGTCCGAATTTTTAAAATATTGTGCTATGGGCAATACGATAAACTGAGAATAAAAAATAATTCAATATCCCTGACGAATATTTTTTTATTCAACATGCAATGTGCTAAAATACACGAATTTGCACACAAATGCAATGTCTCCCAATATCTAACACCTGAAACATAGACTGTTTTACCATGGAAGATCTCTTGGAAATAACTTAACCCCGAGTTATTTTGTAGCGCAATTGTTATGTTCAACGGAATTTATTCATATACAGACATGAACTCAATATAAAAAGTTGCCAAGGATACATTTACTGAGGCTTTTTAGCTGTCTCACGCAAACCGGTCAACTCAGCAACGCCAGTGTTATCTACACTCCTTAAATTGTGGTGTGATACCATTTAATTACTTTGACATATGCAGAGACAGCTGCAAAGTCCCAATATTTTGAGGTAGGTGAAATATTTGTAAACATTCAATCTGAACTGCTATTTTATAACCAAAACAATCACCCCTAAAGCGTATTCAATTTTTGTGTCAACTCAGAAACGCTCATAATTTAGCAAAAAATCATTGAAAACATGTTAAACTGAACAAAGTGCTTGATAATGATGGCCATCCCTACCGTATCGGTGGGCAATGATACATCTATTTTAAATACATTAAAGATCGTTTTATGTTGTCCGTATTCAACTCAGCAACATTATTATTTCGATCAACTCAGCAACGTTTATGAGTTGATCACTCAACTCAGAAACGTTGCTGAGTTGACCAAATTTAGCTTTCTGTCTCACTAATGTAAATAAGACTAATAACGTAACTCTATAAATGTAAAATGCAATTTAAAAATATGTTTTTAATTAAATTAGACTGAGAGAGTATTCGCTTATGTAGACATTTTTACAACAATGAAAAAGCGTTTCTGAGTTGAAAACAAAAACGTTGCTGAGTTTACTGAATTCTGCTTTCTGTCCCCCTTTTTGTAATTAAAACTGAAATTTTAACTCCGTCAATGTGAAATGCAGTTGAAAAGAAGCTGCTTTTGATTGAATTAGAGTGAGAGAGTATTTTAGAAGTTGTTTACATAAATAAAACTACAAATAACACTCAGTTAAATTTCTAAATCAAATTTACCCTCATTATATTGGCATGTATGTATTGTACAATGGCCTCCGAAATACATTTTTAAATTAGGCTTGTTATGATCCCATTTCTTTTTTGTCTTTATGATGATGAACCAATTTTTTTTAAGAAAATATAGCTCAAGTGTTTAGAGATCTCGTAGATGCACTTAAAACATGCCTTTTACGTGCAATTATCGTGCTTTATCAACTCAGAAACGATAATGTCAACTCAGCAACTATATAATTTCACAATAAGATCACTGTTCTGTCTTAGCAATTTTTATTTCAAAAAGTGTTATAACTACTAACATATCAATAAACTATCATACAAAGCAATTTATGATCTTTAAAATTTGAAAATGATCAAATATATATATATAATTCGTTGCTGAGTTGACATTTTATTTTTACGGTCCTTCACAAGAACACATATTTTTTTGAAATCTGTTTGAGATTAAGCTCTGATATTTTAAATGTGTATCACATAGACCCTACCCTCAATATCTGACCCTAGTATATATAATTTGAAGCGACTTATTTTTTTTCAAAAATACAGATTGAAAGACCCCTTAAATTGTATATTCACCCTTTTAGTGAATACAAGCAGGACATCTCGCTCATGTTAACTTTATATGGTATAAATGTTTGTTATTACTTTTATATTCTCTTGAGCCATTTTTCAAAAGTGATCATGACCACCGAAGAAGTGATCACAGTGATCACTTTAAAATTATCTCTGCCACTACAATCACGATGTTGGCCACTGAAGAAATGACCACAGCCACTTTAAAAGTTATTTCAGCAACTGCAAAAGTGATCTTAACCACTGAAGAAGTGATTACAACCATTTTAAAATTTATCTCAGCGACTACCAAACTGAGTTATAGAGCACTTAATTTCTACATAAATGATAGTGTTATCATAAAACATCACAGGTCCAGCCCATACGTTTAATCTGACATCCAATAGAATGATCATGCATCATACTAATCGGAGCTGCATGATCAATTCGCTGAGTTTAATATAAATAAATGATATTAGCTCCAATATATGTAACTTTTACATGTGCTAATAATAAATAAAATGACTTAATCGATCTAAATGGAAAGGCTTTATTTAACAGTGCGATACATTATCAAAGCTGTGGGCGCGACAGAACATTTCATTTCTGCTGTTGTTTACTGTAAATACTGTTCTTTTGAACGCATTTCGTCATACTATATTTCTTGCTTACCTGAGCTTTTGAGAATATCCTGCCAATAATATATCAACAGAATGACAAACACAAGTATCAGATACTAATAGTGGTTAGGTTATATTGAGAAATGTCTTGAAGTGTCAAGTGAATTGGACTGAACAATGTTTTCCTTTTGTAAAAATCGCAATAAGTCGCAGGAGTGAATATAATGGGTTGTGACCAGTATTCCAATGTCTGTGTGATTGGTTTATACGGCGTAGTTATAGTGTTCACACACCCTGATCACTCTGACGTTTTAAACACTCCAGATTCTAAATAGTTTAAATTGTAATATATAGATTTGCCTAATCATTTTTATACTGTCCCATATATGAGAAGCTGAAATCAACCTTGTATTGTGAGAATGCTTTTTATCGGGTTATCATGGGACGAAATATTCTCAGTGTATCAAATTATTAGAGAAAATGATGTGTAAATGTGAGCTGGTACTTTAAATGTTACTATACATGAACGTTTGTGTAAATATGATGTGACGAAATCTGTGACGTTCATCACAGAAACGTCTATATTTATACAATTGTTATGCACATTTAGCGAGAAATAGAAATGAATACAGAAAATTGGGTTTAAACATGTTTAAAACTAAAAAAATCAAATTTAGACTGTTTTACTATGTAGAGTAACACATTAATTTTTTTTAATGTGGGTACCTTGAATATTGGGGACTTCGGTACGTTGATAATTGGCGTCCTACACGCCTGGAAATGTAATGCAAGACTTTTTGCGTCTTCGTGGCGTCGCGATATTGTTCAAGGAAATGTCCACATCACGTATCCAATACGTCAAATAGTTTACCGGGCAGAGCATCGATATAGATAGATAAAATTTGAAATCATAATTAGAATAGAATCCGATTTCATAAATATTTCGGGGGCTTCATACAACAGCAATACAAACAAACATAGGCCTACGTGTATAGTCACGGACGGAATCACGAATCATTACGGCCTATATAAAACAGTAAATAGTCAAGATTTGCCCTTGAAGCTGTTTTCCTGTTCGATTGAAAATTAATTATGGTAAGCTCATAGTAAATATCTCATACTATTTTAAATTAACTAACCTGTTTGAAACTAATAAAGGCAAATGCTGCTCTCAAGTTAAACACACGTCATTAAAACGCTGAGCTTAAAAGGTGCTTTACCTTTAACTTTAGTTTTCTAAAGTCAGAACCACAACTTCAATAAAAACGTCAAAATGCACGCGATTACGTTTTTTTTTTTACAAACAAATAATTACAAGTGTAGGCCTATCCAAGTAAAAAAAATGTTCATAGGCCTATATATATTACGTTTTTATTTTCATCTGGGGTTGGTGTACGTGGGCATATTCGAAGGAATTCATGATAGGCCTAACAATAGGCCTACACTTGACATTTTACGGGTTTTTCTGTATGTGTGCTGTTTCACTAACGTAGGCCTATGCAGCTCTATGCAGCTAGAGCCCTGAAGCTGAGACCTGCTTTTATTTATAAATAAGACATAAGTAATGCCACCTCATCAGGTCAAGCGACTCAAAACTACAGGTGAGCAGATCCCTTCAGCTGCATTGATGTGTACTTTATCCCTCTTTGTCACCCACCAGATTCATGGCTTCCCTGGGCGCGGTGCAGGAAATCACTGCACAATAATAAAGCTGCAGGCTTTATTTCGATCCACACATGACCCCAGGCGACGTAGGACAAAAATATACATCGGTCTGACACGTGCACAATATTGTTGTGCCAGCATCGGGGACAACGTGTTGTCATCAGTGTGCCTATGAAAGACGACGTTGGCCCGATGTTTTAGCTGATGCTGGACGTTGACTCAGTGTTGTAGTTATTGTTGGCCCACGGTCGCACACAGTGGCCCAGAATTGCATCAACATTGGGTCAACATCTCAAGATTGCCGTTAGTCATGTCAGTGCACACATGTGCGAGGCCTACATGTATGGTTACACGGATTGCAGCAGATCAGAGTGGATCGGATAAGGACATTTGGATAACGACATAAAAACTGACCCAATGCTGGTTTAGTTTTAGTCCGCCGTATTCGACGCTGGCCCAACATTAGACCAGCATTGGGTCAGCGGTGAGTCTATAATGACCTGACCATCTCTAGCTGTGCATTAGATATGACCTTACAGCGCACATGTCCCCAGATTCATGGAAAGACGCGGGGAGGTGTCCTCAGTATCCCTCCATACAAGCCAAGGACAAGAAATTACCAGCAATAATAATTGGTCCTGGATCATATAGCATATAAATTATAGTCATTATAGCACAGCGCAACTCATCATTGACAATTATAGGCGTATAGGCCTAACATTTATACGGTAGAACGCCCAGGTAGATGCCGTTTTTGCCCAAGTATTTTTCAGTTGCGGTGATTTTAAATAGGCATGACGTAGGGGAGGAGGACCAGGAGAACTGGGACACTATTTCACTGTCGTCATTTTACCCCTCCCCCCCCCCCCCCCACAGGAATGGTGGTAAAAGTCATTAGTCATTTTAACTTCAAAACCAATGATCATACCATAAAATAACCAATGGAAAACTTATATTTTTTTAAATTATAGCTAAAGGCTAAAAGCTAAAGACTATTTCAAATATGTAAGGTGTTCGCGATGTGTAATGTCAAAATCATGTGTAAAGAAGTTAATTATTAAGGTTCCCAAATTAATTTATTTTGTGGTCAGGAAATGAGGCGTCATTTAGTGGTCCTTTATTAGTATGTGTAATTACCATACCATAAAATTACCGATAAAAAAACAATACAAATAAAGTCGTGAACTGATGGCTTTAACCAGAAAATGTGTGCAGCTAGTTTAGCGTAAAACTAATACATAATCATGTCTAGCGTTTTAAATTTTATGATTTAAAAAATATGTAGTTAAGCGGTCATATCTTATGTGTAATTACCATACCATAAAACTTTAAAAATGTGGTTATCCAGTCATGTGCACGCAAAAACCTCAAAATGACCTCCAAACAACTAACCCACGCCTGGGGGGGGGGGGGGGGGATGGGGGGGGGGGGTTAGGGGAGAGGAGCTATTTTATGTTTTACTGTCTTACCTTTTTAAGTTAGTTTGAATGTACACATCATACGGTATGGGATATAATTACATAATATAGTTGTTATTTTAGTGAGATTTAATGGCAAGAACATTTTTCCACCTGCCGAAAAAAAGTTCAAACGTGGAGAACTGGTACATCATAATGAGAATTATGACAGCTGATGTGGCAAAGTAGGACAGTTCCACGTATCTCCTTATAAATGAAGAAAACGGCAAAAAAATGTAAACGGGTAATAACAGTTGATGAATGAATATGGTTTTAGGCCTAAATTCGAGCCCTGGCGGTCTGAGGTCAAGCACGGTAGGCCAACCGGTAGTCGAATGTAGCTCAATTTTTTATGCCTTAAACTACCGTACTTGTGTTATTTGAATCGGCTGTGAGACGGCTATTTGAGCTGTCACCAGCCATGCATATTTAAGGACGGCGGGCTCCGATGTCGATACTCATGTTTAGGCAGCTGACGAGCCGCCCCAGATAAGGCTACGTAGCCCCAGATAAAGTTGTGTAGTAGTGATGGGGTGGTGACGGTGGTTGTGTTCGTGGTGGTTGTGATGATGGTTGTGATGGTGGTGGTGGTAGTAGTGATGATGGTATTAGTGGTGTTGGTAGTGGTGGTGATTGTTGTTGTGGTGTGGTAGTGGTGATGGTGGTAGTTTTCATGGTGTGGTAATGTTGGTGATGGTGTTGGAGGTTGAGTTTATGGTAGTGGTGATGGTGGTGAAGAAGGTGGTGGTGGTGTTGTCGGTGTTGGTGGTAGTGTTGTTGATGTTGGTGGTGATTGTGTTAGTGGTGGTGGTAATGACGACGGTGGTGGTGGTGATGATTATGGTGATAGTGGTGATGGTTGTTGTGTTGATGGTGATGATTAATTATTGTGGTGATGATGGTGGTGGTGTTGATGTTGGTGGTGGTTGTGCTGGTGGTGAATATGATGGTGGTGATACTTATGGTGGTTATGATGATGGTGGTAATGACGATGGTGGTGGTGGTGATGATTATGGTGATAGTGGTGATGGTGGTTGTGTTGGTGGTGATGGAGATGATTAATTGTTGTAGTGATGATGGTGTTGATGTTGGTTGTGCTGGTGGTGAATATGATGGTGGTGATACTTATGGTGGTTATGATGATGGTGGTAATGACGATGGTGGTGGTGGTGATGATTATGGTGATAGTGGTGATGGTTGTTGTGTTGATGGTGATGATTAATTATTGTGGTGATGATGGTGGTGGTGTTGATGTTGGTGGTGGTTGTGCTGGTGGTGAATATGATGGTGGTGATACTTATGGTGGTTATGATGATGGTGGTAATGACGATGGTGGTGGTGGTGATGATTATGGTGATAGTGGTGATGGTGGTTGTGTTGGTGGTGATAGAGATGATTAATTATTGTGGTGATGATGGTGGTGGTGTTGATGTTGGTGGTGCTGGTGGTGAATATGATGGTGGTGATACTTATGGTGGTTATGATGATGGTGGTGATGACGATGGTGGTAGTGGTGATGATTATGGTGATAGTGGTGATGGTGGTTGTGTTGGTGGTGATAGAGATGATTAATTATTGTGGTGATGATGGTGGTGGTGTTGATGTTGGTGGTGCTGGTGGTGAATATGATGGTGGTGATACTTATGGTGGTTATGATGATGGTGGTGATGACGATGGTGGTGGAGGTGATTATTTCAAGCTGGACTGGCTGTTATGGCCTCAATGTTGGCTGATACAACTAACATCCACTGTATACATGTGCATATTTCCATAAGATGTGTAGATCCCCAGATAAACAAGAGGAGGGGAATAAATCAAAACAAACTGATCAAAGTAGACTGCGACAGGCAAGAAATAAAAAATGACAAAGCCATACCTACTTGTCTGCTCAATGTAAGGTCAGCCCAGAAAAAAAACCCATCCCTGATTGCTGACTTTATTTTTGAAAATGAACTGGATGTTCTAGCGCTCAATCCTATACACAGGGCCCGTATTCTCGTACAAGTTACGATATATCGTAGGCTTCTGATTGGTCGAGATGGCCATCTCGACCAATCAGAAGCCTACGATATATTGTAACTTGTACGAGAATACGGCCCCAGTCTCCGAAATTACCCGCATTTGGCTAATGATCTATTTATACTGCCAGCTTTAAAAAAAATCTATGTACATCAGATCTCGTGCAAAACCCAGCCACATCTCTAACTGCCCGAGTTCACCAGTATAATACGGTACTGGGAAACCTTCTGGAATAAACATGCGCCTATAAGGAAAAGGACAGTTATTGTTAGATCAAACACAGAGTGGTACTCTTCTGATATACATGAGGCTAAGACCAAACGCCGATGGAGGAAATCACAACTTGCCATAGACTACGACCTGTTTGCTAATCAGAGCAAAGTTGTACGAGAGATGGTAACTCAAGCAAAGTCTGATTATTACTCTGAGAAGTTGTGCGCTGCTGAGACTGACCAGAAGGCGCTGTTCCAGATTGTGGATAAACTGCTACATTCATCTAAGAAACATCTCTGCCGATGCATGATTTTTTGAAATATCTCTGCGACTCTTTTGGCATATTATTTCAGGACAAAATTTCAAAGATTCGTTTAGAACTGGACAGACAGTCAGCCATGTCAAACTGTCAACACCATATTGTCAACACCATTGTTGGTTGTGCTGTTGGTGGTGTTGTTCATGGTGTTGTTGATGGTGGTGTTAATGGTGGTGTTAATGGTGGTGTTGATGGTGGTGTCAATGGTGGTGTTGAAGGTGGAGTTGATGGTGGTGTTGATGGTGGTGGTGCTGATGGTGGTGGTGTTGATGGTGCTGATAATGGTGGTGTTGATGGTGGTGGTGTTGATGTGTGACGTCACTTTCTGAAATTCCCCGTGCAGGATTTGCCAATTTAATTATCACGATAGCAAGTAAAGTCCATCGGGAAACGTCAAGACTTTAAGTATGGTCAGCTGTAAGTCCTCTCTAATCAAGTCTTGAAATGAGGGACATGTCCCGAGATCAGACGGATAAACTGTCAGTACAGGTCAGGTACAGAGCCCGCAGTAGGCTACTTCCGCTGTTGTCCGGCGGGAACAGAAGAAGTGTCCGGAAAGTCCCCCCTGGCGCTGAAACCGAACACTTAAAAGGCCTGTGTCGATACACTAATCTGAATGTAATTTAACTCCTTATAGATGTTAAATATCTGAGCCGCTGGAAACATATCTAGCGTGTGTCTCGTTGGCACAGCATTGGTCCAAAGACAAAGTGAAAGGTTGTTCTCGGCGTCTCCTCACTGCTTCAAACAGAACAGTCCAATATACGTTTCATATGGAACAAAAACAGGAAAACCTGCCTAAACTGAGAAATTAGATTAGGAAAACAATCAGTTATTTAAAGATTTTTAAATAAACGAAGCTAAAGTATCTCTAATTCCCAATTAAAACAATTCTTACCATTTGAAAAGCGGGAGAAACACACATAAAACTAAAAATTGATTAATCAACCAATGAGGCAATCCGCTAATTAACCAATATTGAAACTAATTTAGATTCAAAATCAAATCAAGCAAAATAATGACCAACTAATACCAATCAGCAATCAGCGATAACAAGACGGGTTGCATATGGTACACTGTAGGTGGAAAATAATCTAAAACGACTAAATTCTAACTAAAGGGAAGAACAGTCCTCGTGTCAGAAGGACAGTCATGGTGTCAAAATGCAAAGACCAGCCTGGGAAGTCCCCATCTCCATACTTTTTCTGTCTCTTGGTTTATAAGACGCAATGCTGGGAACATTTTAATTTTTGTGCATGATGGGACAGGCAAAATGGACTACCAGATTCGCCTAGCATTTATCATTAAGGTGGCTCATATAATGCCCGCATATTTTGTTACAAACGGCTCAATTGCAAGATCTGTCTTAGGAAAACAACTGTGTTTGGAATAAAATGGTGGCCCATTTTGTGCTGAACCTGGGCAAAACAGGCCCTTTCGGAAATTTTTCTTTGTGGCTACATTCAAATATCAGGCACCCGATAATCCTTCACTTGTTTTATTAATTATAATAATGAAATATAAATTACCTAAAAGTTTAAACACTGTAGTAGAATAATATATTAGCACCCGATAATCCTTCACTTGCTATATTAATTATAATAAAAAAATATAAATTACCTAAAAGTTTAAACACTCTAGTCTGTCCGACGGTGGAAGCAGATCCAAAATGAAAGTTAGCTTTTCGGTATCCAATCAGTCAATTCTTAGGAGATTTTCAAGAAATTTTGTAAACCCTATTTTCTAGTCATTTGGCATCGATCCTGAAAATTTCGTAAAACAATATTGCATAGTTCAAAGTTCATTTGACATGTATAGTAAACGTTAATTTATGCGGCACCTCTTTAACAAGTACATGTATAAACCATATCGGATGGCCCAACCTTTGAAATGCTCGATGGAATTTCACGATATGTTCTGGGTTGTTACCAAATGACTAGATAATAAGGGCTTCAAAATTTTGTGATAATCGCTTGAAAATCGACTGACTGGATACCGAAAAAGCTAACTTTCATTTTGTACCATCCTCCACCTTCGGACAGACTATAGTAGAATACTATCTTGGCACCCGATAATCCTTCACTTGTTATATTAATTATAATAATAAAATATAAATTACCTAATAACAGCTCAAACACTCTAGTAGAATAATTCAAATATGTGGACATGGTGGGAACAATGTCACTGCAGCATTTCACCTCATCTCAAATAAACTGACCAGAACAGCTAGTGTTGTTATGCCATTCATATTTTAATTTGGTCCACATAAGCTTTAGGCCCTATTTAGTTCATAGAGCACGTGCTTCTGACGAAATAAAACACAAACGATTCCGTAGCCATTGATTCTACTTATATTTTTTTTAATTTGAATTAGAATGTCGATTGTGCAATTTCAGTAGTTGTCACGTCCCGACAACAACACTTTGCAAGCAATTTCATTGTCGATCTACTCATAACTTTTAAGATCATTGATGCTTAAAGGGACTGGCTCAGGCTAAAATCATAAAAAAATCGGTGATTGTATTTTGGCTTATCAATATGATTATTCCCATATGATGTAAACATGTCCATGGAACTGCAAAAGTTTTTTGTATTTTTTTGTGCTGCGCATTTACCAGTTAGGCTAGATATAGAGACGAAATTCCCGTATTTCTAATTTTTGACATAGTTGTCCAAAATAAGAAAGCAGGAATTTCGTCTCCATATCTAGCCTAAATGGTAAATGCGCAGCACAAAAATTAAAAAAACTTTTGCAGTTCTAGTCTAAGGACATGTTTACATCATATTGTCATAATAACAAGCCAAAATAATTTATGATTTTAGCCTGAGCCAGTCCCTTTAACATCATATGTGGCAAAGCAAAGGGGGGGGGGGCTGATCTACGATTAGTCTTAGGTCAGCTTAGGCGCCCAGCTATGAAAGCTGGTCATGCCGTACGACACGACAATCTGCACGTGACATATTTATTATAGGCCTACTCTACTTCGTTATTAATGATGAAAATAAAAATGACAGTGCAAGTTTTTCAGTTTCATTTTAAATAAGAAACATACATCCCACCTTAGATATTTGTTGGATAGGTAGGGCCTATCACCCTTCCCCTTGAAATAACAATGTTTTGTTTAGGCCTATACATGTAGTCTAAACCATCCACGGAGCGCCCACACATTTAAATTGTCACAATCATTTTTTTGGTCTACAGTATAGTATCACATAAATCGCTATACTATATGACAATTAGCAAACCATTATCTAATGCTGATTTTGGTCTGGTTTATATTGTCAAACTTAGTGATAAGCTAATATTTCGGCTCCTTTTTGACTTTTCACACATCCTGTAGTTATGTTTATTGGCGTAACTTGTCATTGAAAAATGTGGACTGTAGGTTAGTATTGTGCAGAGTAGTGCTTCGTGAACTGAGAATATGTTGTGCTAAATGCGTTGTTATGCCTGTCGCTGACATAGGCGATGATTTAGCTGTATGGACAGACAACTGTTATATATAAATAAATTGTGTATATGGTGGACCAAACTATAACATTTTTCTTCCGAAGAGAGGCGACCATCTTCAATTTTATCTGCCCAAGGAAAATATAACCAGATTCTATTTTCCTTGGTCTCCCCAAAAAGATTTTAAAATTTAACAATAATTTTTGCCGCCTAAAAGAATAACTTAAGCTACAATTTTTTTCAGTTTACGCTTCATAAATTAAAAAAACCACGGCTATCTTGGATTTATGCGTGAAATATTGGTCAAACTAGAAAGAGTTGCTCGGAAACGAACACGAAAGCAGCCCTCCGTTATCGCTCGACCACTATTTTAAATTGTTTGCTCCCAGAAGTTAATCAGGTCATTGGCTGACATTGCTGTGTATATTTGCCAAATAAGAAGATCTGCTGGAAACTTTTTCCTGAAACGCGCTAACAAGTATTTCTTTGTTAGAAGCCCTAGTAATTAAAGGGTTGATTATATGGGGATCAAAATGTCACAAAAAATCCCCCAGTGGAATATGCTGGCTATGTGAAGTATGAGGAAGCAGAAATGCGTAGATCAGCTATCATGCAAGATTTCCGAGATAGTGAAAAAAAATAAAATAATAATAACAAAAAAAGTTTTAGTGTGAAATTTGTCATGGGTTATCTTTGTTTTATATCCATGGTTCAGTCATTTTGCATTTCTTGAGTGAGTTAAGTAAATATTACAAAATTCAAAAAGGACGCTAAACGGCCATTTTAAAATTGTTTTATCCCAAAGGTTAATCATAGCTGAACATATTTGCCAATTTTAAAGAAGATCTGATAGCTAACGAGCATTTCTTCGTTATATAGTGGCCATAGTAGGTCTTATTAAAGGGTTACTGATATGGGGATCAAAATGTCACCAAAACAATTCCCCAGTGGTATGTGATGGCTATGTGGAGTATGAGGGAGCAGAAGTTGATAAATGAGTAGCAATCTTGAAAACAAATAACTGCGGCGGCGGCGGACCGTGTGGAATACAGTAAGCAGCCCGCCTCGTCGGCAAGGGCTGCTTAATTATCTACAAGATACAATAAATAAATTTGGACAGCCAAAATCACCTGGAGACGATAAATTATACATATCTGAATGTTAAACCAAGATTCGTTTTCATAAATAAATGCAACGACGGCGGCGGCAAATCTTGCGGGTGAAATATAGATAAAGCTAAAATTGACTGTAACTGGCAAGCACAGTGACAACGTTTGGACTTGTGTGTTTTTTCTTAGTACAGCTCAGTTTTGGCTGCACATATTAATTTTTAACCCTCACATTTATGTCTGTTTTTATAAGCTTTCCAACAAGCTCAACCAGACAGCCCCGCGACGCTTTGTTCGAGTCCTGTGACGTCATCAATTTAATTCGTTAATATTGAGGGGCCGTTAATTCAGCGACTTTTATAGATAAAACGTTTTACCTGGCCTGAGACACTTCATCTTCTACTTTTTTTACAGCTTTTACAGAGCTAAGCAGAATTGAGCTGCGTCATTTGATTGAAAAGTTATGCATTTTTACACGATATAATCTATTTAATCTTCTAGCTTCTAGAAAAGAAAGATTGCAAAAAGATTACAAATTGATTGATTGGGAACTACGCAATTTAGCGGAATCCCGCTATATGGATTTTAATTCAGATTACCAATCCCGATCGATCTAAAACAACATTAGGCTGTGAGAGCCTGTTTGTGCGAAGCTAGCAATTAAGGTTGAGGCCTTTAGAAATATGACTTAATAAACACATCTAGGTTAGTTACCCTGGTGATTAATTAGCAAAGCAAGACTTTCTGAGTTAGGCCTACACAGAATACATAATATTTTAAAATATTTCGGTTTTCATTTCTCTGTTCATTTGTGTGTGAATTTGTGAGGGGGAAATATCTTTTTCTTAAATAACAAAATGCCATGAGCTGAAGTTTTTTTTATTGCTGTCTTTAGGAAAGAATACTCTTGAAAAAATAGAGTCCTTAAGCAAGATACTATATGTATATTAAATGTCAAAGACTTGACATGAAGCAAAACATTTCAGTCATCTGGGCTCGATAGGTCTGCAAGCTTGCTGGCCATCCACTGCTGTGGTATGTCCAGTAGCCTTAGGCCATTGCTCTACCAATGTGGTAAGAGTAGGCCCCATCTTTTTTCAGATGCTCACCTCACTGCAGTCACAACTAATGGTGTTAGCTGGGGTATGTTTTTCCACTGGTGGGCCGGCATTGTCAATTGCCAACATTGGAGGGAACGTTGTCTCAATGCGGTGTGTTGTTTAACTGCTGCCAGTTAGATGTGTGCCCATTGGTACCCCGGCGGGAGGGCAGGGGCGGTGGAATTTTAATCATTTGACGTTATTTTCAGCCTTAAAAACAAAAATATATTCTATATTATTTTGAAACAAGGAGGGTTAAAAGGTGGACATGATAAACCAATGGAAATCACTGGCAGCTACCCCTTCGGTGTTCACACGCATTTCACACAAAAAGTGTGACAAATTTAATTAGACATGAAATTGTGGAAATGAAAAGCTGAATCGGCAGCAAAAATCAGAATGTGAAAATGTTGAAAAATAAAGAATTTACTTTCACTAGAATATCACCCTAAAAACGCCATCTAAGGATCGATTGGGTTTTCAAATAGGGGTCCCCTGTTCACAGCCCTGATTTCAATCAAGCAACGAATGGAGAATCACCTGACATGTACATCATTGAACCAACATTGACCCATACCGATCTACAAAGCCAAAAGGTAATATCTGGTAATAAATAGGTACTGCCTTTTGTCTTTCCACAGCAGCATAGTGATCTAGTAAATCCTTTAAAATCCTAGATAAATCCGGAATGACATGATGGATGACTTAGAAAGTCAATATCTAAAAAAAAAGAAATGTCTAAAAATCACCTAGAAACCATAAATTACTCTATCTAGTAAACTGATGAAAATTCAATTTGTTTATTACATTTTGGTGGACGTTTTGAATTGTGTTTTTTCACAAGGAAAGACACAAAATTCAGCGTCTTTCGAATATCCAAATCCAGCGGTTACAGCATTTACTCAAAAAAGAATCTAACACCACTTTCTGTCCATCTTTTTGAAAATCAGCTCAGACTAATTGTCCACAGGATGTGTTGTTCTTTAAACATATCACTGCTCATATCATTTTACCATGCTCTGATATAAAAACCATAGCTTACTTGTGCGTGATTGCTCTCTTCCAACGCTTTAATAATTTGGTTTTATGTTCAGATAAGTTTGATTTCACATGTTAAACTCATGCCAATATTAAACGAGGTATACGTTTCTTATGTTGATCACTGGTGGCTTAAATACATACATTTTGTCCCAACTGTTTAAAGGCTTGGAGTGTACGGTGTTGCCTATTGCAAGTCTATACTGTGAACTATAAGGAACCTTTAAAGTCTTTCGGTAAGAGTAGGGTAAATTCCCGCACGTGATCTTCCTTCTGTCGCGATATTATCACAATGTGCAGAAAACACTGAAGAAACGACATCCTGTTTAAATATGTCAACATGTCCATAGACTGGAATTGCGTGAGTCTTGTAAACTTTGGGTTGCTGTGGCAATGTAACAAGTGTACCAAAAAGCCTGTTTATCAGTTATTCCTGTATTTCTTATGTTGGACATGCATGTCCGAAATTAAATCTCGTCCTTATTTCTCGTTCTTATTAAATAAAAATGATGATTTTGGCCTGATTGTGTCGTTTTAACCCTTTCAAGCCTAAATTTCCCATTGTCATCTTCATCCACTACAAGCCGCAAATTGCTGTGGCTATTCTTGACTTGTAGTGGATGAAGATGAGTTTATGTGGTTTAAAAATTACAGAAAACTGCCATGTATTGGTAAACCAGTTTCATGGAAATTTTCGTTCTAAAACCCTTTGTTTAGGAAAATTAGGTCTGTTTTCAGGGATGTAAAATGATGCTTTAATGTATCGTGAGGGTTTAAAGGGTTAAATACATAGTTCTCGAGATAAAGGTGACACTTCACATTTAAATACTATACTTACCTTTTGCAAATTTGCTAGGCCAGTGCCAATGGCACCAAACATAAAGATAAACATAAAAGACTAATAAGGGTGTAGGCCTACTAATAACTTCGTGTGGAGATATTTTGAGGACATCATAGCAAACACGTTTCTGAAAAATTACAACGACAGAATAAGGATAGTTTCCCTACTAAATGTACATCACACAGGTATTTAAAAATCATACCAGCATGATTACGGTGGTATTGATTATTACTTGTGAATTTCTTAGATGATGTAAATTAGAGTTTTGTATAAAAAAAACAGGAACAAATCCATACATAAATATTACATACAATTTATATAAAATATGTTGCTTCTATTTACAAATTCAAAAACTTAACATCAAGGGGGTAACAGCTGTGAGTAATGTATTGTGATTTTTTTTTTTTTTTTTTTTTGGGGGGGGGGGGATAAAATGACAGTTTAGCATTGCTTTCTAAACCCATAGATAGGATATTCATATTATCTGGAAGGTCAAACATCATTATGAATACATCACTGTATACCTTGAATCTTCAGGATAAAAGTTCAGCAGATTACTAGACAAAAAAGCAATGTGTTCACATGTTCGCAGTTCAATATAGGCTAGTAAACAAGGCAAATCTCAATTTGTTGTCAAATTCACAGGTCAATATAATCAATACAAAAAGAAATAGCCCTATATTGATTTTGCAAAAGAAAAAAGACAACTTAAATCCAAACAAATGGAAAAAATCCATTGTGGATTAAAAACAAAATGATGTGATCCATTTGCAATGTCGAGGCCTTTGTGCAATAAGATAAGGAAACATTTTCCTTTGTCACAGGCCCTGTATACTTGAAAAATGAATCAAAGTCAACAAGAAGTGATATATAATATCGCTGGTGAAGAGACAAAGGGGTGTATGTCCCTACACTAAGCATAGGACTTAGGCCCCTTTGACTGTTCATTATGTAAGTGATATATACCATATAGGCCCTACTGATATATTGTCATTTAATTACACTCCATGAAAATGAATGATTTAATCATCGTGCAGTATTCAGACATATATTATCTAAAAATCTCTATATCATTAGTTTGGAATTAAAAGGTCACGAAGTAGCTACTTTATGATGGCCTAGCATACCGGTAATAGATCATCGAGATCCAAGACAAACAAGCATACCAACAGTACGTACGTAGTCATTGTTGCTTTAGCATTGTTGCTTTATTTAAAAAAAAGACAAAACAAAGATCAGCCTGTGGTTCTTTAGGCTGGCATTGCTAACACAATTTCCCTTTTCTAATGGCGAAAAATATGTCTAGACTATTCATGAAAAACAAACAGTCATCATCTAAATTAAATTATTTAACTAACTGAGAGGGTTAACTTTTTCAATCGGGGACGCTCATTGACTTGCTTTCAACTGTTTTTTCACATCAATAAATATTGAGTGAATTTATATGATATGCCGGTGTGGATCTCAAATCAAGCACTGATGGTGAAATCCAGCAGATCTACTTTAAATTTGTCATTTATAATTATTTTTGCGTCAATAATACCAGCTTTAATGGAATGACAAATCTCATTGAGCACTGTTAAGTATGCATGGTAATGTAGCACTTGAGTTAGTTAACCATACACAATTATGTTGTAGTTTACAGTAAATTAATTATCAGAACTGTAGAATATTCTCATCCAGCTGCCTGGAAATTGATGAATAAACTACTGTATTTAACAATTCAGTATCCTGAATCAATTACTCATAGCAGTCAGAGCAGGGCTTCAGGTTTATGACTATGCAGTCTACGTCCAAGCTCTGCTCAGATTTGTCTGACCACACATACATTTAATGTCACCATAGCCAGACTTCTATGAGTATGAGTCAATGTGGTTTTAGTTATATATAACAGATAATGTCAATAAAGTTGTGTCAAATAAATTATTGTAGCATCTGAGGTGACTGTTTTAATGAGAACTGCTGTCACGAGTGTGGAGAGGCATCTCCGTGCTGGGCAGCATAGGCCTGAGCTAGAGCAATACGAGAACGTCTGAAAGAGAATATACAGTAAACATAAGGTATCAAATAAATCTACTCCGAAACACTTTTAGTTATGTCAATTATTCTCATTTCTTTTATCTTGAACATGTTGAATTCAATGAGCAGTTGATTAGAAGTTACCACATTTTTAGTTGTAATGAACCATGTCATATGTAAATTTTTGATTATTTAATTTGGGTTTTGAATTTGAATTTTTTTAATCAACTAATGGAATTAGAACTTCAGTGATTTACGCTCAATTAAAGTTGTGGGTCATGATATCGAAAGAAGTAAAGATTTTGGAAGAGAAGATGCACCTATATTAATTACACAATTAATTTGAAACCATGTCATTTACTGATTCAGCACTTACTTTCCACACTTGCTTTTAGGACGTAGTGAATCTGGAGTTGACAGAAGACTGTGTGATGTTGAGGGAGGGGCATTAGCTGGCAAGTTAACGACACTTGCTCTTAGTGACTGAAACCTGGAACAGGTGTATAAAAGTGCAATGCAAGATACACAAGGTAACAGGATCGCGTAGGACATAAGAAGCTAGGTGTGCAATACAGGGTAAATGAATAAAACATGCCTGTGGCAAGGGCATGTCAATCATTATTGATTCAAACTGTTTATTATGTTAGTTTAATTATTAACAAATTGTGCAAGGTGATACAATAACTCCCGGTTTTCACTTGACATTAACTCGCATTTTAAATGTTGAAGGTCTATCATAGAAGTAGCAGTTTATTATTTTTTTTCTGTTTCCCCCAAAGTGCCAACATTTGAAGATATAATCTGATAATGATATTCATCACTGTATCTGTTGTCACATAAAGTGCAGGCACGTCTACCACAAGTGCTTCAGTAAAATTAACAGCACAATAGAAAAACAACAGTAAAAACTACTTGAAATTCTTAGACTCAATTTCCACAAAAATGTTATCAATTTATATCAATCTAGGATCATTGCATATAACTATAGCATGAAAAAACATTTGAATAAACTTTTTTTAAATAAACTTTTTTAAATAAACTAATGTGGAAAGTGACCAACAACAGATTGTTTTCTCTAAATGATCAATTATATTAAGAAGTTTTTTTTTTACATTTACCAAGTGTGTATAATTTTTATAAATATTTCTTTTTATAGTGGTTAGTTACAAATCCAAAATAGGGATAGGTTTATAATAATGCTGCAGCAGTGGCAGCACTGTGGCATTGATTTGAACATTACCTACTTTAAGTACACAGAACATGGAGATGCAAATTGGCAGCCTCCTTGTCAGGCCTACTGGGATGTCAGTATCAAATGTACTCACCTTTCATTAAGATTGTGACTAAATGAGTCAAGCTCATGCTCCATATTCCGTAGCTGAGACTCCACGTGCCGTGTTGTGATCACTGTGAACATAAAGTTTAATGTCATTGTTGGCTCGATGTTGTCCCCGCATTGAGCAAACCACATTTTAGGTATAATAAATAATGTGAAGTAATTACTTTAAAAATGTGATAAAAAACAATATTACTGAAAAATATTAAAAACTTCACAGCCGACAAATGTAATGTTGCATATTGAAGATATAAATATACCCGATAATTGAGACAAATAAGAAGCATTGACTTGCCTGTAGATGCCGTCATAGGACGCATCAGTGGTGTAATGGGTCTAGCCGAAGGCTTTTTCAAGCAAACCTAAGACAAATCAATACAGCAGTGATAAAACACATCATTACTTTACAATCTGCCATGATTACTTTAACCCTTTAACCGCCGGTGTCGTATATATTCGTTTTTTACATTTTTTAGTAGCATATTACATATCAGCTTTTAAACCTGTTAAAGATAAAAAGTGACAATAATCAGCAAGATTTAAATTTTGTTGACCTCCATTTTGTCAAATCTGAATAATTTTCACCCACTTGAAGTTGCGGATCTCATCAGCAAAACACAACATCAAGTGGGTGAAAATTCCAACAGAATAATTTGGCGGTTAAAGGGTTAACCCTACAGTTACTTATTCTCATTTTCATTCACTTTACCCCTATAAGCATGACTACAATCGTTTGTAATATATGTGTCATTAAATATGTTATTGGGAATGAAAATGTAATGTAATTATGTAATAGCCAAATATCATATCTCAGAAAACCCAGAAACTCCCTTCCATTCATAATTTTCTCTCAGATATGAGCCCTCATTATATGAGATAACTATAACTTAATCTCATATCAGGTACAGTACAGCAACATCCTAATCTCCTAGTCAATGGGTTAATACAAGGTAACTAATGTAATAAGGTACACAGCAGATGTGAGAGAAGATGGGAAAGGTCACACTTTCTCATCTATTATCTTACCCCATCAAGCATTTCTAGTTTCGACAGCATGCCAGCCAGTGATGCGTAGCCTTCATGATGCGCACATGGATTACCAGAAGCTGTAAGCTCTGCCAGCTCCGTTAATTTGTCTAGACGATTCTAAAAAATATATCACAGATCTGAGCATTAATATACTAATTATGTGAAACTATGCACTTATATAGGCCTACAAGGTATGATCCAAGCAATCTGTAGGCAAAAAATATCCTACAGTACATGAGAAATAAAGCATCATTAACTTAAAATTGTGTAAAAATACTCATCTGCCTCAAGGCACACACAACATGTGTGGATACCATAAAAAAAATGATTAAAGCATAAGTTCATATTGGTGAATTAAAACTCGGTTTATCTTAAGAAAATATATAACAACTAAATTGACATAATATAATTCATCACTTGCAGTAGCTACAGGGGTGTGCACAGCTTTCCGCTATAGGGGGTCAAGAGGTAAATTTAGAAAAATATGGGGGTTCCAAGGGGTCGCCCCTGGAAATCAGCGGAAATGTTAAAAATCTGCAGATCATGGGAGGGGGGCGGGGATAAGGACCCCTCTGACCCTTCCCCTGTGCACGCCCCTAACCTATCTAGTTAATTTAGAGGGAGCAATGTCGTGGAAGCTATTGTTTGGTACATGGTGGGAAAATCCTAATACTACAAAAAAATGATACAATGTACATAATTATCTAACTCACCAGGCTCATCACATCTTCAATACAATTGGATGCTACATCCAGTATTTGTAAAGCTGGAAACAGATCAGCCACAGGTGTCACTGTGGTCAGTCTGTTATGATTCACTAGAAGCTCCTGTAAACCTCTGTGGGAAAACGACACAAAATAACAAAATCTGGTTAACCCCCACAACACAGAATTTCTTCTTATCATTTTCATACAATTTAGGTGTGATTTGATGCCACAATTCCCAGCACAATTTGAAAGCCATGTAATTGATTAAATACTGTTTGTGACATCACAAAGATATTCAGGGCTATATCATCCCATTGGAGTTAGAAGGTGCTAAACTGCCACTTTACAAAGTGGCAGCTTAGCACCTTTTAACCCCAAAGGGACGATATATAGAATGAAACATACCATCTTAACCCTTAGCCTGCCGATCATGACTTTTGTCGTTTTTACTCTGTTTTATTAGTTGACCAAATCACTGTGTGTCTAAACATCATTTTTGCAAATATTTGTGCTCAAATTAAACAAATATGATTAATTTTCAGCCACTTGAAGTTGTGAGTCGCAGCTGCGAGACACAACTTCAAGTGGGTGAAAATTTAAATAAATTAACTCAGCAAAATAAGGTTTAACTTTAATACATTTAATACATGTGGTCCATTATTATGACATGAAGTTTATTGTGAACACACATTTATTGGGTATACACAAAAGCACTGCTTGGGTTACAGAGACAATGAGGATAAGGGTCACTTCGTCAATAAAACTCACATACTATATTTCAAACAGATGAATTTTAGTTACTCGTAATTATATATTTTTGACTTTGAAAATTAACAGTTACAGAGCTGAGATATTGCGATCAACCATATGAATATCTACAATCTTTAAAAAATAACTATTAATGTAAACATTTTAGCAACAATGCATAAGGTTTGATAATTATGTCTTAGCACATGTTTTTAGATAAATTTTACTTCAGGGCAATCACAAACAAGATTACCCATCAACTTACTTGAGCTTTCCAAGTGATTTGACTGAAATGAGGAGATTGTGGCTTGCATTCACTGTCTGTCAACATAACAAAGAAAGTCACATAGGATTCACAAAGAGGGTACTTTTCACTTTGAAAAAATGCTGACCCCATCACTAATAGTTTTATCTGCTTAATTAAATCATATTTTAATCAAAATTCTTGTAATAAAATGTATTTAAATATTGTTGATTCACTCACAAATACAATAAGAGGCCAAACTCATTGAAGTTAAATTGCTGAACTTTATAAAGGTGCAATTTGAAGTTCTAATATAAAAAATAGAAACTATTATAGTCATTGGTGTTTATTGTGTTAAAGTAAAATTAAAATAGATAACAATTACAATTTCCTAATTTGGTACTTTAAAATATTTTAATAAATTTTATATAGAAAGGGTAAATTACAATAATATTTTCCCTTAATTCTGAACAAGCTAAATTGTTTGTTTCTATTCTTGGCTAATACAATGTCCAGCTACACACTGAATTATTTAAAAATGATTAATCAGAGTAAGTATCTACCACTTAATGTTTTATCAACTTTAATGGCATAAAGTCTTCGAAACCTTATAAATAAGGTCCCAGTAGCACAAGGGTTAACAGTTGATTTCCTGCTTACCAGGAGTAATGATAGTCCTTTCAGACCAGATATGTCCGTCAGCTGATTGTGTGATATATCAACTTCTTGTAACTGTTTGTAAGAAAAGATCAAATATATCATTTCAAAGTATATTTTAAAAAGTATTAACAAAGAGTTAGAGCTGATGAATATGGGTCATAATACATTTTAATTTTGCATGTTCCTAACAAAACAACCACAATGCATGATTTGAACATTGACTTAATATTGAACTAGCTTTCAGCCAATATCCCTAGCTTGTCAGGATGTGGTTCGACAAAAAGTTATTTTGCGTGCCTATATAAATTTTTTAGATTGCTTGATTAAATTTATGATCTTAAAACTTTCATAAAATATCAGAAATACAGTAGAACCTGCTGCGAGCAGCCACTCTTATGAGCAGCCAGCCTCATATAGGAGGCCAATTGACCATTCCTCAAAATGGCATTTTGTATACAAATGTACCTCCTTTGAGCAGGCACCTGCGTTTAAAGGTCAGTTATCCTGTGTCTCAAAGGTGGTAGGCTCTACTGTAATACATTTTACATACATGTACATTGTCACTTCTCAAAATTAATATTATTTAACAAATTATTTAAAATATCAAAAAATCAAAGTGATAATTATTAAGTATGTTCAATTATATATTTTCTTGTATCTTTGAATACCATTTTTTTTATAATTAGAAAAATCAAACAAATTTTCACCTTGATTATTATTTTTTCGATATATTGTGACCTGGATTCTTCATGGTGGAAACACGTTATCAATCCCAAATATAGTCCCGCAAAAAGTGATTTTTTTTACAATACACTGGAATTCAGGTTCTATTTTGCTTATCTGTCAATAATACAACTCTCTTGCCTCTTACCACGACAAAGCTGTCACGGGTTATTCAAAATGGCGGCATCACATCGTAACACGGGTTATAATGAAGTGATGGATCATATCACCATGATCACATTACGGGTAACTTTATTGCAGTTATTCATTTGGAAGTGACATTTACTATTTTACATTATTTCTACTGTACTGTGGATAAAGGAGACTACCCTGCGGCATCGGGTGAGATCTGTGATTGCTCTCAGTTTATTGTGACGTACAGACAGCTCCTCCAGATTTGGCAAACTACACACTGCCTGTAATTAGGAAATGATTATATATTAACAAGACCCTTCAGCAGATTTTTTAAAATTCTAACAACTGTCGATTAAATGGTGATTATCGGGTAAGTGAAATAATAATTGGAAGGAATTGTTACATATATCTAAGAAAATTATTTTGCAATTCCAACCGTGGGTTACATAATTTTTCAATTAGATACCGGTAATTAAAAATTTCCTTATAAATTATCAAACTTACATTTTGTAAACAATTTAGACAATTTTTAAATGGATTGTTGCAGAATGCATCACAACCACTGAAATATTTTTTTCCCTCACAACTATTATAATTCTATTGGAAATAGAATAAAAGTTAGGTCAACTTGTACATCAGAATAAAATAAATAAAAAAATTTCACCCATTTAAAGTTGTGTCTCTTTGGCATGACCCTCTAATCTGATGTGACTTTATAAATGTAATTGGTAATTTAAGGTCAAAATATTAGTCACCATATACAACCTTCCACAACAAAATGATTCGTAATGCAGCAGATATTTAAAATGACTCAATTTAATTAATGGTAAACCACATTTTGAACATTTTGGGACCCCTCAGATTCTGCTTCTATAATCATCATTACTAATATCTACATGATCATAACATGCTACATTGTAACATACATTGATCGTGTCTAGTCTGTTACAGCTGAGGTCAAGTGTGATGATCTGCGGACAACAAGCCACCTCTTTTGGTTCCAGCCTCTCTATTTGGTTACTGTCCAGCCGGAGTTGTCTCAATCGACGTAATGGCACCAGCCCTCGACCTGAATAACACAATGAAATGTTCCATTACCTATACAAGACTGTCAATGAGACAAATACGTCTTCAGCTTTTTGAGTGATGCGTTACTGCTTCACATCTCTTTTTAAAGCTGGCATTGTTGATATAAAGCTTTAACCCTTTGTCTGCCAGTGACGCATACATGCATCACATATCTTAACCCTTATCCTGCTGATCACTACTATTGTCATTTTTAATCTGATTTATTAGTTGATCAAATCACTGTTATTGGGAATGAAATGTGTGTCTCAACATCAGGATTTGCAAATATTTTTGCTCAACTTAAACAAATATGAGTAATTTTCAGCCACTTGAAGTTGTGGGTCGCGGTAGCAAGACCCAACATCCAGTGGCGGAAAATTTAAATAATTTAACTTTGTTTTGACTTTGATATATTACACTCGAGTATTTAACTCTTAAACCGCAAGTGCCGATCATTACCGCGGTATCCTTTTTAAACATTTTTAATAGCACATTGCCTATCAGCTTTGAAAATTAAACATGACACCAATCAGCCAGATTTGAAAATAATTGACCTCCATTTTGTCAAACCTGAATAATTTTCACTCAATTGAAGTTGTGGATCGCGTCAGTGAGACACAATTTCAAGTGGGTGAAAATTAAAATTATATAATTTGGCAGTTAAAGGGTTAATAAAATTTGGTATTTCTATTCAGAGGGAGGTGAGAAATGCGGTAGAAATTTACAGGTTACAGTGAACTAAAATAATTATGATGAAAGGGTAATAACTAGACCGCTTATAATTTAAGAGCTATGCCAGATATGATATCAAAAACTCATCAATTTTAACAAAATCCTTATAGTGAGCAGTTTGAAAGCACTTAAAAGGGTCACCTGCATTGGGAGTGTTAAACAGGTTCACATTTAAAATGGAAGTTTAAAATTTAGTCATGGGAAATTTAATCAGAGCTTTACATCTTTTTAATACTGGTTATTATTCATATTTCGCTCACTCGATTTTATCATTCTGATGTACCGTATTTTTTGGTGTATAAGCAGCTACTTTTTACTCCTTGGACGGACTGGTGTGGGGTATATACACGGGCCGCGGTTAACCTGTTAATAAATCCACTGTCATTTTCGACGGTTTTTAATAGCCTATGTGAGCACAACTATATATAAAATGGTCTTTGTATTTAGAAAAATTGGAGGCCCTGCATTAGAAACAAGTCGGCAAAATATTAATATAGGCTACCGGTGTTAAAAAGACCAAACAATTATATTTCCCATGATAGACTAAATTTCAAACGTTCAGGGCCCAGAATGTCCTCCGACAGACGAGACGAGGTGACTGGTCTATGACGTCACCAGCAAATGGCAGACGTTTGCGCGCCATTCAGCGAATGTATTATATCGTCTTGTGTGGTGTATGTGTACAGGCAATGCATTATGTTCATACAACAACGGGAGAACTGCAATACACAAGCGTTGATTCTGATACGATGCACGCGTACATGTACACAGAGCACTGTGTTTTGTCCCTAGACAGATGGGCAGTGTAGCGTACATGTAATAGGCCTATACACTAACGCACAGATCTTTAGTCGCCAGCCTGGCTTACAATCGGCCGTTAATATACCCCAAAAAGTTTTAAATAATGTATTATTAAATGATTATAGAATACAATGTCAGCATCGGTACTATTTAAAACATATCAGATTTTATATTGATATATAGGCCTAGCTCTAAGACGCGGTAGGTTCGTCACAACTGTAGTGTTGTGAGTGTATCACAGATCGGCGGGGAACAGACAGGGTATACACCGGTGCGGGGTATGTATTATCAGAGCAGCAGTTTTCGGTTAGATTAACCCTCTGCGGGCTATACTCCGGAGCGGGCAATACACCAGAAAATACGGTATCTAAATACAAATACCTTTTTATATATCGTCATGCTCACATAAGAACATTCGAAAATGAAATGCGATGGCAAATTATTCAGTTAACTGCGTCGTCTAGCGGCCTGTGGAACTAACACAGTTCGCAAGTTCTCATGTGGCCAAAAGGTACAGAAAAAAACATCGCAATCTAGACGGGGACATATGGCAGTAGAAATTAAACCAATCCTCTTGCAATTGCATAAACAGATACAAATTCCTAAGAGTTTAAAATGGTATGATATTTTCAAGTTAAGGTCATTTCAATGTTGGCACACTATCTGCAATGTACATGTAGGCCGAACATTAGGCCAACATTCGATAAACACCTTGTATTGCTGGGTGTGACTCATGTGAAATCTAGGATGTTTTTTGTCACCATCTTCTCCGTAACATCTTCTCTGTAACATGGTGTACACACTTTTTATGATATGAGTTCTCTTTAACTAGGTGGTGATTGTGGGCAAAATATAGTATTAAAGATGGTCATAATACCAAAGTTGACACTGCATCTTAAATTTACTGTAACTGGTTGAAGAGACTCACCTAAAGATTTGATATAGTTGTGCTGGAGTTGAAGGTTACATAGTTCTTTCAAGCTGAAATTGACGAAATAACATACTGTATTTATTCTAATAAATGCCCATATTCCAATAAACGCCCACCCCCTGATTAGAAAATAAAACCCATGATCATGTACACTATATGATCATAAAAAAGTACTGTAATACTTAGCACCCATACCCCCTGTAATCTCAGGGGTTATTTCAACTAACCCCCCGGGCGTTTATTAGAATAAATACGGTCTTTTATTATCTTGCATTATTTAATGACTTTGATATTTTGTGACATATTTTATATTTGTATACAGATATACATGCACAATCATACAAATTGATTTAAATCCGGTACTTTATTATCTTGCATTATTAAATGAATTTGATATTTTGTGGCATATATTTTTATATTTGTAAACAGATATAGATGCACAATTATTAAATTTGATTTAACTGTAGTTATTCAGGTATAACTATTATAACACATTGATTAATTATTATAACATACTTATCTAGATTCTGTATTTGTTTTATTTTGTTTCCATAGAGCTTTAATTCCCTCAGTTCCTGCAAGTCATATATGATCAACATTAAACACTGCCATACTATATGGTAACAGTGGAGCAAGAATCAAAGTATATCTTCAATAATTTATTACTATTGATTGGGATTTTATTGAACGATTTCAAAATATGCTAATATTGGAAGTTGTCATAATTGCACTTTTAGTATATTTACATTATTAAGAAAATACTGAAAATCACTTCGTCGCCTCGGAGCTAAAGGATCATATCTGCCACTCTAACGAGTGTCAGATAGGATCCTTTAGCTCCTAGGCGACGACTTGTCAGTCACTGTAAATGAGGAAATATTGGCAGCTTCAAAGTTTGTTAATTTCGGGAGGGACAGAGATTAACCCTTACAGTGCTGGGATCGACTTTAATCATCAGAATCTGATGACAAAAGCGAATCCCCGCACTGTAAGAGTAAAAATATTTCTAATGGCCGTAGACCTGTAACATAGGGATTCAAATAAATCGGAAAGAGCTAACTAAGACAGTTATGATGATTTTAAATTGAAAAAAATCCTTTGGTTGCGATGATTTTTACAAATTGATTTAGCGCTTTAAGGGTCAATGATGGGCAAATTACACCATTAGCTAGTGGTGCATCAATAGCAACACTATTGTTGGTGGAGATAAATATTGTCATTTTTTTATCAAACTGCCAATATCAAATGAGCATCAATATTTCCCGGTTTAGACTGAGTATGACAAAAGTATGGTAATGGTGATTAAAATATTTTCAATTACAAGGTAAAAAGTGCTAAAAAAAGATGAATGCCTGAATTACCATATTTTTCTGACATTTTTATCAGAAACCTTGAGAGAAATGCACCAACCTTATTTTCATCCAGATGCTGTATCTTATCAATATAATTGCCCGATAGATCCAGCACCCGAACTCTGTCAAACTGCAAGAAATCACAAACCGTAGGTATTAGTCTGAGGGTGTAACTCTTTAACTGTTCAAAAATTAATCATCATTTGAAGAAAATATCATGATGGCTATATAATATACATTGTGTAGTGCGGAAGAGTGATTTGCTCAGAGTGAGCCCGCAAAAAAGAATGTATTTTAAAAAAATTTTTTTTTATTATAGTATACTTCTAATTCACGGTTAGTAATGTTCATGTTTTTGTTGAGAAAAAGAGAAACTGACCTAATGTTTTTATTTTTTGTCTGCAGTCTATAGACACTGGTCTATGTATCTGGTAAGTAAAATATACCTATACATAACTAGCATATTTAGACTGCAGACGCAAACTAGAAATACAAGGTCAGGTTATATTTTTTAGCCAAAATAATCTTGGTTGAATTATTACCACTTCTAGCTGTTCTATGTGTTTGATGCTTGATGTATGCAGGTTGATCTCATACACTTTTGAAGGATCAGACTCCTGTGAGGCGGACAACTGTGACAAAAAGTTTTTTTACCTTATTAGAAAATTGTTCATAAACAGTTACAATTTAAAAATATATTATTCAACATTTATAACAGATCTATAGCATTCTATGGGTTGGGCCTTAATATTATTACCAGAGTTCTTCCTAAGAAATCTAAGGTTTCAAAAAAAAACATTAAAACCATTGTAAATATGAAGCTAGATTTATAAATATAAGTTTTAAAAAAAATTGATATTCAAAAATTAAACATTAAAAAACATGCCATAAGTTCAGCTTTCAAAAATTAATCATACGTATGTTGTTTAAGACAAGTAAATGTCTGAAAATCTAAAATAAAAAATTCTTCAACATTGATACTAATCTATTTGATTAGTGCTTATGACTATTAAATAATTATGGTCTCAGCACAGTCAGCGCTGGGGTCAATTAATTATAGCCGTTCAAAGCATTTAGCAGGATGGAACGGTTACCTTGCAGTTCAATAATTAGTATTATGGGATAATTGGTATTATAATTGGTATTATACTCTTAGCACTCCAAACCATAAAAAACAATGACACGCAAATGTTTAGGTGTTAGCGAGGTTAGTTTAACATTTTTGGGAGTCCTAGTGGCCAGTCCATTGTTGTAAGTGACCATATTCAAAACAGGTTTTACCCGAAGGGCTGAACTACACTTTGTGCTTGCTAAGTGGAAGTTTTAAAATTATCATTAAACCATCATAATAATATTGTACCCATCATCATGTCACTTAACGGTTAAATCAAAGCCAGGATGAAAGTGTCACAATGTCCCAATACAAACCATAATATTAATAGACAAAATTGTGTTACTACAGTTATAAAATTATACTTTTAAACAACCTAAAATTTATTATGCAGAATTTGAGCGCCCTTTATTACTCTGCTCAAATAATAAGAGCTCTATGATAATACTGAAAATGAGCCTAACCCTTCATCAGACATATTATATTAGATTACGTTTTGGTAATAATTGGTACAAACTATAAAAATATAAATACACACACTATGAATAATTGAAAGATTCATCTTTACAGCTATATCATCTTGTATTTAAATTGAAAAAAATATTTTAATTGTAATAGAACTGTAAATGCCCTGCAATTGAGAAATTACTAGAATACAAATTTTCAATTACAATGATCTATAGGCCATTATTTTGTTCAGTAGTAATTACAATTATTGTATTTCCAAGTAGGTCAATAATAATTTCAGAATAACTTAATCAATTACTGAATTACGATTGAACCAGCCCTGTCTCAGCAGGACTTACTATGGTTTCTGGATTAATACGATGAATATCCCTCGGTGTAGGTGGAGCCAAAAGTGCTCTTTCAGCAGAGGATGGCACATCAATGAATTTTATATTCTGACCATTTTCATCAGAATCATACTCCGCTTCTGCTACATGAATTGGCAATGACATAACATCTTTAACTTTGATTTTTCCATGCCGGCCACTAGATCCTCTGCTGTTTTGCGCAGACTGAGATCTTGATGCTCCGTGACTTGACCCTGCACTGCTTTGGCGAGAATTTTGGCCTCTTCCCGAAGATGTAACTTGTCGTTTCTGAACTGAAGATTTCTTTCGTGTTGCTGGTAATGGCATCTGGAGACTAAAAAACAACAGAAGCATAAGTTCTGAGGTGGCAGTTAATTGGGTTGACAAAAATATTTTTAGATTTTTGTCCAACGGTAAATTTGCTTATTTTTACTGTAGTTAAATATCATGTCATGTACAGTGAAATCAGACTTGTTCGACTACAATTTCAATTTGTCCCAAGTGGCAAGAGCCAGGATGAATTTGCTTCAAAATTGCAAAATTTCTTCCATCACCCAATAACATTTCTTATCCAATTTGTTCAAAGGTTAAATTGCACAATTTTAAATCTTAAAGAATGATAAATATCTCTAGTATTAAAGTTGTAGTTGAACTATACTGCTATAAAATATGCAGCTAATAATTTAAGTCAGTTCACACTTTTCCAGAGGGGAAGCTTTTAAGCATATTAAAAATGTTTAATGAAACTGATCAAATCTGATGTGACCCCCAAAACAAGACACAGTTCTGGCTGTAATTATGAAGCATGAAACAATTGTATATAAATTGTCAATCAGTTGAAGCTGGCAATTGCCAGTAATGCCAGTTTTAACCACTGTTTTAGCTAGCAGGGCATTTCTGCACACCCAAATCTTATATGAGCACCTGCTATAATTGCATAATAATTGTGTAAAAATCCTTTATTGCGCGTGTAGGCTATCTACCCTGATAGGCCTACTGATACACAACCTGACAATTTTGTAACACACCCTGAAGTAGTTTTAACTGAAACATGTGAAAGTCAGGACTAGTAATGCAAACTCAACTGATTATACCTACTACAGGTACCCATGCAGTTACTATGATTTGTGTTCAATATTGCATTTGTTTTTTAGTTTTCTTGACATAGCAGGGATCAATTTGTATTGAAAATATTGTGCAGCCAAACTCCTCATTCCTTGGACTTTTCCTATCATTAAAGATGATATATTTCGCTAATCAACTGCATATTTGATTAGCAATTGGCCAAAATTGTGGATCTTCTCGCTATGCAATACTGAACAAATTGAATTAACCCTGCATAAATCTGCTCAGTTCAGCTATGACGGCAGAGTTGTGACATCAAAAGTTGATCT
Organism: Flabesymbios commensalis; assembly: GCA_964017125.1. Classification (NCBI taxonomy): domain Eukaryota; kingdom Metazoa; phylum Annelida; class Polychaeta; order Terebellida; family Flabelligeridae; genus Flabesymbios; species Flabesymbios commensalis. Next base: position 37,869,533 of record OZ024904.1, on the reverse strand, counting down.
CCTCAATGTAAGAGTAAAAATATTTATAATGGCGTAGACCCATAACATAGGTATTCAAATGAAACGGAAACCTGAGCTAACTAAGATTAACTAACTAAGACAAGCTTTGGTCTCCATGGTTTACACAAAAATATGTCAACCTTTTAAGGATTAACCCTTTCAAGCCTGAGGTTACCATTGTCATCTTCATCCACTACAAGACCGCGAATTGCTGTCGCAATTCTTGACTTGTAGTGGATGAAGATGATTTGATATGATTTAAACATTAAAGAAAATTGCCATGTATTGGTAAACCAGTTTCATGAAAATTTCATTCAAAATCCCTTAGCTGTAGAAAAATTCATTCTGTTTTCAGGGATGTAAAATGATGCTTTAATGCATCGTGAGGACTTAAAGGGTTAAGTTAACAGAATACATGTAAATAAAGATTCAATATTAATTACCAGTAGCATCACTTTTGGATAGAGGTGGGGCTATAAGAATAACACCACTGACCCTTACTCTTTAACCCTTTCACCACTGAAGCCAGTTTTTATGTGATGAATGCCATAGCATTCAGCACATAAAAACGGGCTTCAGTGGTGAAAGGGTTAAGGAGGTCAGATGTGTCGTAAATGCAGCTCAAAAATGGCTGCCAAATTTGAGGGGGTTGAATTTTTACAATCACATTTCTCTTATAACTTTGTCAAAATAGACAAAAAATCAATATGGCAAAAAAAATCAGATTTGTTTTTTATACAATGTTTGGTCAAATTTTCAGCAGATAGAAATAAATGGTCTGACATACCTACTTAGGCTACTATGATAAGGTAGTAAGGAGTAACCAGCGCTTAGCCTTAGGCTTTAGCCAAGGCAGATATAATCCCTGACATGTCCCCGATTTATTTCATAACTTTGCCTAATATTTACAGAATAACGGGGTTCCAACTCAGATTATATCTTTTTAACACCATATGCTGCTAAAACAATTGCAACTTCTTTGATAGGTAGCAAGCTGGACTATATTGTAACTCTGTCCTGTTCCTGTTTCCCTGACCTACCAGGCTCTTCCCAGTGGACAACCAGTATAGGGCCTATATTCGAAACATGCTTCAGCCATCACGAAAGGTACAGATACTTCGTTCCAGTGATCCAGATCAGCTGAATGTTCCACGGGTCAGAACCGCATTAGGCAGCAGGGCCTTTTCTGTTGCTGCACCTAGACTTTGAAATGAACCTCCTTTAGAAATAATACCCAGCGATAATACCTAGGGTCTGTATTCTCTTACAAGTTACGATATATCGTAGGCTTCTGATTGGTCGAGATGGCCATCTCGACCAATCAGAAGCCTACAATATATCGTAACTTGTACGAGAATACGGGCCCAGTGTTGAGTCGAACCGCAGGTTATTGGACCATTTTCCAACATGCATAATCATGCGTTTCGTGTTTTAGGCCTACCACTAACGTTACCAGTTACCTGGATGATATTCCAAACACAAAGTCGCCATTGTTGGTTCAGATTTGCAAAAATGGCTTAGACGTAGCACATATTTACTTGCTAATTATTTCAGGAGGTCAGTGGGCGGCCAGTAAAAATGTGTGTTTTTAGCTGTTTTTCTATGGGATCAATCATATGCCTTGCTCGCTGCGCGACCAACAAACAAGGCATATTGAAAAGGCTACTCTTCCGGCAGCTTCTATAGAATCGAAAAATGTGGCAGCATTCAAGATTCAGCTGGTCGACTACATCTTCCAGCCTCTTTCCTCCCCCCCCCCAGTCTGATATAATGGATGGCTGTTGAGTATATTCTGTGAAACGCAGTGGTGTCACTCGATGAAAACAAAGTTATATAACACCTCCTCCCCCATACTATAGTTGCAGTCAACTCCCACCAGCGTTGGGTGTTTTTCGCTAATTTCTCAGTCAATTCTAAATCAATTTCCATGAAATTTTGCAAGCACTCTTTTCAACTATTCCGGCGCCTACTCTGAAAATTTCGTGAAATTTGAATGAGTATTTCAAAAGTTAGACCATTTGACATGTAGTGGAATTTCGTGATTGAAGCTGATAGCGTTCAATGGGTTTATAGAGGAGCGTCATAATTCGCAAAAACTACATGTCAAATGGTCTAACTATTAAAGTACATAATATTTTTCCCTGAAATTTCCAGGGCAGGTGCCGTAAGACTAGAAACTAACGCTTGTCAAATTTCATGAGAATCGGATGAAAATTGCTTGAGCAATGAGCGAAAAACATGCAACGCGAAAGTGACAGATTTAAAGTGACTTTTACTATAAGCCTAAGAGATACTTCATTCTGTGAAACGCAGTGACGTCACTCGGTGAAAACAAGGTTACATAAAAGCCCTCATCATACTTCATTGTATTATCCAGCTCGGTAAAAAGAAAGGAGGTCGAGGTCATTGAGTTTCACAGAATTATACTCAAAAGTGAGTGAGAATTGTTTTGTGATGTGTTAGCGATAATAGGAGTACCTAGGAATTTTGGGTTCTACTAGTTTTCCTGATCTACTGTGTGATATCATTTTAAAGTATTAGTACACAGCAGTGGTATCTTTCTCACTAACACCCATATTTTTCTTTTATTCTCATTTTATGAACTAATAAATAGATAAATAATGATAACAAACAAAGTCGATAGCGTTCTTGACAACTGACTCATCCCCAATGACAAAATACTCGCTAGGCGTCGCATCTAAAGTTGCACCAACACAGTGTATAATCAAATAGACACAGCCATATATTTTATCATGCATTTTTTATTTACACAAAGAAAAGTTTTTACAGAATAATTTGTCATAAAAATAATAGGATCTATGTACATGTATATATCTTATGTAATCGTTAAATGTATATGAGCTATTCTAAAAAAATGCAACAAAAATGATATTTCTCCATGCAAATTTGGGGATATTTTCATACTTTCCAATATAACTAAACAAACTAAAGAAGCTGGAACAGCTTTTAAATCTAAATATGATCATTTAATGTAATAATCATGACAAATATTACTGTTTTTTATGCATTATATGATGCAAAGAAATGGGACATTTCAAACCGTAGCCTAGCCAGAACAATTAATTATCACAGGGCAGCAATTATTTTTTAGACCTGGAGCTTTATATATTGAAAATGCCGATCCTCTTTTTTGATGATAAAAAGGGGAAATATTAGCTTTCACCTAGTCATCTGGTAATTTGCTCATCTGTAGGCCTAGAGAATGATCAAAAATAATTTTAAAGAAAGCTAGGGAGATATTTCGTTGGCAGCATTTTTCAGAATCAAATTCGGGAGCTATTCTGGTTCAGATGCCTTTCCGCCGTTTAAGTCCTCGAGTAATTAAGTCACACCTTGAACAGTAATTTCACATCCAGGGATTTCAGTATTCGGGGGTCCTGGTAATTTAGGTATATTTGTGGTGTCTTCCGAGGTGAAAACTAAGCATAATAATATTGCCGTTTTACATCCTAATGCAGCCAGTGGCGAGTCCAGGGGGGGGGGGGGGGGGGGTGTGGCCCGTTAGTAGAGAGGAGTATACGCTGCCTAAGATTATATATTTATATTCTCACTGTCTGCTTCAGGTATAACTTATATGTTATAATATAACATTTCAGTTGTATTACCTGAAGCAGGGAGGGAAAGTGAAACTATCTGGTAAATGAGGAAGGCATTTTGTTTTATAATTTGAAGGCATTATTTATTGACTGTATTAGTCGTTCTTTGTGCCTCTGAAAATGCCACCGCCTTCACAATTCCTCTCTTTTCTAATGAATCATAGGAAGGGAGTGGGGGGGGGGGATTTCACTACTCAAGACATTGCTATCTAGCCAGGATTCACATCACAGAATACAATCGAGTTGGAAGTAGTTTTGATCAGTAATTATGTCTCAAATTTTAGTCACAAAATATTAAAAAAACACAATCGATGAGTTAGAAGATCAGTACCATCAAGGACGAAGGTGACATCACTGAAGACAAATTGAGGGACATGTTAAAATGTTTTATCATGTTCAGAATGGCACCTGGAGTTGATGCGATAAACTCAAAAAAAGAAGCTAGCTAGAGTATGCAAATAAACTTTATCAGGAAATAATAAATGTATGCCTAAGCATTGCAAAATCTGAATTGAAAGATGTAGGCTCAGTGTTTCGTCTAGCTCTTTCTAACATGGTGCAGCGCCATGTTGCCTTTTGTGAGCGCCATGTTGACCTTCATGAAGGCCATATGTTGCCCTTCATGAGTGTCATGTTGCCCTTCATGTGTGCCATGCTGCCCTTTGGAATGCCTCTTTGAACTGTTGTTACGTCCTATTTAAACCACCCAGGGCACCCAGGTTTGTGAAAGATGGCAGGTTTGAGCATTCTTGCTGCAAAACAGCTTGTAGTGCACACTGTCTGTGTCTTCGCCGCTGTGTCCATACAGTGAGCAGACAAAACGCACACATCCTTGCATGTTGTCTGTCATCTTTGCCATCAAATGACCTACGCCCATTTGCATGGCTTCGAGCATGTCAGAGTCAGAAAACACCAGCTAAAATACCTGTTTCTCCCCTTTGCCCACGAACGCATTTGTCCAGGCAGTTCTTTGCAAACGTCCTCGCCCAGGCCCACAGTGACTGTCAGATGGCAGTGATGTAGATGTATCTCTGTCTCTGCTTTGTGCCGGTATAGAAGAGCATCCTGGCATTAATTCGGTGATTGAATGTGCAGGCGAGAACGGCAACATCTGTGTCTGGTGATTTGATTATGATGCAGTCATGTCCACTAGATGATGTATGCTTGACATGCAGCAGGATATGAGTTCCCGCTTCTTCTTGCTGTGTGCATAGTTCATCCACCCGACTGCAGGAGATGCCTTCCTCCCCAGCAACCAGCTTCTTGCATTCCGCACCATGTGTGACATACACAGCTCACCAATGCCGGAAACCCGTGTCCTGCAGTGTGGTTGCTGCCACTCTTGCACAAGGAAAGCTGCCAGGTCGGTTTTATTCCTGCCATTACACATAAATTTCTGGCTTCTACCTTGCATCTTGATCTGGATGGCCCCCTCCTGCACTATGCTTGGTTCTCTCTATGTTCTTGATAGGTACTGATCCACGATCAAGTCAGTCATTATGCTGTGCTGGGACGAGGTCGATTTCACCAAGTGGGGCACGTACTGAGCTGGCTAGCTAGCTGAATGTCCCGGGGAGCGGCTTTCAGTGCTTGTAGCAGAGCCATTTCATCCAGGATCCACACGGCGGAGGATGGCACAACCTCAGCAGCTTCAGCCTTTCCCTCAAGGAAGTGAAGCAGGGTCGCTTCTGTTGTCTTCGCAGGAGCAACATCTGGAGTCGCGATTGACCATGGCAGAGGTCTAAGTGGTGGGTACTTCAAAACATATTGCATATGTTCATCATTCATCATTCATCATTCTGCGCTATGATGACAATCCTGGCTAACAAGCCTCTGTCAGCCTTGATGACGATATCACTTTCAGCGACATTGGTTTTCTTGGACTTGGACTTTTGGAACGTCTGTAGTTTGGCCTTTGGCAGTGGAGCAAATAAGTCGACGTCACTTGTTTGCTGTCTCTTCTCAATCTGAACGAAAGTGGTGAACGCACCATTGCTTTTTTGCTCCACAGTCAGAAAATGATCTACAATATTATAGGTTGCTTTCACTCCAGATGCAATGTTTGAGAGTGGCTTATTTTGGTCCCGGGATTTGAATGGGTTCATCCAGCTTTCAATGGTGTCCATGGCTTTGTTGACATCATCTTCATCCTTATTCATGCGTGGCACACTTGTGCTGCTTGCTTTCAGAGTAGTATAGACCTGTCATTTCTCGGCAAGTTTGCAAGATCTTGGCGAGGTCGTGAAACTGCAAACTGGCCCTTCTCAAGCAGGCCATTGGCATGAAAATGTGTCTGTGGCAATATTTGTTTACTACCTAGATATGTGTAACTTATGGTTTCTAGATGATTTCGGGCCGGGACTTGACCTATATTCACTCACAATTCGAAGATGGACCACCTTTTTAATTTTGTTATAATCACATGACAGTTTATTTATGAATATTGACTTACATGATGAGAGATATGTAATAAAGTACTTATTGGTCTTTTCCACGACGAGGAAGTAGCATTCTGGTATTACTATTTTCCGACAAACTTAAGCGTTGTCAAACGTTGGTATCAACTATCAATTGCATTGATTGTAGTTAACCAACACGACAAAGGAGTTTACAACGGGTTCAAGTCGTGTAGTTTTTTAAACTATTGTTTTCATTGCGACGTCGTCACACAAAAACGTCACGGGCAAAAATACTTGACAGTGGGCTTTAAGGTTTAAAACTTTCTCAGGAGTATCTTGACATATGACACATTTGTTGTAGTCTACAGCTGTCCTCCCATCTTCTCTTCGACTGATCTAATGGACAAAGCTCCTGCTACATTTCCTTCTCTACTCATTTTTGTCAGATGCCTGCAATGACAAATTCATCTCCTGTTTTCATAGTAACCCAACACCATAAAATTAATTACTATCTTATAATTCTATGTTATTGGAAAAATATCCTGCAATCGGTCAATTTTCCCGCTACCTGTAGAAGACAAAACAGATAAAATAATCATTCTTTGCCACTGTCACCTAGCTACCTGAAATATCACACAAAAATGTTGTGGAACCACAAAAGTGTGTTTGGATTGATAAAACACCAGTAATCGTGTGTCTGCAAAAATGGAATTTTCGGTCAAAATGATTATTTTATTTTCAAGGCGCTCATTCATTTACAGCTACATTTCCACGAGGCATGCACCCTAGCTTGTGTTCCAGGACACCCGTAGATATGAACTCCATGTACCCACCTTTTACACCAGTGTCGAAAAGACATGTGTTACAAGATGAGTTTGATCACAAAATTAAGAATCAAATAGATCAAAAATGGTGGTCATCTTGGATTTGACGCTTAGATGACCTTCAAACGTAAAAGTAACATTTTTAATGATTTTGTTGTCTTTTATTTAGTCGAAAATGTGATATTGCATAAAAAGATCGGAATTTTATTTCAAAAGTTAGAAAATAATCAGATTCAGAGTGGGTCGTTGGCGGCCATCTTCTCACAAGACAAACAACATATATCTGTATTAAATTAGCGTAGGCCTACGAATAAAGATGATATTTGAAAGCAAAGTCACAAACATTTGTCGTACGTCATATAAAACAGTTTCCTGTATTTTGTCTTTTAAAATTGTTCACTTCATTCAGACTTTTTTTTTCTATGTCCGGAAAATAGCCTAAATGACAAAATCCAAGATGGCCGACAGCGTATATAGAAATAATATTTATAGAAATAATATCTACAAATAATTTTGCAATTGCATACGATAGAGACACAAATAATGGCTATTCTATGTTTTCAGGTACAAGGAAGTCAATTCCTGCATTTTTTTTAGAACTTTTAAAATCTATATTTATACAAATACAAGCAAGAACAACTGAATATATCTGTGAAAACTGCGCACGGCTAACACTGTTTTTGCTGATTGATTTTTTACTCTTTTGCTTTTGCTTGGCTAGTTCCCTTATAGTTATATTTTTAATATCTGGGCGGATGTTAAGCTCTTATCCTTCCTGACGTTTTAACCATGAAATTCTAAATGGCCACCAAAGTTATATTTTGGGCAATAATTGAGATAAATTAAGTCATAACATTTTGTACCACGGACTACAATAAAACAAATGCTACAATCCTTTGACATCATTACAATGCCTAAAATGTTACGATAATCTTTAATATCCAAATTCCCAAATAAATTATATAGCGGCACATCGATTCGTTATATACGTGTGTAGTATACCTACACATCACTCATAAACAAAACAAACTGCATGATATGTTAGCATATGGACCAATCGATCAAGGGGGTGTAATTGTTCACAAACACTGATGGTCCCCTTCAGATGGTGGCTTTATAAGGTCATTTCAATATCAAGTAAGTGAAAATCTTAATAAATTAATTCCAATCTTCAATCTGTATTTATTCTGCGCATAATTCTAAATTTCAAGAGGTCAACTTCGCAACAAACACTTCTGGAGGCCAATCATGTCAACAGATGTCATGTTACATAAGAAATGACAGTGGGAGAATACGTGACAATTTCTATTTTTTTGGATGTGCATGGCATTAGAAAATTGTTCATTTCAAGGTATCTCCAGGGTCAAAAACATAAAAACTAAAATTGTTATGTGTCAAGTTACCGATGTGATGACTATATTAATACAAAGAACTGAATAGTAATCTTATACCGGATACCTATTTTTTCATATTTAGATATTTACATAGGTCAACAGATGCGTATAGGTTGTAATAACTCAGTGCTACATATAGATTATTTGCAAAACGACAACAACAGAGACATACCATCTTACTCCCTTTTTTCACATCCGTTCTAAAGCACTTGCACAATTTTACTCAAAAACGTAATGTTTTACATATTATTGGAAAGGGGAATACCAAAGATTTCTACCAGTTCGGGTTGCAGGATTGACCTTTACAGTAACAACCAAATATAATATCAAGGACAACTTAAGGTTACTGCAAAGTCTAATCATATGACATCGTACAGAAATCAATTATTACGCAAATTATCTAAATTTTTTAGTTGTCATGCAAGTCTATACTATTAGTTTACAAGCTGGTGACTATAAAAATCGACTTTAAGGCTCAGCATGTAATGGGGGCAAATTATAGTCAACCTTATTGGAAATATTCCCCTCTTTTCAATGGTGATTGATGTAGAGCTGTATTGTTGTGAGAAATAAGTGCGAATTAAGCTCAAAGACATATACCCGCAAATTTAACGGTGATTTTCTGTATGTTGTAAATAGATCCACCTCCTCCCAAACTAATGTCTACAATGCAAACGTTTGGATCTTGATACGTTTTCATCATAGCTAGTTTCACACTAAGCACCATCCCCTTCTCAGAAGTTTCTCATGTGGGGTAATATTAGAATAAAAAACTTGTGAAAATCAGGGTTAAAGATTGTACAGGTAAATTAGATCTCAAATTTAAAAAAAATATCCGTAAACAATACAACATAACTAGTATTTGAAAGAGTGTATGGCTTATATTTCCTTGGTAAATCCACAAATATTGTACGAACAAATTCACAATTCACCATAATTAGCACTCAAACAATTTGCGTTTGATATAATTTATATATAATGAGTTACAACGTTAATTGATAGTTCGATTTATTGATCAATAAAATACAAATTATGATAAAACACGAACAAACATAAATAACAAAACATAAGTCCATTGCCTACTATAATAACAAATAATGTTTCATTTGTTTGTACATAAGTAAATCTAACATCAATTATAATTAAATATATTTTTTATAAACTATATAACATGCAAATTTGTTGAGGCACGGCGAATAACATCATACCAAAATTATTTTGAAATTATTTTAAAATTATTTTAATAATTATATAAAATTGTTTTAAAATGAATTTACATGTCTAACGCCTAAGTCTTTCATACAGAACCAATTACTTCCATACCAATAATTTCTCTAAGAACAATTGAGAACAACACAAATCAACACCAACATTATGTTACTATCATTATCATTCTACATAATTGGCATCAAAATGCTACCAATGTAGTAACACATAAGTATACTTAATTGAATATCCATATTATATTACTCCGCACTAATACACACTTATCCACAAATAGCCCTCCACCATTTCAAATAATAACATTTGGCTGATAACCATGTAACAAATATATATATGTTTAGAGGAGATTAGTATCTAAATCAGTTAAATCTTTAATATGACACAGCATCACTAAAATAACGATGTGCCATAGACCAAAGTCAGTGTGCAATTAAAACAATAGACTATGAAGGACAAGTTTTACAATTGAAAATGTTAAAATGACTAAACAAACGCAAAGTATGAGCATAGTTGCCTCAATACAATGTAACTTTGAACACTTTTATTCGGCAGTGTCTTCAATATCATCTTGAATAGTTGTTAAAACATTATTACATATGGCCGTGGCAGCACAAGAGCAAAGTTTATTGCATGGCATTCCACTTTGATATCACGGTCATACAGTAGAACACGTCTGTTCATACCCGGGCTTGTCATGTATACATGTTGAAGAAAGCTGGCTTCACAGGATGGTATTTTTGACAGAGATAAGTCTTTTTGCTTGGCAATGCGAGTCCTCAACTTGTTTAGGTCATGATGGTAACTACATTCATTACCTCGCTAATCATACAAGGTAGAAACTAGATTCCTAGCCTGTTCTAATGCCACATCACCATCAGTGCCTGATAGCTTAACAAGTTCATCAAAGTTCTTGGGGAATTGGTGATGACTTTCTTTTTACCTGTATGTCATGCATCCCGTTATATTAAGGCATGTGCTTAAAGGAGTATATGTTACTCTCTCGCAAACTCTCTCTCTCGCAAACTCTCAAAAAATCATGCACAGATATGTAACATCGTTTGTTTTGCGCTGCTGTAACGATTCCTGTCTGTATCCAAAGCTGTGATATACATAATCACATAATGCTGGTAATAATAAAGTGTCAATACTAACATATCTGTATCGGCTAATCGAAAAATTATTTGTCCTTTTTCATGACCCTCCCCAAACATTATGTTTGCATCTATGGTGTGGATTATCATCTTAGTTTCAGCTTCTTCGTGTGAGCTAAAGTGATGACTTGTTTTGATGTACCCTCTGATGTGATATGGATAACTTCTTCTCCATTACCGACACCCCCTCCCCCCCCCCCTAACAAGATATACTGATTTAGCTGACATTGTTGTTTTCAGGATTTTTTCCATGGTAGAACTAAACGCATGAACACAGTCTGTTATCCAAATTGGTATATTTTTTATTAGATATTAAATTTCATTTGACATGACAAGAAAATGGGTTCTAGGCGATACATTGATCCTTGCCGGGAAATAGAGAGCGATCGACAAAGTCGGAAGGCCCGGGCAGCCCCACTTGAGGGCTAGCTATCCCAAACAAAGAAAGAAACAAACAAACAAACAAGATATTTTTCTGGCACTCGAGGAATTCTCTCCTGGGTTGGAGCTTTATTTGTTGCCTGCTCTTGAAACACTACCCGCGCCATTGCATGTAATGTATTCTTTCTATCATTATTGTTTGACAGTTTATGTCAACATTATCATCACCTTCTTGTACAAGACAGCACTACAATGCATCAACACACTAAACCTTATCGATATCTCAGAAATATATTTTATTTGCCATAGTTTCATTTTTTCTAAATTTATATAATAGTGTGTCTTTTGTTGTATCACCTTGAAACTTTTCATATATTTTAACTCTTATATTATATTTTAACTTTTATATTGTTACTTAGTACGAATGCGCTTTTGTATAACCTTTAGGCCTATATAATTTTACCTAAGCTCCAGGTATCAGCAGAACCGAGTCAGCCAAACTGCCTGTTTAATCTTATCTTACCTTGTGTGTGATTGTGCTTTCATCTTTTTAGTTCCAAAAATGATCAACTGCTATTTTGGACTTGGTATCTCAATTTTTCAAAACAAAATTTCAAAATAAAATTACAAAAAGAGGTCTGGGATGTTGATTTTTTATATGTAGCTACTAGAAATAATAATAATAATAAAAATGATAAAAAAAATTATAATGAAAAAAATATATATATTATTTCCCCTTAATATCATAATAATCATAACTATAACAATTTAAATAAGTAATATTTTCATTTTCACTCCTATCTGAGAGCACAGACAGAAAAAATCATTTGATATTATGTTTTTTGCTAAGTTTTTGAATATCTTGGCACAAAGTTATGAATGAAAACGTTAAACACGGTAACTATGTCTAATATACGTGACCACCTACTACCTTTTGAAAGATCTTCCCGGTTATTTATTATGGTTGGCCCACATTGGGTCATAATTCAAATAACACTACCTGCATTATGGGTGATCACTGCCTCTCCTGCACACCCGCCACTTCGCGTGACCAAAATTGCTTTAATTTTGGTCCGATGTATCCAACGCTGGCTCAGCAACAACCCAGCATTGACCCAACTTCACTCACTTTGTCTGTCCCCAGGCAGCATGGTGCCGGCAACTATAGGGGTGACCACCCCCCCTTTCACATGGGATGCTTTAAGATTGTACCAGCATCTTTAACGCCGGCCCAGCAACAGCCCAATCATGGCTCAACGTGATGAGTTACTGCATGATCATGATCATGTGGACATGGTCACCGCCATGCTCCGCTATGCGGCCCCGCCATGCTCCGCTATGCGGCCCCACTATGCGGGTAGTGCCTCCCTCCCGGGGACGGCACTCCCCCCCCCCCGCTAATCCCGCAAACAGACGTTGTCCCGGTATTGTTTTAATGCTGGACCAGCATCGTAGACGATGGACCGACATTAAAGCAACTCTGGGTCAATCTATTGTGTCCGCTAGGAAGGGGCAATCTTTGGTTAACATAGGCCTATGTTACAGTCATTTAGATTAGCTGGCTGTTCATTTGAATGCTTTTTAATCAGTGTTTCACTTAAAAAAAAAAAAATTGCTAACATAACACTGTGTCAGCGCCTCCTGTTTGTTACTCTCATTCTCAGTGTTCTGTCTCCATGGGAGCAGTGTGCGCCCATCGTCTGCTACGCTGGCCACGTCTCGTGTTTGCTGAGACGTCTTTGTTCACTCTATGCTTTGAGAATGAGGGGCATGGTCTTTATCTTTAGAGCGCTGGAATATTTTTGTATGAACCATGAAGACCAAAGTTTTTTTTTTCAATTTGAAATCTTCATACATATGTCTTAGTTAGCTTTTTCCACTTCATTTGAATACTTATGTTATAGGTCCATGGTCATTATAAATAGGCCTAGACTTATTTTAGTTCCTTCATTGCGGGGATCGTCAGAAGTCGATCTCTAAGCTGTAATGGTTCATCTAAGAGACTCTGTGGCAAGAGGTGTAGCCCTGGCCGAGATATAGCGGTCAGCGTTGGTCCAACGTTCATTCATAATTGGTTCGATGTGTATGATTCTGGACCACACACCAGGCAGAAGCTGCGTTCATCATGTTCATGCATGCAGTAGCTGCCGAGACCGGATATCTCGAAAACCCCCTCGACCCCCTCGACCCTCGACCCACGACCCTCGACCCACGACCTTCGACCCTCGACTACATTTTTTTATTGTTTTTCTTATAGTCTATTTATAAAACCCGGGAAACAATATCAGGTCAATGTTGGCTCACCGTCTGCGACGCTGGCCTAATATTGGCTGAAAGCCTCATGTATATTATTTTGGATAGAGGCACGATACGCAATATATGCGGGCACTTGATTAGGCGTATACATGTATAGACTGCCAATGTTCCAGTCCAATGATAGCTAAGCACATAAAACAATAAGCATTAAACCACTGTTGGATTATTGCTGGCCCAGCTTCTGTAAAGCTGGCCCACCGCTTGTGATGCCGGTGCCAAAGCGTGTGACTGAATGAAGCTGGGGAGTGATATGAGGGGTGATATATGACTGGCAAGTGTTTTTTAAAAAAACAAGAGGCATTCAATCCCATGCTTAGGTTAATATACATAACAGTTAAAGTTAGACCAGCGTCCTAAACAGTGACCCAACATTAAAATGTGTTTGGCCAGCTGTAGGCCTACGTGTATTCATAAAACTATATTCGATGGCCACCCATAAAACAAGAGACATTAAAGCAACGTCGGGTGAATGCTGGACCAGCGTAGCAGACGGTCAGACAACATCACTTGATAGCCAGGTTAGCATTACAGTAGGCCTATATGAATTTCCCGAATGTTATTTTTATACAAAAGTTAAAATTATATAAACAAACAAAAACTGTTTTTAAAATTAAGTCGAGGGTCGAGGGTCGTGGGTTGTGGGTCGAGGGTCGTGGGTCGTGGGTCGAGGGGGTCGAGGGGGTTTTCGAGATACCCGGCGTGACCCCCTGATCACTATTTACTAATCTGAGAGTTGTGAATATAATATATGTCTATACTATAACTTTATTAATAGCATGTGCCATGTATAAAATAGTTTTTATCGCGATAATTAGGTACAACATATTAAGGTTATTCGTTGAATGAATATTAATTACTATGTGGGATTGACAGTGTTAAAGGGTGTAAGATGACATCAGCGTCTATGTAGCCAGACTCTTAAGAGACCCTAAGATTACTAGGAATACTGTATTTGCCAATTTATCCTCGCTGCTAGCATTATAAAGCTACGCTGATAACATGAATAATGTATTAGTGAAGTGAATGACATGACTTTATATAATGTAAGGAATACAACTATAGTATCAATCATTGTCCCCGAAAGTAGATTAGACCAGTTTAAAGTTAAAAGTCACTGTAATAATAATAATAATAATAATAATAATAATAATAATAATAATAATAATAATAATAATAATAATAATAATAATAATAATAATAATAATAATAATAATAATAATGATAATAATAATAATAATAATAATAATAATAATAATAATAATAATAATAATAATAATAATAATAATAATAATAATAATAATAATAATAATAATAATGATAATAATAATAATAATAATAATAATAATAATAATAATAATAATAATAATAATAATAATAATAATAATAATAATAATAATAATAATAATAATAATGATAATAATAATAATAATAATAATAATAATAATAATAATAATAATAATAATAATAATAATAATAATAATAATAATAATAATAATAATAATAATAATAATGATAATGATAATAATAATAATAATAATAATAATAATAATAATAATAATAATAATAATAATAATAATAATAATAATAATAATAAACTTAAATAGCGCCCAAATCCTCGGTGATCCGAGCTCAGAGGCTCGACAAACATAATCGTAATCCGACTCATAGTTCCAAAACCGTTTGCGTTTGTCGTCTGGACCAACCGAACCACCGAGGATCTAAGTCGGAAGAGTCTGACCAAAAAAATATGTAGAGAATATGTTATTCATGGTTTCAAGATTCATATAGAAAGTGGTTAAATTTTACTCATTTTGGAACGAAGGGTGAAACGATTGCGTTATCAAGATCTGCCGAAGACAGATCGCAACGTCTCAATCGTTTCACCCTGAGTTCCAAAGTGAGTAAAATTAAACCACTTTCTACAAAAAAATATGTTTTTCAATTTCGTCCGGAAACTAATTCCCAAGGAACCTCATTCCAAAGTCTAGGTGCTGCAACAGAAAAGGCCCTGGTGTGTACCGAGGTTCTGACCCGTGGAACATGCAGCTGATATAGATCACTGGAACGAAGTGTCCGTACCTTTGGCGATGGCTGCAGCATGTTTCGAGTATATATTGGCTGTCCACTGGTCATAGCCTGGTGGGTCAGGGAACACAATTTAAATTTTATTCAACCGGTGATAAGATTTCAAAAGAGGAGTTATGTGACAAAAACAAACTGGAGACTTCATCACAACCCGTCAAACAGTTCTGTACACCCTGTAGCTTTGATATATCCTTTTCAATGATGTTGGACATGACATGCCAACCCCCAACCCCCAGGAATGGGGTAGTTGCTTGGAGATCATTTGGAGGTCTTTGCGTGCACATGACTGGTTTGCGTGTCCGCTTTTTGTTATTATTATGTTATTTTAAAATTACCAGTCATCCTCGAGGACTTGTAAGTGTCTTCCGAATAAAGACATTTAAAAAATGTTATGGTATGGTAATTACACATACTAAGAAATGACCACAAAATTGCTCATTTTTTAAATCCTAAAATTTAAAACGTTACACATGATTATGCCTTTACGGTAGACGATCTTGACTTTACTCATCGCGAACACCTACATACTTGAAATGAAGTCTTTAGCTATAATTTAATTTTTTTTCATTGGTTATTTTATGGCAAGGTCATTGATTTTGAAGCTAAAAAGACGTGATTCTGATGTCTTCAGCAATGACTCTTACCACCATTCCTAGAGGGGGTAAATACAATAGTCCAGTTTGCTACCTATCAACGAAGTTGCAATTGTTTTATCAACAGATAGTGTTGAAAAGCGCCTTATTCTGTGCATGTCACGTATTTGCCGTAGTCGTCCCCTTGAAACGTTGACAAACTTTCAAGCACATTTGGGACTAGTCACATATATGACAGTAGCAAGCGCGAGATATACCAGATATCTATGACTCTTAAAATTGAAAGCACTGTCAAAGACTATGCCAAGATTACTAGGAGATGGCGAAGGAGTTACTTACTGTACCAACACTCTTGTTGGAAACATTTCGATTTTTTTTCACGCTGCACTTTAGATCCAGCTAATACAAGCTCGACACGTCCTGAAGAATATCAAGATTTTCCAGCGAAAGGGATGATTTTCTTCGTCCATATTAAAAATAATGTGATTTTCAAATTTTAGCAAGGCCGTTTCAGTAGAATGACTTTTCTGTATGCTGACTGATACAATCACATTTCCCACGATATGGAGATGTGCAGGTGTTTATTTTTAAGGTTTTGCCGAAATTTAAAATGGCCACCACGGATAAACTTCAATTTTTTGTTTGCGCAAAAGCTCTAAAACTTAAAGTCGGAAAAAAATCAAATTTCACAATCACATCCCCCACGATATGGAGATTAGTACAGCGGCATAGCAAAATAATTGTGCATTTCGTGAAGAAAGCACCAAATTTGGCAGACTAATAAAATATTTCATCAAGAACATTTTGCGATTTGGAGCCACTCAAAATTCACACCGGGTAGCCGCCATATTGGATTTCAAAATGGCGGCTTCAAAAAACTATAAATTGTAAATATTTTTAGTTCTATGTCTGCTAAAGACCTAATTTTAGTGTCTTGAAGTACAAACTTGAGACCATCTTTGATTCAAGATGGCGTCTTCCGAAAATCTACGAAATGATATTTTATTTTTGCTCCAAAGCCTCCAATAATTTGCTTGAGTATAATGTCTAGATGTGGAAATAATTTAATCTGGAAGTGAATTGTTTTACTTTGGCATTTCTTAACAAAATCTGATATATATAAATAGTATATATTAGGTGTATATATATACATACATGTACGTTTAGAGAAAGAAGTAGCCAGCGAGATATATCATGTTATGTCAACATGTATAGGTCCTACACTGTTTTGTAATCAGTCACCATCACCATGATCACAGGCAAAAAGTCCTGCGCATTTGAGATTGACATAATCTTATTAGAGCCTTTTGCACCCACAAGAAATAATTTCATATCAGTACTTGGTAGCTTCGGGAAGTGTTGACCATTATTCTCCAAACACCACTAGTGACATGGTGATGGGATAGTGCCGTGTGGAGCAACGCATTATCCCCAACCCAACAATGTCCTCTCTGGTAAGTAGCTCAATTCAATTGCTGTTCCAGGACTGAAAGTGTTGGAAGTATTCATTCGAGGCATCGGACTTTCTTGCCAGATTTATCCTAGAAAATGTGCAGGTGCGGTCATACAAGAGTAACACAAACTTCTCAAGGGTTTCCAAAGAATCCTCAGCGGTGCAGATGTAGGTCAAAGAATGCATTAGTCAATTTAAAAAAAATTGCACACTGCTGTTTCCCCCTCGTCCCGCTAAGGTTCATGCCGTGTCCCAACCTGTGATTGCATGAAAAAAGTTCAGTTCTTCTGAGCTTATCTACCACCTCATACATTTCCTGGCTGAGCCTGACAGCGAGAACCAACACATCGGTGTCCATGGTGTGGGAGGAGTATTCTGCGATGCCCAGATTTCATGGCAGCAGTGTCTGGTTCTTCCTGATTGAACAGAGAGAAACAGACATGTCTAATGCCACAGACGTAGATAATGATGACTGACGCGCCTTGTCTTTCATACCTGCTCCTCTAGCACCATTAAAAGTAGGCCTAATGTCGACAGCAGTCATGACAAATATTTTTCTTAGTATTTCTCTGGGAATAAACCATTGAAAAGGTGATTTAAACATTTATATTAAATACTACGTAGAACTCTTCCTAGAATCATAGAATCACTTGTTAGCATCACAAATCATATTCACATGCCTCCAAAGAGCCAGATCACTGCCAGTGTAGGCCTACAAGATGGGGGGTGGAGCCCAATATGGATGTCTCTTCCTATATTGTGCGTCAACATATGCTCTCTTTGGTCGGTTGTGTAGACTCAAGTACAACTCCTAGCTGGTCCATTCTTGACAGATACAGCTTAGTGAGGTATTCAATCTTTAATAGAGGAGCAGTATCTGCCTCTCATCATAATGATTTTTTATATGTATTCTTTTCAGCTTAGTAGTTATATTTTAACCTACAAGACATTTGTCACTTGGCTTCGTGAGCTGTCAGAGTGGTAACAATCCCTTGCCCTTCGTCCATTGGATGTTATTCAACGTCCAGTGGCAACTTGTCTTTTATAAAGGAAGCTGCATGAAAAATTATTTTTGAGTATCTGGTATCCCGTTTTTAAATAATAATGTTCTTTTTCCTGAAGCATGCTACTGCAATGACTCTCCTATATTAATTTGATAAAGAGTTCCCAGTCTAGTGGTGACAATGGCTTGATATTCACAGAAGCCATACACCAATATATGCTTTTAAAGTTTTTCAGGTTAATCACAAATGAATTAGTGAATGAATGAATGAATGAATGAATGAATGAATTAGTGGGGTTTTAGGCCACCTTCGTACACATATAGGGTAAACTGGGCCGGAGAAACTTCTGAGGATGGTGTGATGAATGGGATGCCACTGCCCTCCACAAACAAGACGCTAAATTCGTGCCCTGGCGGTCTGAGGCCAAGCACGCCACCTCTCTGTCACGGAGGCTCCCCACAATATTGAATCTTTACGAGTGAGAACCACTTTGTTTCGTTGAAATTTGAAGGCCACTGTGGGGTTCGAACCCGCAAGCTCCGACTTTCTAAGCAGGCAGCTTTAACCACTGCACCAGAGCCCCAGTCCGGGTTAATCACAATAACATGTGATAAAGCACATTTGAGCGAAATAGATATCTAAGTTTTACTGGCACGTATCACAAGAATGTAAATTTTACTGGCAATAGTGCACTTATTTTGACAATATAGGGGTTTGAACATCAATTGACGTCACTCTATTTTTGATGTCAACAAAACCCACCAGCCCATAACACTGTAGGCCTAGACAAGTTTATAACAGTGATGTTTATTGTAGAACACTGCTACTGTTTTCTGCTGATCCAGTTTAGCCTACGTGCGCTGAAAATATGCAGAAAACACAATTCATTAACTCGTTCATTTATCCATCTTTTATTACTACAGTTGAATATAGGGAATAAAAAATAGTACTCCTTCTATAAAAATCATGCGAATTGTCGCAAAAATATTAGTAAATTATTGTGTGAATCAAAAAACCAGCAGAGTCAATCGCTTCCCCGACCAAAAATATGTACAACTCGAGGCCACAATCAAATATATAGCTAATATAAAACTAAAACGACTGATAATTGAACAATTTCGGGCCCCCATTTTGAAATCTAAAATGGCGGCCACCTGATGTGAATTTTAAGTGGCTCCTAATTTTAGGAGATAGTCAATGTAATAATATATCATTGTGCCAAGTTTGGTACAATTAGAGGTCACCCTCATTAATCTAGCTGGTGTAATACTGAAACGATTGATAATTGCCATTTTTAGGGTATCCAGTTTGAAATCCAATATGGCGGCCATCTGGTGGAAATTTCAAGTGGCTCCAAATCGAAGAAGATGGTCAATATAATAATATATCATTGTGCTAAATTGTCAGAAATTATTCACATTTCACAATCACATTCCGCACGATATGAAGATGTGCAGGTGAGTTTTTCATGGTAATAGTGAAATTCAAAATGGCCGCCACAGATCAACTTCATATTTTTCGTGGGCGCAAAAAGTACAAAAAAAAATTATTCACATTTTACAATCACATCCCCCACGATATAAAGATGTGCAGATTATTTTTTTTTAAATGTTTTGCTGAAATTTAAAATGGCCGCCACAGATCAGCTTCATTTTTTTGTCGGCGCAAAAGCTCAAAAACTAAACGTCAGAAAGAAGGGCGGGGGCCCTAGGGTAGTGGTTAGCACCGCTGCCTTTCACGCCAGAGTCCGGGGTTCGGTTCCCGGTCTCGGCGGTTTGAAAGAAACAAAAATGTTTCTTCCCCATCCACGTGTGAAAGTCAGTATTGTGGGGAGCCTCCGTGACCGAGAGGTAGCGTGCTCGGCCTCAGACCGCCAGGGCTCGAATTTCGAATCCTGTGTCTGGAGGACAGTGTCATCTCAATCATCTCACCATCCTCAGGAGGTTCTCCTGGCCCAGTTTAGCCTATATGTGCACAAAGGTGGCCTAAAGCCCGATTCATTTCATTTCATTTCATTGTCAGAAAGAAATTAATCCAATTTTACAATCACATTCCCCACGATATGGAGATGTGCAGGGAACTTTCTCAAAGTTTAACTGAAATTTAAAATGGCCGCCACAGATCAACTTCCTATTTTTTGTGGGCGCAAAAACGCAAAAACGTAAAGTCAGATACTAATAAAATTTTACAATCACATTCCCCACGATATGGAGATATGCAGGTGATTTTATAAAGGCTCTACTGAAATTCAAAATGGCCGCCATGGATGAACTTCATAATTTCTTGTGGGTGCAAAAACTCAAAAATTGAGTTCAGAAATACAAGACTACATCAGTCCAGGAGCTCCCGCTCAGAATTGAAATTTGTGTTGAGCAATTTTGTGTAAGTTATTAATGTAGTCCTAGGCTAGGTCAAAAATCAAGACGCAAGACAACTAGGTCTAAGAGGTTCAGTCTAAGAGTAAGATAAAAACTAGACAGTCTGTCAGAGATTGCAAACCTCCATTGAAATTATTGATCCTAATCAGTATCCCAGTAATAGTCCACCCGATATCAGGCCAATCGAGCTAAATAATGGCTGATTGACGGTCATTTTAATTCGATGTATTAAAAAAAAAATATGGTGCATCCTCCCCGAAACCTCACATTTTTTTTATAGAAATGGTCTAGCCATCTAGCACGGTTTACCAAATATCGGCCATGTGAAAGCAAATAATCGCCGATAAGCGACCATTTTGAATTTGATCAAGTCGAAATTTTTCAAGATGTATTCGCTCCTGAAATCTCACATTTTGTTTTAAAGTAATGGTCTAGCCTTATAGTAATGATTTAACTATCTAGCATGGTTTACCCAATATCAGGCCTACCGATGTGAATAATGGCCGATAGGCGGCCATTTTGAATTTGATTGAGTCGAAAGTTCTCAAAATGCGTCTTCCCTGGAAACGTCAAATTTTGTTTTATAGTAATGGTCTAGCTATCTAGCACGGGTTAGCTGGTATGAGGCCTATCGAGGTAAATAATGCCGATTGTCGGCCATTTTTAATTTGATAAAGTTAAAAATTGTCAGCGTGCATCCTCCCCCGAAAACTCACATTTTGCATGGTTTATCAAATATCGGCCATATGAAAAGTCAATATTTTTCAAGATGCATCCTCACCTGAAATCTCACATCTCGTTTTATAGTAATGATCTAGCCATCTAGCACGATTTACCTAATATCGGCCATGTGAAAGCGAATAATGGCCGATAAGCGGCCATTTTGAATTTATAAAGTCGAATTTTTTCAAGATGTATCCTCCCCTGAAATCTCACATTTGCTTTATAGTAATGGTCTAGCCATCTAGCACGATTTACCAAATAACGGCCATGTGATAGTGAATAATAACCGAAATGCGGCCATTTTGAATTTGATCAAATCGATTTTTGCAAGATGCATCCTCTCCTGAAATCTCACATTTTGTTTGATAGTAATGGTCTAGTTATCTAGCATGGTTTACCTGGTATCAGGCCTATCGAGGTAAATAATGCCGATAACACTGTAGGCCTAGACAAGTTTATAACAGTGATGTTTATTGTAGAACACTGCTACTGTTTTCTGCTGATCCAGTTTAGCCTACGTGCGCTGAAAATATGCAGAAAACACAATTCATTAACTCGTTCATTTATCTATCTTTTATTACTACAGTTGAATATAGGGAATAAAAAATAGTACTCCTTCTATAAAAATCATGCGAATTGTCGCAAAAATATTAGTAAATTATTGTGTGAATCAAAATACCAGCAGAGTCAATCGCTTCCCCGACCAAAAATATGTACAACTCGAGGCCACAATCAAATATATAGCTAATATAAAACTAAAACGACTGATAATTGAACAATTTCGGGCCCCCATTTTGAAATCTAAAATGGCGGCCACCTGATGTGAATTTTAAGTGGCTCCTAATTTTAGGAGATAGTCAATGTAATAATATATCATTGTGCCAAGTTTGGTACAATTAGAGGTCACCCTCATTAATCTAGCTGGTGTAATACTGAAACGATTGATAATTGCCATTTTTAGGGTATCCAGTTTGAAATCCAATATGGCGGCCATCTGGTGGAAATTTCAAGTGGCTCCAAATCGAAGAAGATGGTCAATATAATAATATATCATTGTGCTAAATTGTCAGAAATTATTCACATTTCACAATCACATTCCGCACGATAGGAAGATGTGCAGGTGAGTTTTTCATGGTAATAGTGAAATTCAAAATGGCCGCCACAGATCAACTTCATATTTTTCGTGGGCGCAAAAAGTACAAAAAAAAATTATTCACATTTTACAATCACATCCCCCACGATATAAAGATGTGCAGATTATTTTTTTAAAATGTTTTGCTGAAATTTAAAATGGCCGCCACAGATCAGCTTCATTTTTTTGTCGGCGCAAAAGCTCAAAAACTAAACGTCAGAAAGAAATTAATCCAATTTTACAATCACATTCCCCACGATATGGAGATGTGCAGGGAACTTTCTCAAAGTTTAACTGAAATTTAAAATGGCCGCCACAGATCAACTTCCTATTTTTTGTGGGCGCAAAAACGCAAAAACGTAAAGTCAGATACTAATAAAATTTTACAATCACATTCCCCACGATATGAAGATATGCAGGTGATTTTATAAAGGCTCTACTGAAATTCAAAATGGCCGCCATGGATGAACTTCATAATTTCTTGTGGGTGCAAAAACTCAAAAATTGAGTTCAGAAATACAAGACTACATCAGTCCAGGAGCTCCCGCTCAGAATTGAAATTTGTGTTGAGCAATTTTGTGTAAGTTATTAATGTAGTCCTAGGCTAGGTCAAAAATCAAGACGCAAGACAACTAGGTCTAAGAGGTTCAGTCTAAGAGTAAGATAAAAACTAGACAGTCTGTCAGAGATTGCAAACCTCCATTGAAATTATTGATCCTAATCAGTATCCCAGTAATAGTCCACCCGATATCAGGCCAATCGAGCTAAATAATGGCTGATTGACGGTCATTTTAATTCGATGTATTAAAAAAAAAAATATGGTGCATCCTCCCCGAAACCTCACATTTTTTTTATAGAAATGGTCTAGCCATCTAGCACGGTTTACCAAATATCGGCCATGTGAAAGCAAATAATCGCCGATAAGCGACCATTTTGAATTTGATCAAGTCGAAATTTTTCAAGATGTATTCGCTCCTGAAATCTCACATTTTGTTTTAAAGTAATGGTCTAGCCTTATAGTAATGATTTAACTATCTAGCATGGTTTACCCAATATCAGGCCTACCGATGTGAATAATGGCCGATAGGCGGCCATTTTGAATTTGATTGAGTCGAAAGTTTTCAAAATGCGTCTTCCCTGGAAACGTCAAATTTTGTTTTATAGTAATGGTCTAGCTATCTAGCACGGGTTAGCTGGTATGAGGCCTATCGAGGTAAATAATGCCGATTGTCGGCCATTTTTAATTTGATAAAGTTAAAAATTGTCAGCGTGCATCCTCCCCCGAAAACTCACATTTTGCATGGTTTATCAAATATCGGCCATATGAAAAGTCAATATTTTTCAAGATGCATCCTCACCTGAAATCTCACATCTCGTTTTATAGTAATGATCTAGCCATCTAGCACGATTTACCTAATATCGGCCATGTGAAAGCGAATAATGGCCGATAAGCGGCCATTTTGAATTTATAAAGTCGAATTTTTTCAAGATGTATCCTCCCCTGAAATCTCACATTTGTTTTATAGTAATGGTCTAGCCATCTAGCACGATTTACCAAATAACGGCCATGTGATAGTGAATAATAACCGAAATGCGGCCATTTTGAATTTGATCAAGTCGATTTTTTCAAGATGCATCCTCTCCTGAAATCTCACATTTTGTTTGATAGTAATGGTCTAGTTATCTAGCATGGTTTACCTGGTATCAGGCCTATCGAGGTAAATAATGCAGATTGTCGGCCATTTTGAATTCGATAAAGTTAAAAAATTTCCGGGTGCATCCTCCCCCGAAAACTCACATTTTTGCTTCATAGTAATAGTCTAGCTATCAAGCACAGTTTATCTAATATCAGGCCTATCGAGGTAAATAATGCCGATTGTCGGCCATTTTGAATCGATAGAGGTAAAAAATTTCAGTGTGCATTCTCCCCCGAAAATCACATTACGTTTTATTATATTATGACGGGCTATCATTGACTCCCATTATAACTTTCCCGTATGAATAGCCACTCCGTTTATTATATAGTGATGGTCTAGCCATCTAGCACGGTTTACAAAATAGCGGCCATGTGAAAATGAATAATGGCCGAAAATACGGCCATTTTTAATTTGATCAAGTACAATTTTTTCAAAATGCATCCTCACCTGAAATATCACATTTCGTTTTATAGTAGCCTAATGGTCAAGCCATCTAGCATGGTTTACCAAATAACGGTCATGTGAAAGTGAAGAACGGCCGAATGGCGGCCGTTTTGAATTTGATCAAGGTCTCACCACGCAAATTCATTCGCGCATTTCATTATAAAGTTTAAGAATAAGAAAGTTAGTCTCTTTTTAAAACGTGTGGCTATTTGCAGCAGATCCGGTGGTGAATATTTTGGAGATATCATTTCGATACCAAATTAAATCGATTCTGTGATGTTTTGTTGTAGCAAAAGCATCGAAATGATGAAAGATAGATCCAACAGGAAGTCCTTGCGCTGGCTGTAGCAAGGCTTTTCTAAAAATGTTTTCTAGGTCGCCCAGGGGAGAGTGGGGCAAGAGGTGATTGTGGGCTCAATTAAAAAAAAATTATGTCAGGTGAACATGCCTTTTTGATTTTTTAGTTTGAAAGAGAACAAATTAATGGTTAAAATAATATATGGATTTAATAACGTTTCTCCACTTAAAGAGTGCTGGGAGGCCTGAGCGTTTGGGTCGTAATACATGTAAGTCTATGGGGCGGGTAATATGTGTGGTGAGACGTTAAGTTGAATATTTTCAAGATGCATCCTCTCCTGAGGGGGCCCTAGGGTAGTGGTTAGCACCGCTGCCTTTCACGCCAGAGTCCGGGGTTCGGTTCCCGGTCTCGGCGGTTTGAAAGAAACAAAATTGTTTCTTCCCCATCCACGTGTGAAAGTTAGTATTGTGGGGAGCCTCCGTGACCGAGAGGTAGCGTGCTCGGCCTCAGACCGCCAGGGCTCGAATTTCGAATCCTGTGTCTGGAGGACAGTGTCATCTCAATCATCTCACCATCCTCAGGAGGTTCTCCTGGCCCAGTTTAGCCTATATGTGCACAAAGGTGGCCTAAAGCCCGATTCATTTCATTTTTCCTCTCCTGAAATCTCACATTTTTTGTAGTATTAGTTTAGCTATCTAGCATGGTTAATCCAATATCAGGTCTTTCGAGGTGAATAATGGCCGATAGGCAGCCATTTTGAATTTGATCGAGTATTTGATCGAGTTTTTTTCAAAATGCATCCTCTCCCGAAACCTTACAATTTGTTTTATAGTAATGGTGTAGCTATCTTGAGCGGTTTTCATGATATTCCGCAAAATATTTCAGTCATATTTTATAAATTAGGTCAAAGTGCTGGGTCAACTTCAAGGTCAAAACGTGCGTCAAAATGTCTAAATTGGTCATAGTTCTGAACCAAAAGTAGGTCAAAGTTCATATACCCCAGAAGGCACAACTTCAGATTAAAAATATTTACTTTTCCATTATCCTAGAAGTAACCCACATACCAAAAATTGTTATCCTAGCTTATTTTCTTACAAAGTTATAGGCAATAGAAAAGATAAAAACCAGGACGGAGGCGGAATCCATATCTCCCCCGTCTCACCTACGGTGACGGCGGGAGCTAAAAATGGCCACCACTTTTTAGAAGTAACCCACATACCAAAAATTGTTATCCTAGCTTATTTTCTTACAAAGTTATAGGCAAAAGAAGAGATAAAAACCAGGACGGAGGCGGAATCCATATCTCCCTCCGTCTCACCTACGGTGACGGCGGGAGCTAAAAATGGCCACCACTTTTTAAATATTTGTTACCGCCAAACTTCTAACCTAATTTATGGCGGGGATGATATAGGACTTCGTGCTTCTTGTTTCAAGTTGTAAAATAATTCGATTTGCTATAAACATATTTATTTCGTAAGATTTGGATTACCCAAGTAGCAGCGAGTGTTAGTCGAGGGGCTCTCCAATACATAGAAAATACAATACAATACAGTATTATTATACACAACACACTGGACGTTACATCATCTGTATCAGATTACAACATTATTCTATTATATCAACTTGATGTGCTTGATCACTTAAAGCGCCCACTCTCAATAATGAAATGTTGAAATGACTTGAATATATTTAAATTTTAGTCAACTCTAGCATCATTACAACCTTTCAGGACAATGTTTACAGATGAAAGTGCTTTAAGATGAGGAGGTGGACAACGGGTGCAATGATATCTCGGATTCGTGGAGCAATGATATCTCAGATCGTGGAGCAGAATAGAAAGGAAATTTTGGTACATAATGTTGAGGTGTTTCTACTCCGCCACACAGACACTCAGCAGTTTATCTTTTGATACAGATTTTTTTTAGAGTAGAGGCATGTGATGTTTTCGTTTCATTGATAAATGTCTAAAAGACACAATCGTTTCTGTATAAAAAAACTAATTTGACATTTTCTTTTATATTTTTATGTTAATAAATAATATTTAAATCACCCATACGATTAATGCGGTTTAAATAGTCCTTAGAAGATACATAACCAAATTTCGACTTAAATAGTAGACGTATCATTATCTAGGGCACCTAAACATATTCATACACACCAGCAAATATATATGTATTTGTAAAGCTTGTGATATAAATAGTAATAAAGCGTGCTTGGTCGGGTAAATATGGTAATTTGAGGCCCTTCTTCTACACTTTGAGTCCTACCAATATCATTTGATATATGGGCTCACATTTACGACGTATGGCCTTAATTCAACACTTTGCCTCCCATATACACGCTATTGTTCTATTCCAATTAAACAAAAATGAATCGAAACTACTTGATAGAAATTGCAAACAAAAGTGGAAATTGAGCAAACAATTTGAGAAATTAAAATACGAATTGGGGCACTTGAACTGTGAAAAAGGCATTGACATATTAATGTCAATAAAATAAGTAAAGTCATGGTGGTGAACAAAATACTTAACCAGCATTTATTCATGCATACCTCTTTTTCTTCATGTCTTGAAGGTAGAAGATAATAATTTTGAGCAAGATATTTTTTTTCAAAACAGTCACTAGTTTACTAAACTTGGTGATGGTCTTCTGTCTAAAATGTTTATTGACTTTATTGTTATTTTATTCTCAATTGGTAATCACTTTTGCTTATGTCAAATTAATGTTATGTTAATGTCTGATATTTCATGTTAATTAGGCTTACATATTATAAGAAGTCATTAGTGTTCTATTGTCACTCTATTGCAGTATGTGGGTCAGGCACAGTTGAGTTCCATTAATGTCCGGTATTTCATGTTATAAGAAGCCATTAGTGTTCCTCTGTGACTTAATTACCGTATGTGGGTCAGGCAACGTTGAATTTCATTTTGTAAAGAAGGAACAAACGAACAGTCTTGAATATTTTCCATTCTTTGTCGCCATCAATGCAGCAACAGTGTAGGTCATATTCTACTATCTATACTGTATAATAGCTGGCCAACGATAAATTAATCTTAATTCCCAGGAGTCAGCGGGCTTTGTCAACTTCTCTACAAATCAGCTTTATTAGTTAAATTCTGCTGAGTCTGATGATTGATGCGTTTTGGAAGCATCACAAACCATCATTTCTATGTTTTTTTGAAGGTATGGATTTTGCTAGTAATTAGATCGATTCTTTCAGGTGACGAAAGTGATGCAAGGTAACATTGTTTGGTTTAAAATTCTATTATTTTGTTTGGTGGTATGGTTTGCTCTACAGGAATTGAGCGCATGGTTGATGGATACTGGTGGTACCTTGTCAGATTGAAGAGCTTTTTTTCTGGATGGGTACCGTCGGTGACAGCCGTCACATTGACTAGCGGTAGCCAGCGGTACTCATCGAAACAAACCACAATAGTAATACAAATAGATGTATATTCATTCACGGTAGAATTTTTAGGGAAAACACCATTTTACATAAATATGATAAAAGTCATGAATCTGTGTTAACATTATTATTTAAAAAATACCGTGCAAGCACTCAAACACTCCTCGGCTGATGCAGTGACTCAAAATGGCCACAAATTTGCCACAATTGCTGCCAATATGCTATCCCGATGCCAATAATCGAGAATCAATGATAAAATCAAGATGGCCGCTACAGCCTCTTTTTGGGTCGCACATGAAAACGGACACTGGCAATAGACTCGCAGACTCCGAAAACCTGTATAGACCAGGTTTAAGGGAATTTAAAAAAAAACAAATGAAGTCGCCAGCACGCAGCCATTTTAATTATCGGTGGAATTAAGCTGGAACTCTACTCATGTCATCCCCATACTCATGGGTAATTTCACATAGAGAATTAAAGAAATAAAAAAAAACATGTCAAGTTATCGCATTAACAATAATGTTGTTGGATCTTTGACCTATGACCTTGAACTTGGGTGAAAAGAAATGACAAAGTGTTTGAATGTTTGTATGAATTATGAAGTATGTTGGACCATGTTGGCGCACTCACTGTAGCCAAAACTTATGGCATGCGGTAGCGCATGAAGGGGACGGACGACAATACCCCTTCGGGCTCAACGGGCTGAGGGGTAAAACTGTTTTAATTTTTGTTTAAGAACAGTGAACGTATTAATATGTCTTGTAATGTCTGATAAATTACTCCATATAATTGCACCGGTAAATTGTAAAAAGCATTTAAAAACCTTTTGTTAGCTTCAGATAAAACAATTTATTTGTATAGCATTATCTAGTTATACGGGTTTGCAATATTTCCAGATAAAGTACATGTGTTTAGATGTGTCTCGGCTGCAATCCTGCCAGGGGTTTATATGCATAACAGCGGTACATAATATTTTCGTTGACAAAAAATTTGTTTTGACCAACCAATATCTCTAATAGATGGGTGAGATCACCTGGAAATGTACAAATGGCCTCTTAGGGCTCAGATACTGGGTTGAATTTTGAAATTTCTCAAATTTACTTGTTATGCTCTTAATTCAGAAACACGAACAGTAATCTAACTTATCATGCCAGTTATACTTCAAATCATGAAGAATTATAGTTTTTTTCAGCATAGAATAAAAACACTATAATTTTCCATGATGTGCATAACATTCCTTGGTTGCAACTATTAAAACCACCCTATGATGTATAGATAAGCGCTATATGCCTCCCATAATTGACAGTGATATATTATGAGCTATCAGAAATAATCATTCGAAATTTCACAAATATTGGATGGCTGGGTTTACTTGTAAATGTTTTTTGAGACGCAGTCTTTTTTCTTGAAATGCCGATTTTAGCCTCCTTACCAAAATCAAATACTGATTAATGACTTACAATGTATCAGTAAACTCCCTGATGACATGACTGTTTCAATGACGCCTTCGGTCGATTTGTGAATATAAGAAGATAACAAATTCACCAATTCAACCATTTTTTATCACTGCTATGGCAACAGAAAATGCCGTTGAAATGTTAGGCACATCATGCATATCCTACAATATCACCACATATGTTTCAAGTATCAAAACTGATGGTTTTAAAAACTAATATATATATAGGCCTACAGTCTAAACTTGGCGTATGAATAACGAACATTTTAGATAACTTTAACACGAATTAGGTGAGTGATATACACCAAAAAAATGTATTCGTATATGCTGGGAAAAGTTTATGTCAATATTCTTTTTGTACTTCGCAACACTGAGCACTCACATGTGCATGTGAAACCGGAGTTTATTACTGTTAATATCAGCCGTTTTACGTCGTTAATACTTTACCAGATAAGTCGAACTAACGAAAGACATTTAACTGCGTTATATTTGCCTTACCACTAAAAATGATCAACAAGTACTAAAAATAAAGCACATCATACAATCAGCAAAAAAAATATATCTAAAATTGAACTTTAAAATATCATTAAAATTCCCGCTGGTATCCACAGGCAAGTTTAATATGCACATTTTGACAAACTTTCAAGAGAAATAGTCGACTCCATCATAGTTTTAAAGACTGATTTCACATTCAAGTGATGTGCCTAACTCAAATCTCAATAGAGTACACCAAATTAAAAGGGATTACTTAAAAAAAAAATATTGAAACTATTCATACGGACAACACATACCGTTTATGCAAATTATTCTGATTGTACAAATGTATAGGTGTCATTAATTGGGTTTAAAACATTTGATGGTGATGTGCCTAACGAAAAGTTAGGGACATCACATTGTAGCTAATTATTAACAAAAACGTGGAAAATACATGCTCTAAGTTCGTTCTCTATTTCTGCAATGATATTTAACAATTCACGTAAAATATGTGACATCATTGTGTTTACGTTGCGCCTCACTAATTGTATTACAAACATTGATTTGTTTCCCAAATTAATAGTTTCATGCTGTGCCTAACAGAAAAGTAGTGATCTGCATTAAATATTTACATATTCTCACGTTAATGGGATAATGCAAAACATATATAGGGTAGTTTGATTTATGACAATGGCAGACAAACGCATTGAAATATATCAAAAGGCAATGTATTGTCGACAATCATGGTAATATATACAGCCTGCAGAAAAAGCTAGGCACATCATGTCATGATATCAAACATAAACATTCTGCTGGTGTGTGCAGCATAGACAAACAGAAAATACACCTTTTATCGCTCAGCAAGGTTTTGAGATGATGAACTTTAGAACAGAAACATGGGAGTACTCATTTGCAAAGCTGTTTCTAATAGCTTGTTAAACTAATTGTCCTTTCCTATAAAATATTTTACAGTATAATGATACTGTGCATAATCTTTGTGTTAAAAGTTCACATAGTTTTGATTTTTCTCACCATTGATCACGGATGTTGAATGTCTGAAGCCAGCATGGACCATATACCCAGTTTATTCAGTTTTAACGCACTGTTATGTTAGGCACATCACGATTTTGTGGAAAACATGCAATTTGATATAGATAAATAACGCAATTTTATGTCGATCCTGCTCATATTGGAATCCACAGGCATGTTCAGGCATAGCCACCAAAATAGTATTGGCGTGTAGTCTATTTTTGTGTAATACCACCTATGAAGCGAAAATGATGTGTCTTATTTTTTTCTGGTTTATTATTTAATAGGGGTCGCTGGCATAAAAGACTATGATTCACTGTTATTTTCTGTTGATCATTTTCAATAAACACCCGAAGCTTTATTATTGGGAAGGCACAGCTTACCTCTTATGTTATTTTTTAATCGCAGTATACACCATAATGTATTTGTTAGGCACATCACAAACAAACTTTTGAAGGTGGTATACATTCAGGTGCCATCCCAAAATATGTTTTGTGCAGCTTTTATTTATTTTTTAAATACCTTATATATGTAGCAACTATGGAAAGTAACAAAAAGATTATATATCAAGCCTGAATATTTGTTAAAAACTTTTGAAGTGTAGTCTAAAGGTTAAAAGTGGGTTATTTGGGCCCACATATGACACTGTCGGACTGAAAATAAGCACCAACGAGTCGTGAAACACAGTGAAACCTATATATTTTCATCAAGCTAGATATCTATCGAATATAGTTATAAGTGTTTGAATAAGAAATATATTACTCATCAGTGAAGCTAAGGCCAGTATAATAAAAACGACCACATTAATGGACAATTGCCATTAATAGGCAAATGACATTTCCAGGCGATAGGACCCATATATACTTCTTATATTCCAGTCAAGATTATTATTAATAAGGATCACTCGATTCTGGCATTGGTAGAGCATCCTCAAACAATTATACTGTAATCGATTTGCGATGAACCGTTGCCCTATATACATGTTTATCAAACAGTCTTGGGGTACAATATGTTTCAATTTTCTAATAAAACCAACTTTATACATTTTTTTCTTGACATAAAGAACATGTTCACACCAGCTTAGTTTAGAATATTTTACAGAATCTTAGTCTTTCATTGATTCGACCTGTGAAATTTTAACATCATCAATGTATATCAAGATTATGTTGATTGGGATGTGAAGAAATGAGCATACAACAACATTTAAGACTAATAATGACTAGCTTAGTGCTATGAAACAATTCAACTACTATAAACGTATCCCCCAAGTACTTGGGTAACTAATTAACATGATTAACGATGATTAAAGATCTAAGACCGATCCGTGATGAGCTCTAGTACTAAGGGACGCCCACTGTTAAGAAATTGAACAACATATTTTTTTTAAATGGGGACAAACAACCATTCTAAGTCACACAGGGCTATTGCGTAAGAGATACACCTTCAAACTGAAAGTGAAGTGGATAGAGGTAACAGGATATGCCAGAGTAAATTTATGAATATGTTTGTTGAACCTGAGAAAAGACAATACATTTTTGACATGTTAATACAGAAGACCATGCCATGCTTGGCCCAGCTGACCAGATTAGAGACCGTAACATGATGATATATAATGTTACTGAAGAGAACAAATCTGTTTAAAATTGGTTTACTTTTCATTCTGATCCTGAAAATGAGTGTTGATATGTCTTTCTCTCATCCCACCCGAAAAGTTTAGCGACTTGGACGAGCCCAGGGACGAAGTGAATGAATGCTTTTCGCTCTGAAAAAATAGACAGTTTTTGAATGACCCGGGTACATCTAGGTTATCTCTATGATTGAAGTGTTCAAAAAAAAAATATCGATTAAACAACTTGTACGATACTGTGATTTGATTGTCTTTTCAAATCCAGACAGCACAAATGATGCAGGTGAAACAAATGAAACTTTGTTTTATTGTTCGTACATTTCCCGTAAAAACATACCTGCGCACATTGCATTCATCTTTAACGCTAAACAATACACACCTTCAATCAATCAATCAATCAATCAATCAATCAATCAATCAATCAATCAATCAATCAATCAATCAATCAATCAATCAATCAATCAATCAATCAATCAATCAATCAATCAATCAATCAATCAATCAATCAATCAATCAATCAATCAATCAATCAATCAATCAATCAATCAATCAATCAATCAATCAATCAATCAATCAATCAATCAATCAATCAATCAATCAATCAATCAATCAATCAATCAATCAATCAATCAATCAATCAATCAATCAATCAATCAATCAATCAATCAATCAATCAATCAATCAATCAATCAATCAATCAATCAATCAATCAATCAATCAATCAATCAATCAATCAATCAATCAATCAATCAATCAATCAATCAATCAGTCAATCAATCAATCAATCAATCAATCAATCAATCAATCAATCAATCAATCAATCAATCAATCAATCAATCAATCAATCAATCAATCAATAACACTTCTAGAGCGCCTATTTTCTCAGCTAACCGAGCTCAGAGGCGCACCAATCATTAGCGTTATCATGTGTCATAATCGAGGCCAAAGCAGGTTCGTCAACAGGGAGCCCGGCTGCTGAGGAGCTAGGTTGGGAAAGCTAGATTAAATAAGTGAGATTTAAGTAATTTTTGGAATGTTAAAATTGTTTCGCTATTACATATTGGCACAGGCTGGACCAGATATAGAGAAAGCTCTTGACCCAGTCTTAGTTTTTATATGAGGAGCAAATCTATTTGAATTTGTGGAGCATGGATACTTTTAGCATTTCGGACGAACAAGTAATTTAAGTCAGCCAGATATGCAGTTTGGTTGTCTTTCAGGGTTCGGAAAGTTATCGTACATATTTTAAAATAAATGTGAAACTTGACAGGAAGCGAATGTAATCGTTTTGGAATGGGAGTGGAACGACTAAGACGTGGGGCCTTGGTTACCACTCTTGCAAGGCAGTTCTGAACGCGTTGTAATCCAGCGATATCATTTTCTGTTATAATGTAAAAACGTGAGTTACAATAATCTAACTTGCTACTGATCAGTGCCACTGCAATTTGCTGGGCAAAATCTAAGGACAGATTTTTTTTCGAATTTGACGCAAATCACGGATATGATCGAACAGATATGTTCGGGATATGTGTTTTCGAAAATTCAAGCCACTGTCGAATACTACACCAAGATTTTTGGCTGATGCAGACGGATTTGTGTCTTGACCTAGAATTAAGCATGGGAAATTATTTAGGATTTCTATTCTCGTTGAAGGTTGGTCCCAATTATGTAATGGCCGTGTCGGCCTGGATGACATGGTCTAAGCTGAAGCTTAGGCCTAATCCTAGTAAGAGTGAATTTTTTTTTATTGGGACCAACCTTCAACGAAAATAAAAATCCTAAATAATTTCCCACGCTTAATTCTAGGTCAAGACACAAATCCGTCTGCATCAGCCAAAAGTCTTGGTGCAGTATTCGACAGTGGCTTGAATTTTCGAAAACACATATCCCGAACATATCTGTCCGATCATATCCGTGATTTGCGTCATTTGGTATATCACAACAATGTAGTATGTTGCATATTTCATATAACTATCAACCCAAAAGACTGGTTCCCATAATTTAGAAGGTTTTGCTTGCATAGGGAAAGCACTCGGTTCAGCTGTTTATCGTTTGACCAATTTTCGTTTTGATTTAATAAATTAACAAATGTGAATTATTTCATAAAATAAGCTAAATTTTAAATGATAATGTGCATATATCTTGTCCATTCTATATCATTTTTAAAACCTTTTATTTAATTGTACTATGTTAGTTAATTTATTCTGACAGAATTAATTTTATTGCGGTTCCGTAATAAATCTTATTTGGCCCCTCGAAAACTCTTGCACAGACCTGCAAGCCGACAACCGGGTGCTAGTTATGCCCAGAGGTCCCATTGACATGCTAAAAAGGATTTTAGGTATGCACGCTCAAGTGGTGGCGAAACCCTCATAATGCCATTTTGGCCAACTGACTAATAATCATGTTTTAGAATTTCGTCAGCAATGCTGCAGTCTACATTAGATGGATTTCTGGTGATCCTGCGCCTGGTGACGTGGAGATGTGTGCTGCTGTATGGAGGGATATCACTTATCAGCTACATGGTCTACATCACTGTCATCAGACAATTGTTATCCCCTTTGAGAAAGGTAATGACTAATAAGTCACCTTGGACCAAAGATTTATATCTGTTACAGGTTATAAAAAAATATCATATTAACCCTTTAAAGAAAGGTGCAGATTTATAGTCTGATATTAAGTATTTCATCCGCCCTGTACATTTTTAACTTGTGCCATTTCATCTCCACGGAGAGCATAAGTCTTGCAGCCATTTCGGTGCATTAAATTTATCATACACATTGCCATCACTGTCCTACCAGGTATACTACTCATTTTCACCTGAGTCAAATAATAAAGTATTTTTGGGTTACGCGCCTTGCCCGAGGACACAACATCGAAACAATGTCCCAATATTGAGAGGCGAGAAACTTGATATTTCACTGAAAATCATGCACCAAGCGGGATTCGAAATCGCACGATATGTGTCATTACATTTTTGTTTTTGAATCCACTTTTCAAATGTCATCGCCACGTTTGACAGGAAATTGTTATCGAGTCAACGATTTGGTTATTGCCTTCTAAAGATAGTTATTTTTATAATTTACTAGCCGTAATCTATGCAAAAAACATCCTAACTCGTATTAGGATAAGTATGTAAGGTCTCAGATGTATCATATCATCAAAGACGTTACTAGTTTAATTACAATGTCATCGGAAAACCACAGCTTAACGGGGCTTTCCTAACGGGTCTCAAATTTCTAAACACAAGGGGTCAACACCTCTATACTCGGCCAATTGACATGTTTTACATGCGGGACATCGTGAACATCGCCAAAATACACAGGTATTATTCATGGGATGTTCTTGGCTGCAGGTGTGGTGGTCAAAGCCATCATAAATGTTGGGATGGTTGTTATTAATTGTATGAAAATTCCGAAATACACACTTATCGGGTACATATTTCTTTCAAATGAAGTTGGGAGAAAGATAATAAAGATTTACGCTGATATATGTGTATATAACACAATTTTAAACTTTGAAACTTTTTAACTTTAAGGCACTTGAATATGGGTCTTTAAAATGACTTCATTATTCGAATAGTAAATATGTAAAATGGCGTCGTATTTTACGATAAACTATAGGTCAAACAATAAACACTAAAAATCTTAAACGTTTTTTTTGGCCCCCATATCTTACAAAATAAAATAATGAGCAATTTCGAGCCACAAATAAAAAAAAAAGTTTAATTTACATTTTAATAGTCATTTTGTTTCGCAGCCATTTTTGATTTTGTCAGTCAATTTACTAGTCAGTAACTTTTATTTCTGGTCCACTAAGTTAACACAAAGAAATCATTTTATCGTCAACATTTTAACATTATACTTATAGTAGCAATAAATATATAAAAAAACGACAGACATCTTGTATTTCAAGGTCAAATAAAGGCCATTTCTTTCCAAAGACATTAGCAAAAATATATGACAAAAACCTTGCAGAAACCATCAATTGTGCTTTTATGTCCGAAAAAAACATAGAAATACGGGGGTTTCTTTACTTTTTGGCAGCCATTTTGTGTTTTGCTAATTTGAAGATGAAGGTCACCAAATATAGTCTGTTATTCGATAGATTCGCATTCAGCACACACACATTATGTAAAAACAAGTGGATACAAAATTATACACAAAAAATCAGATTTGAGCCCATACAAAATACACAAATTTTTCATGTAAGGCTTTAATATTTTTTCATTAAAAAAATGCAGGAAATATATAAATATAAATAACATTCTTTTTTAAGCATACACACATCTGGGCATAGAAACTATAGGCCAGATATGGATATGTCTAATAATTACATTTTCTTAAGTCGTTTTCTTTCACCATGTTGAATCGTTTGTATCGTTGTTCATTTTGATTATTTCACAATAAAACATCATGCTTGAGCGTATGTGGAGAGACAACTACTTACTCTACTGCAATGTGTCATATATCATTAGAACGATAATGTAATTATCTGTTATATTGTATAAATAAATGCAAAAACATCAACGACAGACGTTTGCGTAACCCTACCCCCTAATTTTAGACAGGTTAGGGGGTATATCCCCATAAGGTCAAAATATAAAGTTCATCCCTATTCTTTTGCTGTTAACATCTCATTTAATGTTTTAGACATGGTTTAAAAAAAGTTAGTGTGGGGGCGATGTGTGTGTGTGTGTGGGGGGGGGGGGGGGGGGGGTGCACGTAGGGTGGTTGTAGCCCATGCCCTAAACCGCATTATTAGAACAGATCGCTTCCATTTAAAACACATACACACTGTAGGCTACATCTCCATTTTTTGCTGACTTATATATATTACATATATTCCAACTATGTAAATATAAGGTATTTTTTTTTAAATTTAAGTACATGCCGGATATACCTAAAACAAATTCTTGTCTAATGACGAACTTCACGCGTAACCCAGCCGCGTTGGAAACCAGTTTCGTCCTCTACGATGTCGAAAATAGGCAGGACAAAAATCCATGAATTTAAATATAATGGAGTTATTCCTTGGAATTCAATTAAAATATTGCAACCCTCAACATAAACATCTGTAACAAATCTGTCCGTGAAGTATGGGTCTCACTACTGGAGTTTCTTCTAGTGTCATATAGATAGTGTCATGTTTTCTTCCTCATTATAGCAGACCTATATAACTAAGAAATGTAGTACGTGTTCTGTGTCAGTATAATGTGCAAAATTGGCGTGGATGTATATATTTTAATATTTTTTAAAACTTGGTTTTAGATTCCAGGCCTGCCATTCATACCAGTGATCGGTAATGCGAGAGAACTAATAGGTCAAGACTTCACTGCATTTATGATGAGGTGGACTTATAAATATCCAAATCATTCAAGACATTTAAGAATTCCAGCGCACACGAGACATTCACCCAAGCTGTTTCAATGTTGGTCCGCGGTCTTCGACGCTGGCCAAACATTGAAACAGCATTGGATAAATGCCTCATGTTTGCTGGGATAGCAGATATATCGCCATTACAAACTTTAAAAATTGTACTGAAATTGAAACAAAATATGTAAAACTACCTGCTTTCCATTTCAGCTCAGTGAAGACATTTGGTAAGGTATGGCGCTATTATTATGGATTTGAAGAAAGACTGGGTATAACCGATCCTGCTATCGTGAAGCAAATCTGTGTTACCAACAGTGAGAACTACATCAAACCGAGTATAAGCAGTTTTGCGTAGGTTAATTGTTATCACTACTAATATGAATATACATGTATCATGTACATACGCTGTTGTGAAAACTAAAACAAACAAAACACTCATACAGTATAAGTATTGCCTTCTTAATAATGATTAATTTTAATAAACGTTTCTTTACACTCTTTTACAGTATACACTGACTGCCAGCTGATACATACCTCTATTTTCCTTTTACTGTGTATAATTGCTACCATAATGTACACTACACTGATATTATATGTTTTGCAGGATATTTGGAGCTATGCTGGGTGATGGACTAGTACTGAGTGAAGGCAAGAAACACGCAGTCCACAAGCGACTGATGAGCCCGGCATTCAAGAGATCCTCAGTCAAAAGTAAGCCTGGTAATAAATAATCTGTTTATCTGAATATTTATATATAAATGACATGATTTCAATATTCACCAGATAAGCGTTTTATGGGTTCAAGTTTTATTTGTGAAGCTAAAGTATTTTTCTTTGTTTTAAAACTGGAAATTGTGTTAAATAACAAATTCATATTTGAACGAAATTCATTTTACACATTAGTTTGATTGTGTTTCGCTGTCTGCTTCATCAAGTGCATGGTTAAACTCTTACAGCGCGGGGGTCCACTTTCGACGTCAGAAGCTGATGTCTGTATGACACATGCTACGCACGGGCAAAGCTAGTTAATTTATGCCTCACTGCCTGACACTGGCATAAATAAACCACCACGAAACAGAATTAAAACACACCACTACACTACACTAAGCCGGGAATGGATGTTATTGTTGATCAAGTACAAGCCAAAAAAATATTATCATGGTAGGCCTATGGTGCTATAATCAGTTGATAATCAGTCAGGTGTGACCGAGCTGTTGATTACGAGGGATCCTCATTATGGTCGGATGTGTTTTAAGTCAGTTAAAACCCTCGGAGCTCTACATTCTCAGCTGTGGAAAAGGCTATTCTGAGACGAGGCTAATGAGTTTACAGAGAGCGATATTTTTTAAATTTATTTACCACATGTTTAGTAGACTAATTTTTAAGGTATAAAATATTTTTCAATTACATCTCCCTTGGTAGCCGCCCCACGACTAGAAAAAAGTGCTTGTCAAATTTCATGAGACCTGATTAAAAAATCATTAAGAATCAGAGAAAATCATTAACAACGGTTAATGTGAATCCGACTATGCATAAGATAAAGCCCGAGGAACTCTACATTCTTAGCTGTGAAAAGGGTCGATGTCTTTTTCACAGCTAAGAATGTAGAGCTCCGAGGGCTTTAACTGACTTAAAACACATCCGAACATAATGAGCATCCCTCGTAATCAACAGCTCTGTCACACCTGACTGATGTTAATACATAACTCCCTGCTTAGAATGTAGTGGTCGGACAAAGAAAAAAATGTAGTGGTGTGTTTTAAAGTATGGATATGCATGACATTGGCTGAAATAATTGCTGATGGGTGAAAACCCTAATTCTATAGGTTTTAGGGTGAGCCCTCACACTTCCACAAAACTTAGCTAAAGAAATGATGATTTCACCACCATCAAACATGGGTTGGATCACGAGAAATATAGATATTGACAATGAATAAGTAACTGAATCAGCTAGTTATTAGGAAGTTAAATAATTATGTTTCTGTAGATTTAGGGTCGCACCATACGATATAATGTCTGCAACCTCTCTGTAGATTTGTCATGCAGATACTCTCTCCAATATGGTGTCATGCGTGATACTCTTTCTAAGATGGTTTCGGGTCCTGTTTTCTAATGAGCCGCCAACAAACGCATAATTATGACGACCAGTAATTCAGAGTTTCCGCATATTTAACTATTCTAAGAGTGTTTTATTTTCCGTACAAGTCTTCTATGAACAGCTGTTGTACAACCGTGCAAACACATGTCCGGAAATTCATCTAGTGTGTATTAGGGGGCATACGTCGTTTCACCCTGACAGATAACAAAGATCATTAAACGTCAACAAAAACAATTGCTAATTCCTTTCCCTGGCACCCGTAAAATAAATTCAAAGAAATATACCAGCCGATATTTCATTTAAATTCTGATTTTTAGGCTTGAGATCGGTCAACAAGATTCGATAACATAATTTTGTTATTTTTTTAAAATATTTTCTAGGTTTAGGTGGCTTATGAAGTTTATATCACCTTGAATTTTGTGAGGTGGTTTGTAGAGTTTGCGCACATATCTGCACAAACATCATTAAGACTTGGGTAATTCGAAGTCAATATATTTTGTATATGTTTCAATTCAATGTCTCGCCATTTAGGACAAATTGTTCTTATTGTTCCTTAAGCTCTGGGCAAGTTAAATTATATTTGAAGGATGGGTGAAGTGATTTCAGTTTAGCAAAATATGCAAAAGATATGTAACAATATTGGTCTTTTTTAAAAGTTAATCCACTTAACTTCGTGATTAGCAAAATGACTTTATGTTACACACAATGTCCATCCTCTATTGATATATCAGACGTTGCAAAGGTCTGCTGAGCTACCACGCTCGGCTATACCAGTATTATAATATATTCGTGTAAAATAATATATTCATGTACTGGATCGCTTTCAAACGATCATCTTAGGCTGAGGGCTACTTTCGTTGCCTTAGCCTACTACAATACATAATCATCTCGGACCATCTCTTGACAACATACATAGGATTGTCGTTATTTCACGTATCAGCCATCACTATCATGGCCTCCATGTTATCAGAAGCATATGCTTGATGACACTCCACTACCCAAAATAACATTCAATATATATAAGATGGAGGTGCCTTACTTCATAGAGTCTCTTGGTGTAAGGGAAACGCATACGAAGAAACATGTCAACATTATGACATTATGTACAGTATGTCAGTAAGTATTATGGAACACCAATAAAATATTATTTTATTCATTTTTCAGATGGGAATTGCTACCGCAATTCTCGTCTCAAATATGAATAAAAATGTTTATTGTTGTGTTGACGGGTATCAAGATGGCCCAAGTACAAATGATGTAGTTCACCAAAAGCTCTCTAGTACCTCTGTAGGAGCAACTGTACAAGTTTCAGACTCTATGGTCTTCAAGGGGAAACAGGAAGATCATGTCCAACACAAAGACATCGCTTTATCAGTCTTCTACGAAACCACCTGGAACGCACCGGGGGAACGCTTGGATATATTATAATAGTTTTGTTGTGTCATCAATAATTGATGTGTGATGTTTCATGTTCATTGTATAATAAATATGAAATTTATATCTATTATAAATTAGTATTTTTGAGAAATACTTACCTCGTGAATATTTAATATTATGGGTTACTTACAAATTATCCCGGATTCGACAAACACATTAATATCTATTTTGATCAACCTAAACCTCTCTTATGTTAAGTTATCTTAGGCGTCATTTAAAATGAAAAGTATATGTTAATGATACTATGCATGATACATATATATTTCCCGCGTCAAAACGACAAATAAAATAACTACTAGAAATGCCATCAACCTTGTATGTGGATTGGTTGTTAGAAAGTAGTCATTTTATCATTTTTTATATAGTGGACATCGTAATTTATGCTCATTTGAACGAGTGCCATTTAGATCAAAGCAATCAGGAATTGCATTGTGTGAAATATATGAGTGGAAACACAAAATACTTCTAATTAAATGTCGCGCATAGTGTGAACGAGCCATAAACATATCAATTATCTTCATTATTAATTAATTTTATTCAAACAAGAGCCATGATTAATCTCCCACTTCCTAGTCAGTGATTATACGAGGAGTTTATAGGCGAAATAACAACCAATCAAGGCGTCACGGAAGTAAACAACGCGGTTCACGAAAATCTAAAAATATAATTATGTGTCAAAAATCCGTAGAATCGACCTAATAAAAAATCGCTCCGCAGAATTTAAAAACATGAAAAACTCTGTAGAAGACTATACATCCGTTGAATGCGCAATCCTGGTTATGGCATCTTCCTCCGCAAGGCCCGATACTAGCGACGTCGCAATTTCTCCTTCGGTTAATTTGCGATCTGTTTGCTATACAACCCACTCTACTGGACCCTACGGATGTCCAGGTGCCGCACAGTAAACACCTATCGTCTGACAAAAAGACACGCTCCGCCATGACAACAAAAATGGCGCCGGTGTAAAGTCTGGATATACCACCTCCCAAATTATACCCGGGTAGATTGTGGACGCCCCAGAATCTTCCCCGGGGTAGATACTGGACTATACACCCGGGTAGATTAGGGCAGCCCCCAGAATCTACCCCTCCCTCCCAGGATCTACACCCCTTTATTGTGATTATGTGAGGTGTCTTCGGCTCCCAGAATCTACCCCTAACTCCCAGAATATACCCCCTTTTCAACAACTATGTGCGACCCTCCCAGAATCTATCCCTCCCTCCCGGAATCTACCCCCATTTTCAACACCTATATGCCACTCTCCCAGAATCTACTCCTCCTTCCCAGAATATACCCCCATTTTCAACAACTATATGCGACCCTCCCAGAATCTACCACTCCCTCCCAGAATCTACCCCTCCCTTTTTAATTACTATATGCGACCCTCCCGGATCTACCCCTCCCTCCCGGCATATACCCCCCTTTTCAACACCTATATGCGACCCTCCCAGAATATAACCCCTCCCTTTTTAGTTACTATATGAAACCATCCTAGAATCCACCATTCCCTCCCAGAATATCCTCCTTTTCAACAACTATAATATTATGCGGCCCTTCCAGAATCTACCTCCCTCCCAGAATATATCTCCCCTTTCGACAAGTTAATGCAACACTCACAGAATCTACCCGTAATGAATATGTATGGATCTACTTAGTTCTCATTATTGCAAAATCAGTGTTATCCTAGCATTTTAACCATGATAATTTTGTCAAAGAAAGGTATCGCTTGTTTTATCATATTTCTTGATCAGGCCGGTCACCAGAGTTTTTAAAAGTGGGGTTCGGGTCACATGTGTATGTGCTGCCAATGGTGGTTCGGAGCTTGAAAATAAAAAAAAATAACTTATCAAAATGTATAATTTCTAGCGAAAGGGGGGTATATTCTGGGGGAGAAGGGTAAGTTCTAGGTTGGTCGCATATATATAATTGTTGAAAGGGGGGGGGGGGTATATTCTGAAAGGTAGGGATAGATTCTGTGAGGGTTGCATA
This sequence comes from Flabesymbios commensalis, assembly GCA_964017125.1. Lineage (NCBI taxonomy): Eukaryota > Metazoa > Annelida > Polychaeta > Terebellida > Flabelligeridae > Flabesymbios > Flabesymbios commensalis. The sequence continues at coordinate 37,825,529 of OZ024904.1, read as the reverse complement.
TAGTTGTTAAAAAAATGGGGGGGGGGGGTATATTCTGAGATGTAGGGGTAGATTCTGGGAGTGTTGCATTTATAGTTGTTAAAAAGGGGGGTATATTCTGGGAGAGAGGAAGAGTAGATTGTGGGAGGGTCGCATATAGTTGTTAAAAGGGGGGGGGTATATTCTGGGATGTGGGTGTCAAGGTTGGGGTCAATTACTTTTTTTCAATTACAATTATAATTACAATTACTTTCATTCCGAACTTTCCAATTACAAATACAATTACAATTATAATTGGCTGGAAAATTTCAAATACAAATACAATTACAATTATATTTTTCAATTACAATTAGAACTACATTACTATAGTGTGTATTTTCACATTATATTTAATTACTGGTTGATACATTAACAAGAATCGCTTTCGTTGGCTGTAAAAGGTCTAACGTGGCCAGGCAAACGGAAAATGCTGTTACAATGACGGGCCAGCATCTGTAATGCTGGCCCGTTATTTAACCATCATTTAGCCACTCCTTCATTTTACTGACGGCGCTGTACATTGTGTATGTTCCGCCCGGCAATGGTCGATACACGTTTAGATCCCAGGAGTAAGAAAAGACGCAGTTAAGCTGCTAATTTGATTTAACATACAACCGTGAGAGGAGTCTTGTTTTGACTGAGGAAGATCAAGGCATGCATTTCAACACGTTGTTTCACAGCTCGCATCAAATTGATTGTGCGAGCATTGAACAAGCCAAATAGAAACACGAAGCACTCAAGCAATGTTATTTAAATGATCGCCCATCGCCGGTGAAATATTTAAAACAACATTGGTTAACTGTCTTAGTGTGTGATGGAAGGTTGGTCCATGACGTATATATAGCGTTGCATGTTTTGGGGGTGTCCCTGGACAGGAGGGTTCACTGTCATTAAATGATTTGTTAATGAAAATTTTCCCATTTAATTGTGATTGGTCATATGTTAATCTGTGTTAGGTTGGAGTCACCTACACCACCCCGCTCCAGTCGCCGATGTCTGAACTGATATACCGTAGACCAATCAACTGTTGAGATGCTGTCAACCACAAGGAAACACTGATATGTTGTCACTGCCATAATCATACCACCAACCCCCAACCCCCAACCCCCCCCCCCCCCGCCCCACATACACACACACCCAGATCCCCAGACATGCCGGGAATATCTAACCTCTCAGGGGTGTATAGAAATTAATCCCTGCAAGGGTGTAGACGCCGAGTCGCGCCATATTCAAGTAATTAACCCTATCAGTACCAAACCTATTGTTTTATAATTAAACTATTTTCAAATATCTCAAAAATCGTGGCTGCATACACTTTGCATTAAAAACAAATAAAGATATTTGCGTGTGAGATAATCAAAAGTGTTTATATATTTTAAATACACAATTTCAACTAGCATAATACCTCATAAATTTAGAAATATATTACAGAATATTTTAGTGTCAAATCGTCGGTCGAACATAAAGTGACATTAAGACAACATTGGATTGATAACTATGTATCACGTATTGACCCTCATGCTTGATTATGCTTGACTCCATAATTAGTTGAATAAGAAAATGATTACTTGGCTAATCCCACGGAATGTGATCTTGGCTAAAATCAGCTAATACCGCAACCAGCACACCGTATGGGACATCGGCCCATAAATAAATGTGCTATTGACCCGAGGGTTGGTTATTCCATTCAAGGCCCAATTATTCAAACATATAGGTAGATAATTTTGGCAGTCCTCGTCTATCATCATATAAACTCATTCGATATTATGTGTTTTGTGAAATTTAAATGCCTAAAACACTGTAATTGGGATGTAATTGAAGTGTGATAGACTCAATTACGCTCAGGAAATTTTCAATTACAAATACAATAACAATTACACTGCCACACATTTTTTCAATTACAACGACAATTACACTGTTATTATAATTAATTACTCAATTACGCAATTACAATTATAATTTACCCCAACCCTGGTAGGTGTAGATTCTGGGAGTGTCGCAAATAGTTATTAAAAGGAGGTATATTCTGGGAGGTAGGGGTAGATTCTGGGAGTGTCGCAAATAGTTAATAAAAGGAGGTATATTCTGGGAGGGAGGGGTAGATTCTGGGAGTGTCGCAAATAGTTGTTAAAAGGAGGTATATTCTGGGAACGAGGGGTAGACTGTGGGAGGGTCGAATATATTTTTTGAAAAGGGTGGTATATTCTGGGAAGGAGGGGTAGATTTTGGGAGGGTCGCTTATAGTTGTTAAAAAGGGGGTATATTCTGGGATGTAGGGGTAGATTCTGGGAGTGTCGCAAATAGTTATTAAAAGGGGTCCATTCTGGGAGGGAGGAGTAGACTGTGGGAGGGTCGCATATATTTGTTGAAAGGGGGGGGGGGGTAGATTCTGAGAAAGAGGGGTAGATTCTGGGAGGGTCGCATATAGTTGTTAAAAAAGGTGTATATTCTGGGAGGTAGGGGTAGATTCTGAGAGGGTCGCATATAGTTGTTAAAAAAAAGAGGGGGGGGTATATTCCGGGATGTAGGGGTAGATTCTGGGTGTTTCGCAAATAGTTTTTAAAATGGGGTATATTCTGGGATGTAGGGGTAGATTCTGGGAGTGTCGCAAATAGTTATTGAAAGGGGGTATATGCTGCGAGGGAGGGGTAGACTGTGGGAGGGTCGCATATATCTGTTAAAAAAGGGGGTATATTCTGGGAATGAGGGGCAGATTCTGGGAGGGTCGCATATAGTTGTTAAAAAGGGGGTATATTCTGGGAAGGTGGGGTAGATTATGGGAGGTTCGCATATAGAAATTAAAAAGGGGGTATATTCTGGGAAGGAGGGGTAGATTCTGGGAGGGTCACACATAAACAATTGTTGAAAGGGGGTATATTCTGGGAGGCAGGGGTAGATTCTGGAATCCAAAGACACCTCACCAAATCACGAAAAGGAGGATAGATCCTGGGAGGGAGGGGTAGATTCTGGGAACCCCCAGGATCTACCCCGGGGTATCAGCTTCAAGGGGGGTATAATCTGGGGTGTTACGCCGGGTCAGATAATATCAGAGAGACATCTGATGTTGTTAGATCGCACCTGATTTGTCGGAATATTTGGAACTTATTATTATTCATAAGATACACTTCGGCGTCTTCAAGTTGAGCCACCCCGGCCCAATAGGCGGATAACCACAGCATTCCAGCAAGGCTCCTCGTCGTGAGATTAGCGGGCTTGCGGAGGAAGATGGGTTATGGCGTCACCATTTGTGTAAATATTGTTAGCATTTTGGAGCATGGAATTTTTATGATTTATAACATGCCACCAAGTTCAAGTAAAAATTCTGACAGTTTTGCCCGGCATGTAACTATAATATTGTGCTAAGCCACCTCACTAATATTTGTTATCTATACCAGCAATGCAGCCGATATTTCGTGAAGAAGGATTTAAACTAGTTAAACATTGGAATAACAAAATAGGACACAAATCATCCAGCGAAATTATGGTCTATGAAGATCTAGCAAATGTGGTAAGTTAATATTATTAAATTTTATGATACTATGAACATGTCTTGTCTACCAGTACCGACCTCAGTGGTACGAGAGATAAACACAAAATATATTTTTATATAATATAAACGTGTTTCTCCAGTACATCACGAAGGCGTTAGTCAGCGTCATCCGCGGGACTATAAGTTTGAAAAGCTTGATCTAAATTATGGAATTACGGATATCAGTGTATTTTTATTCGAGAAATGTTTAGAGAACCTCTTATAGTATATCACTTATACATTTTACGTACACCTTGAGATTGGCAAAATTTCAAGTATATGAAGCATGCACTTAGTAAATGGATTTCAGCCCACTGACATTCAAATCGCTCCAACGCTCTTATTGTCATTTGGTACAATGCGTTATATTACCCTGAGAAATTATCATCCAACTTCCAACTGAAAAACACACCAGATACATTTACAATGGGTATAATGGGTGTCAGGCCTAACTATAGTCGAGCTGAAACAGTTGCAAATAGGACCATATGTAGCTCCGATATCAGCTACAATTATTATAGCTATTGTTTTCAGGCGCTGAATGCTGTGGGCAAGGCTGCGTTTGGTTACAAATTCAACGCTCTGGAAGAAGAAAGTGCAACTCTAAATGCGTTCAAGAATGTGCTTGCCAAAACTGAAAACACGTAAGTTTAGTCAAATTTGAAACGCTTCGGAATCAACAGGACATATCCCAGCTTTAACACCATGAATGCCATTGATGATTATGTTTGTGATTAAATAAACAAACCCCTTCGGCAAACAGTGCTAGGTAAAAAGTGTTGGATGAGATAATTTATTACCCATGATCAGTAAGGGATGTTGCAAAGCTAAACAAATCCAACATCCAAATAACATTTGGAAGTAGGTGGGTTGGTCCAGTGCCATTTTGGATAGAAAATAGAAAATTAAAAAGCTATAAAAAAAAAAATATTTGATGATTATTGTTTTGAAAGAAATGGATAGGGGGGTGGGTATGTGGGTGATGTGAGCTCTATCCAAATGCTATTTAAATGTTAGGATTTTTTTAATTTTAAAAGGCCCCTAGGGTCAGCTCATTTTTCACTACTGACGACGAAGGGCTCAGCTTGCCACCGTTAGGAAGGTCATGTTTCATTTTCACACCAAAACTGCAATGTATCACATAATTACACGAATATCTCTTTCTCGTAACTGATATTCAGCATTTCTTGTAATAATAAAATATAGTTGTAATACGGTGCTTTGATAATACAGGGGCAAGGGTTTGGACAATTCTAATGATTGCAGATCTTTTCAACCATTCAACCACAGATAGGGTTAGATAGGCCTACATTCACAAATCATTATTTTATTATCAGGTCAACAACAATGTAGTATTTATTAAGCTTTATTAACTAATATTATCTCGGAGAACTGTACAACTGATCGAGAGGCCTCCTAGGGCGAAATGTCAGTGCTCCAAAAATGATGAAACCACATACCCACCCCTACTACATAAATTATGAATAAAATATGAAATTAAATGTTATTTTGTTTTTGTTGAGTGATCTAGCAGACACAAGAGGTTGGATCAATGGTGGCATAGCGTTCACCAACGTTAATCCAACATTGATTCAACGTATTGAGTCTGCTGGATTAGGTGTACGGATGGTTATGATGAAGATGAACCAATAAAACTCCAAAAACGAAATATTTTTTAATTGTTGGGTATCTGACTAGACAGTATAGCCTAGTACTTCGACTAAGCTACAGAAAAGGTCTAATACTCTAACGTATGTGATCATTAAAGACCAGTGACAGTAGCCTATAATGGGCTTGATCCCAAAAAAATGACAGCTGCTCTAGTATCAACAAGGTATACCCAAGGTGAACTTTTGTTTGTCAACCCTATACCACTTTTTAATTGTAGAGCGCACTGAGGGTTGACAAGGAAGTTTAGTAACACTAATTAGGAGCAATCTCGTTTCTCTTGTGACTCCCTCAATCGTGGGGTATTTAGAAAGTCAAAGGGAGGCTATGCTCAGATTGTCTGCACAACTAGGAACCTTAGAGCCGAATGTTGCTTCTTTTTAGATTTGGACGTACTTTTTTCGAGATGTGACAGTTTGAATGTCTTTTTAAACCTTTGACCCCACGCCCCCTATACTCACTCGCTATTGGTCCGATATCGTTTTTTTTATATTTTCAGGTGGCGTGATGTATGTACTTTTTATCACTATTTGCCATTTGCGCGAAATTTAGAGCTGAAAAGGGATTTAAAAACTTTGAAAAAAACAGTGAAAGATATCATAACAAAGAAGAGACATCATATGGTACAGCTGCAAGAAAAAGGTGATATTATGACTTAGTTTTCGTAAAATATATTATTGGTATTATTATTACCTACAAATACTTTCATAAATATAATTAAAATATAATCCACAGTTCTTCTCTTTTAATTATTGCCATTGGCACTCTTATATAAATGAGATCAAGATCTATGGTAATGCTAAATTATGGTGACAGGTGATGTGGCCCTACCATGCATATACAATGCTCCTGGTTTCATTCTCAAACTGGGGTATATTTTTTGTTCACAATTATTTAATAATGTTAGATAAAAAATAAAAAAAATAAAAAATAAATGGTGGTTTGTGTCAGCACCGTTGCCACAAATGTAACTTTGATTTAGATGACTTATTATTTCTTTTGGTGAATGCATATTTACTCACAAGATATCGTCATGTTATTCCCATGACGATGGCAAAATCGGAAGCAGCAAGCAAATTACTTCATCCTCCCTTCACAGTGCCACTCGCTGGCACTCTTAGACACTGTTCAGATTCGTAGCTTGTCACCAATAATCACCGCTCTCTGGGTTTTGGCGCCTCGACTTCAGCTGTCTGGGTTTTGGCACCTCGAGTTCAGCTGCTCACAGCATCTGACGATTCAAATCATTTCCTGGTCTCTGGCTGGTCAATTCCCACCATCTTCGCCTGGTGATTATTATTTTCAAACACAAGCAAAAATAGCAGTGGTAAGCCTGCCCCTCATCCAGCAGGCGTGCACTGATGCATCAGTGAAGCAAATTACTCTTAATAGTCTGTTTTGCATATTTTTCAACCATAACTCTACTTACTCCAGACGCAAACAAATAGTGTGTTTTTGACCTGGTACAGTTGATTTAGCAGGGCATGCTTACAATACAATGTCCATGAGCATTACTATGGAATACTAGCTCACGTAAAGCATATTATCCTTAATAATAATTATTGTCACTGTGTAATAATGGACAATATGATTAAAACCAATGGTAACGGTGATAAGTCAGCAGCCAAAGCTATTTTTTGGCTTAACCCTGCATCAGCTATTGTAGTTTTTTCTTGGTGTCCTGTGAAGCATATCAGGCGGATATCATAAAAATATCCTTGAGCGCTCTGAGAAAAATATCAAACAAACTACATTTTAAAGTGACTACGTAGGATGACATCATTTTTCGTTTTTAATGTAATGTAATTGTAATGAGGTAGTGTATCCCATAGATCATGTTTTTCTTTTTTTCGAAATGTTTAGATTTAAAAAAATATGTTATATCAACATTCCTATGAATCCAGGGAAAATAATTATTAACAAACTTCGTGTATAAATGACGGTTGATTTTTATTTATTTAATTTTTTGTTTGCCATCAACAGAAAAAAAACAATAACAATTTTTACAGACATATATACAGAACACATGGTATATGTACCGTTTTATATATACAAGTCTGGTAGTCCACAATGTATATAATAATTCAATAAAATATAACAATAATCATAAAAATAAAATAGACAATAAAAATAGTCAAGCGGAATCCTAACCTGACCTGGAATTTCATACAGGAGTGCATTCTTTGACTGATTAGGGTCCCAAGACAGCATTTCCGCATGATGTGTAAAAAGTTACCAAGTGGCATTTTTTTAATTAACAAATTTCCAAAATGGAGGCCATGCAAACTATAAAACCTCGATTACACCATATCTCATGAATTATTTCATCGATTTTGACGATCCTTGAGGCAATTACCACTAAACAAATGACCACAAGTTGATGTTGATTTATAAATATTTCACATTAACAATAGGTCAAGTTCAAGGCCAAAAGTCAATTCCAAGGTCATTTCATGACCTATAAAGGCTACAAATAGAATTCTTTCCGATTTCAGAAAAATCTAATTTGCAGATAACTAACCTATTCTCACTGGTAGATCTATGGTATGTTTATATTGAATAATGTACATAATTTTTACATCTGTTACATTGTAAATTATAGATCAAAGGTTAATTTAAAGGTTAACGTCCTTTCGTTCGCGTTAATGTAATAATAGTAGTGTATCAGCTAATCCTGTTTTAACAATTTTCAATAGAATATGAAGGAACGATGAATGATAGAAATTGTTGCATTATTTTACTATGTTAATAATAAGAAAACAAAGGATACTAACAATAATAAGTTTATATGTCTGATAAATTCGTTTTAATAGTTTCAAAAAAGCATAACAATCATGATAAAAAGTGTGAATTTTCTACATGATTGACAGCCATCAACCATTAAATGATGCAATCACGAACGAGGAGTAAAATCAAATATCATTCAATTGGATTAAGCAGTACGATAACTACAACACCGCTTTTCTCAGTGATATGGTACATCCAATTAGTGATTTACTCACGACTCACTCACGACAAGTCCTACAGCACATGCATATATCGGTTTTGATCGAACGGCCTGTCATCGATCTGTAATAAATTCAGCAGTTCACCTCCATGGTGTTCACCAGGATTAAATGGGTTGTTACACAGTGGCAATCTTTCACGCGATGCTTTTTTATCTCTCTTTCAGAAGAAATGCGAGATTGGGCTTTTTCTTTATGTGTCGTATTTTCTTTCACATTGTCACCGCCACTCATCATTTTCACCTGACTTGTTAAGTCACTGAAAGTACTTGAAGGGAACAGATCTTCCTTCATCTGGTTTTCATCCTTAGTAAGCCCGGTGACACCACTTGGACCATGTCCATGTCGCATCCAAGTGCACTGTATAAACGTATCTGTCCATATGCCGTTTAGAAGGCCTGATATGAGATGGAAGCCAGCCTGATCTTTCATGAATGTTTTATGGATATCATCTGGAAGATAATGCATCCACTGCCACATAGAGGGTGCCATATCGTGCGTAATTATGGTGCCCTGCAGCAAAAAAATGGCATCATCATTTCCGCAGCTTGGACATGAAGGGGGAACAATTCTAATGAATTGCACGACAGAATAGATTAATCAAAAAAACCGGATAGATGACCAAGTTTGTCTAGGCTTTTGCCGTACAACTCTGGTCACAAATGTCCGAAAGCCTTTCGAAAAGTAAATTAATTGAACTAGGAGGAAAAACATCTTTACAATCAGGTTGAAATATTAGCCGATAATGCACGCACGTTATGTGGTTATTTCGTATCATACAGCATTACATCAACACTACTAGTACCAAAAGTACCACCCATAAGGACCCGCAACCTCAGTGATCCAACTATAAACCCGTAGAACCTATTCCACTGACAAAAGACTGCCGGAAATGCATGCCACCAAGAACAGGTATCAGATCCACAAACATATCTATATTATTAACTATTATATCTATGCAGATCTTGTACTGCTGTTGATCCCATGTATATGGCAATGTTTTTTTGCCAGTTTGCTTAGTCATGGTCGTAGCCGTGTTCATAGCAGTAAGCTATAAGCAGTAAGTGTTGGGGTCATTCAATGTGTTGGGGTCATCTCGCCATATCTGAGTGTTGTACCCATTGTATTCTGGTCACAGATCAGTTGCTATAAAATCACTAAAAAATCTGTAAGCTAAGTTTAATTCAGGTTTAACATTTTTAAAGTCAATTATGTTTTCATGCAGCAATGAAAGAGGTGTGACCTGACAAAATAGCTATCGATGAAGGCCTCGGTGTTTTTTTAATGTTAATGCCCCGCACAGTAGATAGTGGGGTAACTTTAGTACCAGATTACCTCTTAAAACTCATTAAACGTGGTTGCAGTTCACACACTCTTTGGAAATAATGGGATTGCTCATGTAGTAAATCACTAATGGGTATGTAGGCCTACCATATTTTGTTGCTGTTACGGTGAAACGCAGTGTTGTAATTCCCATACTGTTCGTCCATCATTGCATCAGGTGATTGGTAATGGTTGTCAATCATGTAGAAAATTCACACTTTTTGTCATGATTGTTATAGGTCTACTTTTTTTTGTGACAATTAAAACAAATTTATCAGACATCTAGGCCTACTTATCGTTGTTATTATCATTTATTTATTTATTTGTATTGTTAACATAGTAATATCATAGATATATATAATATAAACATACCATAGGTATATACCAGCGAAAATATGCTAGTTATCTGCAAATTAGATCTTCACACGAAAAGAAACATTTGTAGCCTTTTTATGTCATTAAATGACCTTGCAATTGAATTTTGACCTTGAACTTGACCTATTGTTCATAAAGCAGCTTGGTGTCATTTGTTCAGTGGTAATTGCCTCAAGGATCGTCAAAATCGATGAAAAATTTCATGAGAAAGCTTAATCGCATTTATATAGCTTGCATGGCGGCCATTGTGAAAATATGCTAATAAAAAAATGACACTTGGTAACATTTTGCACATCAGGCAAAAATGATGTCATGAGACCTCTTGGGACCTAAATCAGTCAAAAATGAACTCCTGTAGGAAATTCCAAGTTAAGGGCATTTTTGGCAATATTCTGCCTGACTGAAAGCGTTTAATTACAATTTACCGGGCAAATGGTATTAAACCAAGGTGGTCAATTTGATTTTCTTATAGTAATTTCAGGTACACAGGTACAGCATCATCATAGCACTGGAGAAAACTTTCCCAGGCCAAATCAACATCTATGTTATTAGAGTGTTCTGGTGTCTGAAGCATTTTAACAGTGAACAAAGCTCTGAACTTAATCCAATGAACGTTTTTAAAATTTTTAAAACTTTCCTGAGAATTTCCTTTTTGCACCGGGTTTGTATATACAGTGACACGTAAAATTGTATGGTCAGTTGAAAAATCTGTGCAAACTGCAGACACCGAACTTATTTTATCGTCATCACTGGTAAACAGAAGATCTAAAATATGATTATGATTATTCGAATATACTTAAATATTAATAAATATTTACACCGGGAGTGAAGCTCTGACTAATTCCTTAAAGGCCTTGTGAAGTGATTTCAGTTCATCAATAAAATTATTGTATTGTATTGTGCATTTTATGATAAAAACATCAAATTTCTACCACTTGTAGAACATATCCTAGGTATCCTAGATGTCATTTTAGGATGTGGAGGTAAACTGGATTTGAACTCTGATGACCTCTAGAGGTCATTGACCTCGAAAGCTTAAAATATACACAGGCAAAGCCAAAAGTGGTGAAAATTGTGTATTACAATGTCTATAAAATGTTTTTGTATTCCAGAATTGTGCCAAATACTATACAAAACTCTCAGTAATCAGAAGTACAATACCAAGGTCATATCAAGGTCATTTCAAGGTCAAAATGGCAAAAATAATGAAAATATCAATTTCGAAACTGTTAGTGGTGCAGTTATCTATTACACAAGACTGGTTATGAAAAAATATACATCAGATATATTTTCCACATTAATTTAAGATATTGAGTGCAGTATGAACCTTGGGAGGGGTGATATCTCCTAGGTATTCCGTTTATTACGCTCCTTTCTAAATTACAATTTTGCAGCAATGTGAAACATCATGGGCTCACATGGCAACATATTCAATTGGGTTATGAAGGTTGACATGGGATGGGCTTGTGTTATACTGGGGTACAGTCCGCCCTCAGTGTATGTCGACAGTAGCTCTCTTGTACATAGATGGGTTCACATTAAAGTGAGAGGTAGAGTTGTCCACTTTTGATTAATTTCAACACTATTAGTGGTTAGAGATGTTAGTGATGATGTTTTTATTCACAGCTAAATTAGTACACAATCAAGCACGTGCCCTGAGTGTCATTTTGAGATGTGGAGGTAACCGACCTCATTGCTGACCCCATTGTCCTTGAAACATTACAATTTTGACTCAGAAACTATTGTTTTATGTGTAAAATGTAGAGATTTTATTCACAGACAATTTAGAACACGATCTAACATACACACTGAATTATTTTGTGAGATGGAAAAAGGCTGGATTCAACCTTCTTAGAGGTCATTGACCTCGGAATACTACAATTTTGACTCGTGAAACCATTGATTTACGTATTTAAAAACAATTGAGGAAATACGTTTATTCACATCAGCTATAGCATACATCAAACACAGATAAATATTACCTGATACGAATTAAACATGTATTATTGTAGCAAACATTACAAAGATTTAACAGCGACGTGGTCGACTAAACATGGGTAGTTTTGTCTATGTCGACTGTTTGTGTGATATGTTTTGTACAGAACACTAACATTTATGTCAAAACTTTCCGTACCGATCCTTACTCAGAACTTCAACAGTAATCAATGATGGCTCTTGTATCAATGAATTGCAAATCTGCACTGATTTTCATGCAAGGATTTCTCATATCCGCCAGTAGTGCCACAAACATTTTTGCCTGATTTAAGAAGGTTGATTTCGCAGTTTTGTTGTTCATGGTCACAGTGTGTTCAGATTGGGACACTGGTATGTGGTTTTATACATTCGGCCTGGTCCCTAAATTCTGAGTCAATCAGAATGATCCGGGATTGTCTCTCAGCCCTATAGCTTCATCAGACCATTTCAGTGTATGACCGGGTTCACTGGATTTCTTTGATGATAGTTAAAGCGGTTGTGACTATCCATTGATTTCTGGAGGTGAGATCACAGATTGTTAATGACCAGTCGATTAAATTTGTTTGGCCACCCGTCAGACGTAAATGATTTAGATGATACATTTACATACAACAATATTAACTTAAAGACAATAGACACGTTTGCCTACCTGGGAATCGCTGAGTCGACAAACACAAAACGCCAGCTCAGCACTATAGGGGAGGACGGGGAGAACTGGGATACGGGAGAGCTGGGACACCGCTGGCCCTTACTTGCCTACCCCACATATCTCTCCAGAATCACATTGAAAACAACTTTGTTAGTTCAGTGACAAACCGAAGATTTTTAGTATAAAAAGTTGTTTTTCTGCCTTTATGTAAACGTGTAAAGCAAGTTCAATATGTACAGTACCGGGTACCTCACATTTACTGTGCTGTGGGTATCCTTGCTATCTTCTTCGTGGATATGTATAAGCTAAATGTTCTTTACTATTTTGATTATTGAGTAAGTGAATGGGTTATAAATCTGGTAGGCATGGGGAGAACTGGGACTATGCGTTATGGCATGTATGGGGAGAACTGGGACATGCTGTCCCACTTCTCCCCGGAAGTGTCCCACTTCTTCACATAGGTGTGTCCCACTTCTTTAGTGGATATTATTGGATATTATTGGATATTAATTATGTAAATGTGTTCATAAACTGGTTGTATCCATTTACATCTGTTTATAATTCCCTTTATTCCTAGTATCCATGGAATGTAAAGAGATACATGAAACTGTCCCACTTCTTGCGATGTCCTAGTTCTCACCCTGCTTCCCATTACATCTCACTAAAATGCTAAATAATATTATGTAATAATATCACTAGTCTATATGATAAATATACAAAAACTTAAGAAAGGCATAGCAGTAAAACACAAAGTAGGGTCAAATGACGACAGTGAAATGGTGTCCCAGTTCTCATCGTCCTCCCCTATATGCTTAAGAAGGGACTTCTAAGGAATCGAGATTTCGCAATTAAACCTGCAACGGCTCTAACACTTTTCCACATGTTTTAGATCTTATAAATCTAGACAAAAGAAAATCCATTCATACGAATTTCCTTTGTAAATACATACTGGGAGCAGCAATAATGTTGCGGCTCGTCCAGAACTACAATGGAAATAGACATAAATGAAACTTATGAATGGACAAAGACAGTCATAAGTGGTTTTATGGACATAGAAGGTTTAATTGATTATTTTTTTCTGCTGTCGTGTTGACTCGGATAGTCAAGTTTGACTCTTGTCATGTCGGCCTTACTCGAATATCAATATTACTTGCTATCGCACTAAGTTTATTTTAGCGCTTCTTATGTGAGCTGAACAATTTTTGCAGCATTTTTTTCCCATCACCTCCCCTACATTCCTACCGATTTTTAACAGCATATATTACCACTTGCAGATTGTTGGTAGCTTGTGTTGTTTGGCGCTTTTGACCCCACACTTGGTAAAATCACTTATATTGTATCCTGACCTCTTTATGTGTTGTATATATTTATCCAGTAATTACATCTCCATGTTGTCTTAGATAACAATGAAAGACTTGCTTTATATACATTTCATAAATAAGTATTGTTTTAGATAGAGTGCTGTAACTAGTATGCATTTATGGCATTATGTATTTTTCACATGAATAATCTTTTAGTTTTACTTTACTAGGAAAAACATTGATAGTTGTAATGCATATCAGTTTTGGATATAAGTGTTTAATATCCATCTTGCTGTATTTTATCTCAAGTCTCTGATACTTAATTTTCATAATAATTATTTTATTTTTATTTTTATTTATAAAGTCATAAATTGGCCATTTCCCACCCATTTTCCACCCAGCCTGTGTTTGAGTCTTCTATATAGTACATAAAAATCATAATGTATTGGCAGCGTATCTCCACATTTTCAAATGCTAACATATTAAAACAGGTTTGCGTGGGAAATATAGAGTCAATCCAGTAAAAAAACGTGGTCGACCTGCATTAGAACCACAAAGTTATGGTTGGGGAAATGCCTGGCAAATCGAATCTAATTTGCTAAATATTGAGCAGTTTAAACATAACAGGGACTGATCGATCAACTAAATCAACGTACACATAACACATAAGACATTATTAAAACACAATCGCAGTCCATGTCAACAGTCATAACCCAATTGTGTATCAATATTTTGCCATGTGAGCCCAAGCTGATGTTTCACACTGTGGCATAATTGTAATTTGCATCTTTCAATTAAATTCAGGAATGATTGTCACCCCCCCCCCCCCCCAGGGTTGATACCGTCCCCAATCTCCCAATAATATCCGACCAAGAATGTGTCAAACCAGTTCGTTGTAATCGATGACTGCACCACTACCAGTATTATAATAGATAACAAGTGGATATTTTCACAAGTTTTGCCACATTGGCCTTGAAATGACCTTGGCACAACCTTGCAATGACCTTGGTGCTATATTTATGATAATTTGCTACACTTGTGAAATAAAAAAAAAACATTTTATAGACACTCTAATACACACTTTCAACTTCACCTGTGGATATTTTGAACTTTCGAGGTCAATGACCTTTAGAGGTCAGCAGGGGTCAAATCTAGCTTACCTCCATATCTTAAAATAAACCTCAGGGTATGTACTAATAATGGTAGCAGTTTCATGCGTTTATCATAAAATGCACAATTGTTTCATTGTGGGAGCTTAGCTGCTACACTATATATATCACAATGAACTATGCTGGGCGGATCTCCCACCTCATGACTCCACACACAAAAAACGCCCATTATTAAATCTGAATTAACATTGAAACTACATCGGGTATATGTTTCATGTTTCTTGTATTTGTAAATGAGCTGAACTAGATTTATATTCATTTCAATATGCCCGCATCGACAGGGTGAACAAGGGGCGAGTGAATGCTAGACGCTGGCCAGGAGGGGTCGCGGTAATGAGTGCTGCACCTGCATTCAGGCAGCGTTGGAGCGGCGTTCCGTGTTGACTTTGGTCAGTTTTATAAAATCATACAATACATCATCAGCTACATGTACATGTATTATAACCAGCCAAGCATGTCTCCACCTTTTGCCGTCACGAATTAGCCCCGCCCCCTACTTTTGCCTTTGGGAAAATCGTTCCCAGTGGTTTAAAAATGGGAGCTGAGCACTCTGATATTTAAAAAGTCATCTAAAATAGTATGAAATATGACATTGTGCAGAGTAGGTCCGGGGACTACATAGGGCCTTCAAGTTCTTACCCGGTCCAATAACAGTACAGGCGACGGGAAGGGTTCCCTAAGCCCACTATGTTTAAATTATCTGTTTTAGGAATGACTTCTCGCATGTGATCTAATTGAATTGAATTTCTAATTGAAATGCATCTGTTAATATGTGGGTCAGTTCTAAATGTATTATGTTTTCTGTTGTGTTATAATGAAACATCATAATGAAATATCATATTGTAATATTTCTTAATTTAATGATCTGTGGTAGTCCCGTGTAAACAGACTATGTCAAAACATTTTTGTTTTAAAAACTTAAAATCACTCGTTTTCCAAGCCTTTGAAAAGTATGTGTCCTTTCCAAAAAATTCAAACTTTCTCGTTGATCATGTTGTGCAGTTGAAAGCAATTACCACGTTTACTTTTCCTGTATTTTCTTTCATACTCAATAGGTAATTTAGATTGGAACTGATTTACTGACACCTAGCGAAACATCTTCGTGGCTGGATTCTATAAGCTGATATCTCTCATAGGCTGTGATGAATCAAAAATCCCCCTAAAACAAGATATACAAATCCAATAATTTTATGGATGGGATGGACCACAATTACCCACCAAGAATAATTCTGATCATTCGTTTAGCTAATGTGAAACATTACTGAAACGCAAAACTCGCGCACAATGTGGGATAATTTTATTTTGTTTCGAATAAACTCGACCCATCCCACCCACTTCTCTAAATGCTAAACGTGTTTTGTAAAATACACATTATCGTCAATAATCCTCTGTGACTGTTGTACTATGTTGAAATGGAGGAAAAGCATCAAACATCGGTATTGAAATAGTTCAGATTCTACGATCGTTTTACGCCACTTTGGTGGACTATCTGGGGTTCATTAACAGAACACCCATCATTCAGAAACCATAAACAATGTAGCCTACTGTTTATCATAATACACACTAAACAACGCTAATTGTTTGACTTTTATTTTTTTTCAATTTGCTAGAAACAAATGACATAGAACGTATCAAAAATGTGTTTTATCGTTAATTACAAAATACCTAAGAGACTCCACATTTTTTATGGGCACCATTAGATTGCTCATGCCATCAAAATCGTGACTCTAACTATGCTAGAGCCCAAGTTATGGCTAAATATGTGATTTCGATGGCGGCCATTTTGACAATCAACTACTGAACTATTAGCGACTTAAAGACTTAATGGAGGTCCCCTGAACCATATCATAATCTACTTTCACCAATGCATATGGTAATAAGATTGGTTAAAAATAAAGTTTCTTCAGTATTTTTCTTCTATGGGCTGTTTGATTTCCCCATTAATGTTCTCTGCGCATAAATTGTAAATGGTTATCAGATAAATTGGATTCGTGGGTAGTTGGAGATGTGCTGGACATGATGATGCTGGCCAAAGATGATACTGGTAAAGGCATGACTGATGGAGAATTAGAAGATGAGGTGAAGACACTGATGCTTGCAGGGCTCGATGTAAGTCATGTGGGATAGCTGCACGCAGTATTGCGTCATCTGAATAATATTATAACATGGTGAAGTTAAAAAACGATACGTGAAAATGTAGCAAACTTATTCAATATCGTAGTATCAATAAGTGTGCTATCATACACAACTTCAATCTATATATTAACAGCTACAGTCCGGAACTTTCGTCGCTCGAGATCTGATCGATCTCCTACAGCGGTCACCTCTTTCAGACTTGGGCAGATGTTATGATGTCATAATCTGTTGAAAAGTGAAAAGAACTCTTTCGTCTAGGAACTTAATTTGGAAGTAAGCGACGTCAAGTCTGTAGGCCATTACAGTGGGTTACGCGGGTTGACCTGAGCGCCATCTCTGTGTGAAGTATAACACTTGAAAGCAGATTGCAGTACAGCAGAGGGTACGTGCAGTGCTATGATATAACGTGGCATTGGACATTGTTTCAACCACGGGTAATTGGGATGTGTCAATGCGGTGACAATCACTGCCATGTCTATACTTCTACTGAGGGAAGGAAACTTTCAAGTCCTCGTCATTTTAAAATGAGAAATGGACTATGTAGACTTTTGTTTTCCACCAAACAAATGCTAGCATGGCATACCTAGTTCTTGTAGCAAATTATTGATGAATTTTCAAACGGAAATCTCATAATTTACGTGCATTAATAATCATTTTACGAGCTCGATTCTGACAGAAGCACTATTTCCAACAAAATGAGACATGTCGTGAATAATACACTGCAGTATTCAGCTTACTATTATATTGAGAAGTTACTGCCTTTTGGGTTTACACGATAGAATAGTGGCGCTGAATAGCCCCTATGTTGAGCGTGCGGGCGTGAACAATAGGCCTAGTATGTTGAGATTGCTGCTTCCACGATTTCAGTGAGTTACCGACCTTGTATAGAAAACCAATGAGCATATGCTGACCCTATCCCATCCAGCTGTGGTTTCAACCCAGAGGAGGTTGGAAGCGAGGTCACGTGACCACATTTTTGGATCATATTACAACGGGCGAGTTGTTGAATCATTCGCAAACAACGTCAGCAGACGACAAACATCTCCTGTCATATTTTATTTGAAACTTCACAATAGACATCACTAGATTGTTTTATATATAAAAATAATTACGGACTAGTCTCCAATACAACCTGGGCGGCCGAAACCACACAAGATAATTCCAGCTAACATCTAATGAAAGTTCTTTTAATCGTTTTTCCTTTAATATTGCTCACTTGATTCCCTTATTATCATCAACCGACCCTGTCATAAAACCGCTAAATGTACCCCATACTCTGGACATGGGCAGTCGCGGACGAATTCTCCTCACATAGATCTTGTCGCTCATGTTGCACTGACAAAGATTGGTGCAAAATATATTGCCGTGAATTGTAGTTGTATTTTACCTAAATTCAGGTCCAATATGTCACATATCAACTTATGAATCACATAAATGTGAGTAAATATTTTTATTATAGGCAAGATGATGTTTGATTGGCCATAACTCATCAGATTGAGTCCAGAGTAGCAATGTCGAAAGGCCCGGGCAGCCCCATTCAGCATGTTGAGTGTCAGCTATCACAAACAAACAAACAAACAAACAAACAAACAAACAAACAAACAAACAAACAAACAAACAAACACATTGCTAAATATAGCCAAATTCAGGTTTTTCGAAAAAATAATATATGTTTTCGAGAGGAAGATAGAGTTTTTTTTATGCCAAAATGACTATTAACATTCCGTTTTTCACCTCAGGGCATTCCGAAAATACTCGAATGTGTAGAACAATCATCAAGTGCGATTTTCGGCAGGTGTTCAACAGGAATTTGTGCAACCGTGTCCCAGTCAAACGCATCATCAACATTGATCGCACTCTGAAAAATCTACAAAATTATAATCAGTACCTCAATGGAATATCATTCTATTATATTATTGTCACATTAAAGTATAATAACTTTAATTTAATGCTACATAGCTTGTAGAAAAGAGGGATACAATCTACTCTGGTTCCCAGAGCCACACTACGCGGCGTGACCGAGCTTCATGTAGCCTCTGGTATGCCCCAGTGGCGAATGTTTGTGACTTGTTGCTATGGTAATCCCCGAATTCAGACATTTTTGAAAGGTCACTTCCCCGGACACTGCATGTGTATCAGAAACATTTTGTTTCGTGATTATACAATTTTAAATAAATAGATACTGTTTTGTGTCATATGAAGTAATTTATGTGAAAATGTAAAACACTCAATTATTTTATAATATTGTGCTACATGTATAATTACACCTAAACTTACCTTTGTTTTGTAGACCACATCTACTGCCATGGCGTGGACATTACTGATGCTGGCACAGAACCCAGATATACAAGAGAGAGCACGACAAGAAATCCTGTCTGTTTGTGAAAACTCAGATCAAAGTGTCACACATGATATGATACAACAATTACCTTTTCTTGATCGTGTTATCAAAGAAGTACTCAGGTAAACCTACGAATATCCTTATTTCTTAAATTTGCTTCAGGCACCTTGTGCTCGCTCATTTCAATTGGATACATTTTGTTTTAAAAATGTTTAAGAATAGGATGAAGATCTGGTAATTTACAGAACAACTAGGCCTAAACTAACGTAAGGTATTGTAAATTAGACATCGATAAAAAGAGTTTCTGCAAAAACAACAGCAGTTACCAATTGCAACATATAGCTGCGGTGCAAAATATAGCGACGAAATAGCGTTTATACTTAGATAGTACCACTGTATAGGTCTTTTTGTATAGAGGTCACTTTTGGCCAATTTTGTGTCCTAACTATCCGAGCCATACAACATATGGCAACAGTAATCACCTGTGAAGTACACATATGTAGCCTCGTGTTTTATCAGTTTAAGGATATGCCCCTCATCGATATGTAAATGCAAAAATGATCTTTACTAACTCAGTTAGTTCCCAAAAATAGTACAATTTGATATTCCACTTATAATTTTAGTTTTACAATTACATTTCAGGGGTATGGAGATTAGCTCTAATATCATGTAATTCAGATATAATATATTTTCAAGATGTCACTATAACAAATATTAGTCCAGCAGTATTAGGTAGAATTTTACACAAACCCGGAAATAACTAGGTAAAAGCTAATGGTTTCTGCTGCAATGATCCCTAATGTAGTCAGCAGCATGCTGACAAAAGTCCCCACGATTCCCTGGTGTTTTTTTCACAAAAATTATTGTTGTTGGTATATTCAATCATGTACCTCATATCTTGGTAATTATTTATCGTCTGTTTTTTCGAGACTTATATATTTTGGCACAAGCGCTAAAAGTATTCTCTTTCAGTAAAAGATTGTCATCATTTTATGTTTGTTGGGTTCAAGGTCATTTCAAGATCATGAAGGTTATATAACGCTATTAAACAAATTGCCATATCGGAGCTAATGAAACTTTATTGAATCTCTTGTGACCACTGTATGTAATGTATCTGTGTCATGTTTTAATAGAAATAGTTTTTGTGTGATGCACCAACTGCTTATAACTGACTGAAAATAATTAAATAATGTTATGATGAAACGTCATTAATGGCTCAATTGAGGTCATACACACTTGAATGAACAGAAAAGTAGATGAATAATACGTCACTTTTGTGTCATAACTCCTGTTCTAAGTTAATGTTTATCAGCCATACAATAAAATCAGTCAATTAGACGTCATACACATATTTATTTCTGAGATATATAATACATATACATATAATACAGGGTAGTTTAAAAAGCACTAATGTACGGAATATCAAATTAGGTGTATTAAAAAAAGCTAATGAGAAAGTACTTGCATCTGAGCAGTGGAGCTTGGCAAAATATATCTAAGGTCATTACAGTTGGTCATGTATTTAGAGATCATAATTGGCAGGTTTTTAGAAGTCAACCCAGAGATTTGTAGGTAAATTGGGGAGTGGCTAAAGGTGAAAAGTATTAACAATAAAATACCTTCCCAAGAAATGCATACCGGGGCTTAAGAGACTTTTATATAGGTTTGTGATACGCTATGTTGACTCTACTTGTGTGGTTAACACACATTTATGTGTGAAAATTATAATTCGTGGGAGACACAGTGCACGGTAGCCGAGACACACACCAACCGACAGCGTACTGCCATGCATACAACCCGCACATTATACGAGCGTACAGTCTAAATCGTTGGGCACTAGACTACAAGCACCGATACAAATCGAAGCTAGCGATCGATTCGGACGTCGATAAGAATAATTCTCATGGTGAGCATTAAAAAAAAGGGGATGTTCATTACGCGAAATATTCATCAATAGAATTATTTAAGCAGTCTTTATAGACATCTGTCAGTCAAACTTTCAATAAGTGATTCTATAAATTAAGACGAACTGTACATGCATTCAGCCTATTTTTAACGAGAATGAAATTTTCTCGGGATGGGCATGATTTAATTATTTCTTATTAAATCTAATTGAGACTTGACAGTTGAACTACGGCGACTATTTTGATACATTGTATGTTTTTCGACTTGTGTTGAAATTTTTTTCAACACTGGTCGAATAACCAAAGATTATGAATAGTTTAGAATAGCAATTTAGCATTTATTCTGGCATTTGTTTTGCATGTAATTAACGACCTACAATCACCATAATTAATATGTTTAATGTCAGTGAAGGTTTCGTGTCATCACCCCTCGACGGACAAGGGGCAAGTCACAAAGATTCGTACTACCCGATGAGTGATGAAAATGCAGCAGAACTTAGAGACACGGATGCTGAGTTTCGCCGATTAAAAGGTGATTTCCTGTGGATCGCACGAAATAGACGTGGGAGAGGGTTGTCACGGAGTGATTCATCAAGAAGCCCTTCGCCAGTCAGACGTCAACCTCCACGACGTTCAGCTAATCAAATGCCGCCTTCAGTATGTGCGCACTTAGCTACACAACAAGATAGTGCGTCGCTAGAGAATTTGGCCATGTTGGCCGACCGCGCTGTCGCCACTGAGAAGGACGTCGATGAAGCTAAGCCATCCCTAAGTTCATCCCGAATGTTCAAGCAAAACCTTTTATGCCCAATAATCAAGCTATTACTAGGCAAGATGTATCAAATAACTGTTTGTGCAGTGAACCCTGTTCGTACTATAGCACATTAGGTCAGCGCGAAGTAGCTAATATTGCGTTATCCTCCTCTAAGTTATTATACGTCGCAGACAAACACAACAAGTGTAACTATTTAATTGACACGGGCACAGCGGTCAGCGTGTTCCCAAAGTCTTGCACTAACAGGACTTCAGACGCTGCCTGCCTGCCCCTAGTTGCAGCTAATAATACTACTATAAACACCTACGGTAATTGTAGACGCGTCGTCGACGTTGGTCTTAAAGAGATTACGCGTGGACTTTCATAGTAGCGGACGTCAAATAACCAATCATAGGAGCTGATTTTCTCATACATTATAGCTTACTGGTAGACTTGAAAAATCGTTGTCTGAGAGACATGTGAACCGGTTTAGCCATACCAGCTACCTTATCGTCTATTAAACCGTTATCACTGAATAGAGTCGACACCGTTCAGAATGACTACACAAAGTTATTGGGTCAGTTTCCGGAACTGACTCGTCCTACAACGAAGGGCGAACCGGTTAAACACGCTATAACACACAAGATAGTGACAAAAGGCCACCCAGTATTCGCGCGCCAACGACGTTTAGCACCGATAAACTAGTCACTGCGAAATGCGTATTCGATGACATGATTAAGTTGGGTGTTATCAAACCCAGCGACAGTGAGTGGTCGTCAACGCTTGATATGGTGCCTAAAAAAACGGAGATTGGAGACCGTGCGGAGATTATAGAAATTTAAACGCTCAGACAGTACCGGATTGATACCCGATTCCACACATACAAGACTTTACCCAACGTTTAGTGGGGTCGAAAGTTTTTTAAAAAATAGACTTAGTACTGGCATACTACCAGATACCAGTCGAACCGTCCTGACGTGCATAAAACAGCGGTTACAACACCTTTGGGCTTGTGCAATTTCAGTAGGACACCGTTTGGCTTAAGAAATTCCGGCCAAACTTTTCAGCGTTTTATTGATCACGTTACGCGCGGATTAGATTTCGTGTTCGTATATTTGGACGATCTATTAGTAACAAGCCCAGATCATCGTACGCATAAAAAACATTTGAAGATTCTTTTTACTTGTTTAGCAGAATACGGCATAATTATAGGACCAGGCAAATGCCAGTTCGGTACTACCGAATTAAGTTTTCTAGGACATCATGTTAGTGTAGCAGGCATTTCACCGTTAGCAAGCGCTGTTGATGCGATAGTAAGTTTTGTTAGGCCTGAAAAGCAAAGAGCTTTACGTCGATATTTGGGAATGATAAACTATTACCATAGATTTATTCCAAATTGTGCGGATGAGTTGACACCGTTAAATCAATTGCTCACGGCCACCAATGAAGGTCATACAAGATTGTCACCTAAGTCAAATTTCGATTCGAAGTGGAATGAAATTCTGCGTTTATCGAGTCTAAACAAATACTTGCTAACGCTACCCTTTTAGTACACCCAGACCATACTGCACCATTGAATATCACGTGCGATCCCAGTGATTTCGCCGTAGGCGGCGTTTTACAACAGTACATTAATAATGTCTGGCAGCCACTTTCTTTTTTAGTAAAAAGCTAACTCCCGCAGAGACACGTTACAGTGCGTTCGATCGCGAATTTTTAGCAGTGTACGCTACTATCAGACATTTCAGGCACAACTTAGAAGGCCGTTATTTTTTCGTGAACACCGACCATAAGCCTTTAACTTTCGTAATGTCATCAGTCACCGAACGCCCGTCACTGCGACAAACAAGGCAGTTGGCTTTTATTGCCGAGTTCACAACAGTTATAAGATATGTGAAAGGAGAGACAAATTTCGTGGCCGACGCTTTGTCACGACCGACCATGTCCTTCGTTGATGATACATCAACCATAAATTATAAAGATTTAAGTACAGATCAAGCTTTGGATACGGAGTTCACACGGTTGCGACATTCAAAGTCATCTACCATGAATTTTAAATTGTTCAAATCATTTGATAACAATTTGATTTGGTGTGATGTATCAACAGGACACATTACACGGCCTAGGTCATCCATCGCATAGAGCTACGAAACCGTTGATTAATACAAGATTTGTCTGGCACGGAATGAATATAGACATTGCTAAGTGGTGCCGTTCTTGTAAAGGTTGCCAGACCGCTAAAATATCTCGCCATAATAAGCCAGTTTTCGGCAAATTCGACGAACCCACAGAGAACGTTGACGCACATACAGACTTAGATAACTATTCTGATAAGCTCCGCATGGCCATGTCGCGTCTCCGTCTTTGCCCACCGCGCGACTCAACTCAGAACAACATTTTCCAATTTAAGGAAATCGACACATGCTCACATGTATTTTTGCGACGAATCGCAATTGCACCGCCTTTGACCGCCCCATACGACGGCCCGTGAGGAGCGGCAGAGTCATGAAAATACTAGTTAAAGGCAAGGTAGAAACGGTCTCCCTTGATCGAGTTAAACCTGCACACTTAGACAACGAGCCCGCCATAGGTACAGAAAAACAGCATAAAACGCAAACTAATACGAAGAATTCGAAAAATACTGCGACAGTTCGAAGGGAGCCGGCTCTCAAACAGAATTCCGAAAAGAGGAGAGCTGAACAGAAAGCGAAAACACAGACACGGTCTGTGGCGGTTCAACATGGTACGAATTTGGCTACTACTTCACAGCATAATGCTAATAGAGTAAATTTGCCTCAACTATTCACCCCTTATGTAGCGCCGCATTCGCAATCCCCTCCGTTTCCCGCGCTAACGGGATCGCCGGAGGTTTGTGCACGTATTCACGTATACCTTTGCACTTACGGATTAAAACCCCTAGTTCAAACGAAACGATCAAGCCACTAAATGTTCAAAACAATTCGAATATAGCCAAAGGCAACCAAATTGTACCAGACGCAACCGTAAAACAAACCAGAGTTGGACGAAAAATCCAGACTCCAGCACGTTTCGTGCAGATGGTCCACGCTTTAGTAGCGCCTAACGACATCTACTGCAGGACCAGCTGCACAAGCCGTAATAAATATAATTTGTAAATATAAAGTTTGCCAGGCCTGGCGTAATTAAAATTATGATTTTAAATGTTACTTAATTAGGTTACTTATAGAAGTAATTGTATTATCAAGTACTAATGTATTAATTAGATTCATGAAGGTTGGCCGTTACCCGTAGCACAGCAGCATAATTCACATAAGTTGGCTTGGTTCATGCGTTTACACTTAACCCGGGGGTAATGTGGGGTTAGCGTCTCACCGTCCGTAACTGCTCGGCTTTTACTGATCATTGACGAGTGACGGGGACCGCCGAGCCTCGTTCTGACTAGACCACGCCACAACGAGCGCGCCTGTAGTGAGGCGCACCAACCAGTTAACTCAAAGCCGCTGAAGCGGACGGACGTACGTCAAGAGCTCAGGGGCCTAGCTGCATGGCTGATCGCCGTGCTCCGCTTGGGAACCGTGTGTTATATGAATGTTTAGACTTCAATAAAGTGAGAAATACCTGAAGAATGATTTAATGAGCATTATTTAATCCTGTCGTCCCGACGGAGGAGTTAATGGAAGATGGTGGAACGTATACATTTGACATATTCATGTCGGCAACACGATCGATCCACCACCCACCCATAGTTCTGGTCGCAATTTCAGTTTTTATATTTGACATTCATCACAATATCATTTAGCCTAAGCATTTAGTTGTAGGACCCTTATGATTCACGTTTATTAATTTATTTTATATATAGATTATATATGGTTACCAGTATTATTAGTGATCCAATGCAAAATAATAACACCTTGATACCGACGTGTGCCATAGTTATGCATCTCAATGATTTGTGAGTCGCACAATATCCAACAATCCTACCATTTTATATAATAAGCCTGATACTGTTTTTTTTCAAGAATGTATCCTCCTATCCCTGCCGTCATGCGCCAAGCCGTTGGTCCTGATATCTACATGGGCAAATATCACATCCCCGGGGGCACGAAATTAATAATCGCGCTGTTTGCCATGATGAGGTGAGTTAAATTTATTTGTATAATTATCAGATTTACATATGTTTTGAAGAATATTGATCCTAAGTATATGAACATCATTAACGATATGTATTAAACATGTTGAAGTGACTAAATCGTCTGGGAATAACTTGTATTGTTCAGAACTTTAAATAATTCGATAAATGATTTATTAAGTGGACATGTATATATAAAATATATCTATTTAAAAACAATTTCGGCGATAAGAAAAATAATTGATATAATATTAACCGGAATATCCTGTGTATCTTTGATGATTGGAACACAAAGGACGAGTACACACTTTCCGTATCAGTTAATTTTGAGTCAGCATTCATCAGTATGTATGCCTATTCGGCCGGTAACCCTTAAAGCGCTGAATTAATTTGTGAAAAACATCACAATCAAAGGGGTTTTTCAGTTTGAAATCATCATAAATGTCTTAGTTAGCTTTTTCCAAATCATTTGAATACCTGTGATATGGGTCTACGGCCACCGGAAATATTTTTACTCTTACAGTGCGGGGGATCAGAATCTGACGTCTACAGACGCCAGATTCTGACGACTAAAGTCTATCCCCGCGCTGTATGGGTTAATCTGACAAACATAACTCAATTTTCGCTTTGTATAATCGATGGGTTATGGCGTTTCAGTTTTATAGAACTCATATTCACAACAACTAGTGCGGCAAGCTCTGGAGAAAATAGAGTAGGCGTAATTTCACATCATCATGATTATGTACATCCAGACCGTTAAGTTTTACTCAATTACACCGAGCCATACCATTGAAGTGGTATGTTTTTGTCAAATATATGACTTGCTATTATTTTTTCGATGTGTATTTAACATTGCACGGTCATAATTCAGTGTACTCTTGAACTGCGTGTTTCTATTTTGACTACATTGTTAAGGCAATGTCCAGCATCAAATTACGAAAAAGGATTTCTTTAGAAAAATAACGCCCCCCCCCCCTCAATATAAATTAGAACATATAAAAATTGAGCATAATCCATCACAACATAATTAAATTAACCAATTTACGACATTTTATTTGGTAGGCCAGCGTATATAAGGGTCTAGCAGCACAATGGTAATAATTATGTGGGTTTGTTTTACAGAGACCCAGACGTATTTCCTGAACCGGACTTATTCAACCCGGATCGATTTTTAGAGAAAGGCGACAGAACTACATATTCATTTATTCCGTTCCTAATTGGGAATCGTGTGTGCATAGGCAGCGAATTTGCAAAGACACAAATTAAAACATTTCTAATGTTGCTGTTGACGAGGTTTCAATTCGAGACAATCCCTGGAACAAAATTCATCACCAAAGTGACAATAGTAATGCATCCTTCACCTTCGCTAAGGCTTAAAGTGTCACCAATCTCAACAACAAAATAATGCAATATATAGTTATCATATTTGTCTTTTTTTTTGAAATCATGTTGTATTGTTGTCGAGGTTTCATTATTTTTTGTGACATTGACTAAGATTGTTGTCTTCTGTACTTATACAATTAAATTGAATATCCATTCAGGTACTATATGCGCGACGGTATCACGAGGTAACGCCAGCCGATGTATTTTTACATCATCAGCCGATGATAATTACACTACTTAGTGAGGGTGCCGTGTCCAGTCATACCTACTAGTTGGGTCATGTTTCTGGATTCCGTGACCATTTTCATGAAAACTGTGTTACTTGGTAGTTTTAGGTATTTTAGATGGTGATCTTAAAAATGAGCTCCAATGCCCCTCTCGATTTTTGGGGGAAAGTCTCAAAAAACAGCGTTTTCCAAAATGGCCGCCATCGGTTCCGAACGATCATGAATGTTTCATTTGTGGAGCTATTTTGACAAACAAAAGGTCAATTTTGCCTTATTCTGGCATGGGGATTCTATTTCTGACATTTACTTTACCTTAAACATATTCTTGACCATGAATTCAATATGGCGGCCGCAAACAACGTAATTCAGAAGCAAATTTAGCATTTTTATTCTGTGGGGCTATTTTGACTGATAAAAAAGCCAATTTCAGACTAATTAAAGCATGTAAATGCATTTCTAGCATCACTTTTGCATTTTTGATCTGAAAAGCTGAGTCGTACAAACTTGGTGAAAAAAACAAAATGTATACTGACAGTATACCTCCTCGACGTTAACCTTCTCAGATGATGACGTGAGAGAAGACAGGACCGGTAAATGAAGCATCTGCTCAAGAGGGCTCAACCATCCACTAGACCATGGTTTTTTCTTATTGCTTCGGTAAAACAGATATGGGACTATGTAATTTTCTGTGGCTTATAAAAAAAATGATGATGTCACCTTGGAGGTTGCTTATCCTGTCTATAATTGATGGTTCTCTAGACTCTCTATCTGATACTCGATGTGTTTTATGATTGAGTTATGGTCCTGCTACTGGCTAGTGGAAATGGAACACATTGATATGCTGAAATGACATTTATCAAATGCAGTGGGTCTAAAATTTTTGAATAATGCCTTTGGGCATTACAGAGCTTCTCTATGATATGATAGATTTATGAAGATTGTGCTTGCAAAGTTGGAATGGGAAAGCTGTCTGATATATTTAGACGATTTCATAGCTTTCGGAAGCTCATTTGATGAAGAAGTGGAGATATGAGCCAGAGTAGTTGGGAAACTGGGGACTAAAACGTAAGCTTAAGTATAGCAGTTTATTCCAAAAAGAGAGTTTTATTTTTATGGTACGCTGTTTCTGAAAAAGGTCAACACTGATCCTGGAATGACTGTGTTTGTGGAGGAATGGCCACTTCCAAAGAAATTAAATTGTGTTTGGACAGATACAAATTAGAAAACATTTATTCAACTGAATCATGTTATTGTAAATACCCCTGTTTTAACTTATCGATCTTCACCTACTAGACACTGGTACTTAAACAGTACTTTTGTTGATGGGCGTGCTTGTAAAATATTGCAGGCATTATTTGTATGGGCATTCATTCTTGATACAACATATCCTGGCCACGTATATGGTGCTCGATGCTGACTGTTCAATTTTGCACAACCTGAGGGGCAGATTGTTTGGTGGTAAATAGAGGTTCTATGGTTTTCATATCTCGAGAGGATAGCCCTCTAAATTATCATGGCAATGCTGTAAAATCTCATGTAAACCGTGTAGAGTAGTTTATGAAGTGCAGGATGATAATTGTCAACAGATTTGTGTTATTTCAAAGGAGTTTTTTTGTGGTGGACTGCGGATAGATAAGCTCAACAAATGATAAATTTAAGCAGATGCAACTGGCTTGCAATAGCTTAGCTCATATCATTAAGAGGAAAAAGGTATACCCCTTGTTAATTCATTATGGTATGTGTTACCACGTTATGGTCAAGACGGCAACGTTGTATGCATGGTGGGAGTAACATGTACTTTAATTACAGTATAGTGAATATTGCTTTACGAAACTTTCTGCACAATCATGTCAAGCAGTTCTATCTTCCATATTTCATAGAAAGCTCTGGTTTTAAACCTGATAGTGTCTGATTCCTTAAATAAGCTGGTTTCGACAACTATTTTTGATTCTGTTGTTGAAGGTCATCTGGGTGATAAGAGTTAGGAAAACAACACTATTATAATTCAAGAAAATCGATCGTAAATGTTAACCATTCGTACAATAATTGGTGTTCCATTAGAGAGGAAAGCTATTGATGTTTAAGATCAATTACCATTGTCCTTTCATCAGTACATGAAAACATATTTATCCTGGTGTGTGGATATTTTACGAAATGAATGTTTTGGGATGCCTAACCGTGAGGCTGTTACTGTTAGAGAAATAACATTAATGTTATGTAGGTTCAGTACACCGATACATAATACTGTCCGAAAGAAATTGACAAGACACATACTACAACACTGCGATCTCAAAGTGGGGTGGTGCGCGATAATCATACTTTGGAAAACATGTTAAGGATTTACATGTCTGAGAATCAACAAGCTTGGGGATAAGAAGTTACTTTATCTTTTCGCAGAAAGCATGCAGAGCAACAAATTATAAGAGGCGTGGGTTCTCTTTTTAATTTTCTTATGATAGAACGAGAAATTATGCATTTAGATTTGGTACTTTCCTTGCCAAATAGTGACTACATGTAAGTGCCTAAATCGGAAGCAGACTATGTTGCAAATCTGCATTTCATATTGGAGATTTTGTGCAATCAAAAATAACTTGGGATAAGGCCACATCGTGTACAGAAACATCATATATGCCAGGAAATGTATGCCCAACAATTAATGACAAAATTATAAATATAGAAGTAGCAACTTCTAGGGTGACAATGATCATTCAAAAGGAGGGGGCAAGGGTTCATAGAATGACAAAGGGCATTCCATAATGATCTGAGGACAGGACTTCATGGGAAGACAAAGGGCATTCCACAGGAAGAGATAAGGGTTACTGGGATGTCAAATGCCATTCGCAAAATAGGGAAATGGGTTTATTCATGGGTTTATTCAAGACAAAGTGACTCTAACGACAGTGATGAAGACATTGAGAAAAGCTGTGATTTAATGAGTAATATTGCTTCGCTCTGTAGATAGTTGTACTTAATCAAGGCTTTGGTATTTACTAGTTTGATAATTACTTGATAGTAGTTTTTGGAAATTATTATCTTCATATAAAAAATACTTAATTATGACGAGAAGGATTATTGTAAAATGTATATACTATATATGTGTTTAAGTCCTTCATGGATAAAATAACTTTATTTTTTACTAGCATGATTGTTAAGGCATTATGTTTTTAAATCAAATATATAAAAACCTGTTCTTCCCACGCCAAAAAGTAAATTTGATATTATCAAATATTAGCATATAACGCTGTCATGTTGCATTTCATGTCTAAGAATTAGAATTCAAAAATAAAATATGATGCTGGAAATGGATACATCATACCCAAATTAGACTAAAATATTATTTTTATTAGTCGAAATAGACCCACAAAAGAAAATGTAAAATTGCTCGAGAATCGCGTTATTTACAGCGGCCATCTTGAATTTCGGGGTCAAGAATGTGCTTATGGTACAAAAAAATGTCAAAAATTAAATCCCCATGCCAGAATTAGTCAAAATTGACCATTTCCTCGTCAAAATAACTCCACAAAAGACCATTTCATTTTCTTCCGGAACCGATGGCGGCCCTTTTGGAAAACGCTGTTTTTTGGGACTTCCCCTCAAAATCGTGAGTGGCATACAAGCTCATTTGTAAGATCACCATCTAAACTACCTAAAACCACCAAGAAACTGGATTTTCATGAAAATGGTCACGGAATCCAGAAAAAATGACCCAACTATACTTGCTTGCCTGCCTGCCTGCCCTGCCTCACCTACCTACCTACCTACCTACCTACCTACCTACCTACCTACCTACCTACCTACCTACCTACCTACCTACCTACCTACCTACCTACCTACAGCTCTTTTCTGTATTTTGACCAAATATTACTCATATATAAATTTATCGCTCGTCTGACCACAAACTTCAATGCATTATGTGAAGTAAGGATATTATGAAACTATAAGAGTTATTAAAGTTGATGATTTCAGCAGGCGCTTTACTTTACATAGTATTGCTATACTTCTAGATACTTTCCTAGACGAAATATGGGTGGACCAAGCTACTTTTAAATCTATTAAAACACTATTTTCCACCTTTTCCATAATTATGCTGTTTATAATGACTTTTATATACATGTTTGTTGTTAGCAGTACTGAAAATCATGTATTATATTGTTCTATTCATATTAAGATATAATTTATTTGAATGTAACCATTATATAATTGTATATAGTTCTTTATTCATAATATCAAGTGAACATGTTAAAGAAAAAAAATCCTGTTAAACAAAATTGTTGCATTGTCATCCATTGACTTGTGGCTGCTTGGCCTTAAGCGTAACGTTAATGTCTGTGCAGAAACACACGTTTTTGTACCGCACAAATTTCCGTATTGCTATCCTGTTTTCTGCCCATTTGAGCCGTAGCCAGACCACCTTCCATCATAGGAATACATGAAGAAACAGGCTCAGTCTGCACAATTGTCAAACGAGGCATTTTCATCAACCCATTATTTTTGAACAAATTAACTTAAACTTAATCTGAAAAATGACTTTTTGTTCCCGCACCCCAGTCCGCACAGTTGCTTAATTTCAAATGACCCACATATTGGGATCATGGTCAGCTGGCCCAGAACCTTGAAGGTTGGTTTTATTCAATTTAAAGGCCATTTGTCCGTCATATTGAGGTAAAAACGCAAAATGCGGGTTGGGGCCATACACACCAACATTATTTGAATAAATCAAACGTTTTTGACTAAATTTTTGTGCGAAGTGATACCAACCTACAATATGGGTGGGAATTATTAGCGGGGACCCAGGCATAAAGGGCCACCTAACTTCTACATGGTCCCATATTTTAATTATTCCATCAGGCGAATAATTTTTTTTTATTATTCATATCTGATTATTGTAATTAATATAACCAATAAATGATTTTCTCATGCCAAGTGATATTTTGAAAAAAGCCACAAATATATTTTTGACGACATGGCCCGCTTCGCCCAGGGTAATATGGGCCGGGGGGCTTCTTACTCAAGTATAAATAATTTCAATGTATCATCTTTGATCATAGTAATAAAGTTATTCAGGACGGGTATATTTACTTGAGAATAATTCAACAAGTAGTGCTTAAGTTTAAGCAAATCGCATTTTGCAATCCTAAATACAGTGTGATTTCTAAGACTAATGTTGCAAATGAGTCGTCTGTAAAATATAGGGGCCTATGGGCATTATGGGCCACTTTCTATTATTTTAAGGATTCCTCCAGGATTGCGTTATAGCCACCAAGAGGAAGAACAAACACACAAAGACACATCTCAGACGTTGTCCAGCGAAAGGTCATACAATTGAAGACTAAAAAATAATAGCTGTTGAAGTTTTTTGTATCAGAGCATTATGTAAAACAATTTATTTGTATGTTTTCGGTAATGACAAATTCTATGTTCCGGTGTGTTTTTCGTTTTTTTTTAAGTTTGTTTCTCAAAATATTAGTTCCCATAGTCGTAGATCATATCGGACATCTTCAGAATAAGGACGATGCATCAGCATAAATGTGTGTAGTATACACAGAACAAACCATAAATGAAATACAATTTTTTTGTATTGTAATATCCTTGAGATTCATACAATAATACGGTGAAATGCAAATATTTGCTAATATGCAATTTTATATCTTTATAATTACATGCTTGTATATTTTATATACATGTAGGCCTGTTTCTATATTTTATAAGTTGAAATCTTATTATTGACTTAGCCTGTGTCAACAAATTCTACTATTTTATCTATTATTTGATCATTCTCCTTCTCAAGAACATAATGTTCCACAACTGAGTCCATTTTTGTAGCATTTACAGTTCCCCTTGCATGCAACCAAACAACTACAATTTAGTAACAGTGAACAACCATGGCTCACATCTGGTAGTTCCGTCCACATGTTGGTGATGTTGCTCTACTGCCAGCCCCATTCAGCGGGATGTGTTAGTCCAATGTTTTTGTTCAGACACGGTTTCCATATGAATGCAGCAACAAGTGCTGTGCGCTTAGCATGTTGAAATAATGCATGCTGTGTGGGGGGGATATTTCGTAGAGATTTCAAATTGTGAGTGAAAAGTAATTCCCCTGTGTGATTTACACACAAGGTACTGCACTTTTTGTTTTACATCAATACCGTGAAGCGTTGCAGTTGTTTCATCTATTGTCAATATAGCAGGATCTTCGGTAATGGAAGTAAAGGTACTAGTGACCTCGGGGAACATACACTAGACATTCCAGGCTGTCTTCTTTCCTATTCCAAACATCGAAGAGGTTACACCACAGCCTGTGTAAGCGTGGAAAAAGAGAAGAGCTAGACATCGTTGATGGCCAAGCTGTTTCGATACGTGATGATTTGGAATGTCTCGGTATGTCTTCCTACTCCAAATCCAGCTCACACCTCATGCATGTTTAGTTGGTGAAAGTGATATAATCACAAGATGATTACATCTGTGTCAACTGTCCTGATGTACGCTATATTGTGCCCTTCATGGCCAGCATGTTGCAAATGTATAATTAACCTGGTGTCGGCCTCATCCTGATCACAGGGGGACAAAGCTGCGGTGTTAGCTGTTGTTTGATTGCTCAAAACAGTGCCAGATTTGGTGGTGTAGAGGTGATATTTTTCTCCTACAGTCTGTTTACTGAGCTCCTCGGTAAGATATTGAGACAGTTCATTTTTGCTAACAGAGTCTTTAAAAAAACTGCCATTCAGTGCCCTTGGGTATTGGTATTTTGGATGAGACCCTTGTCCGTCTCACATCAGATTTTTGTCCCACACAACATCCAGTCTTGTTGTGTTACTATCATGATTCTGTTTGCAAGGCAACAGATGAAGGGGTGTGTACTCTTCAAACGTAGCGGCGCGCTGGGGGCTCACCATGTGTACAATGGCTGGCATATCTAAGACAACCACTGAAGCAGCTTTGCCACACGAAGAGTGCCCGAAACTTGGCACACCTGTAAATATACTGTCATTAAACAAAAAATTATAATCTGACATCAAAATTTAAATGTAATTTTACTCATCGAATCTAAATAAATTATTTCATAATGATGTAGCCAATTATCAAGTATAATCGATGATGGATTGTTTGGTACATTTATCAGTATTATCATAATTCTATCATAGTAAAAATGTTAGATTATAGACTGATTCACAGTTCCTTAATGAATGTATAATATATTAGGTACACACACATATATATAATATACAGCCCTGGGTCAATTTAATTTGACATATATACATAATTTATTACATATTTAATCGACCATTGACTGATTTCACCATCTATTTTCACCTTCAAACGGATCATCACGTATACAATTCCAAACAATCCCCTCAACTACTTTCATTAAACTTAGGAATAATATTGAAGAAATAAATCGTTGATTATTTATGCCGATCAACGTACCCAATTAATTTGCTCTTGTCATGAATAATTAATAATTTCAAATACAACAGCTAAATCAAATATGATGATAAAATATATGTATCCATACCTGGAAGGCACTGAATAAGAGCAGATTTGGTACCTGATAATAACTTCCGTCGATCAGATAATGAAGGCGGTTCCCTTTGATTCTCATATATGAAAAAATCATCAATGTCAGCACTTGGTCTTGCTTGCATGTTCACAAATAATTTCGCTGTCAGTGCTGCCCTAGTCTAGTCTTTACTGAAGACAGCTTTGTTGTACTCTTCTTTATGTCAACTGGTGGTCGATTGCTAAAAGTGTACATTTTCATTCTGGGAATTACATCAGACAAAGGTTTGGATAAATTATCAAGTCTGTCTCGAACAAATTCTGTGTACATAGATTTGCCAATACATAAAGCTTCTCTCAAACAGTTCTTCACTTGAGGATTCATTACTTCACCTGAGTCAAGTGTAACAAGCTCCGAACCTGTTTCTTTGAAAGGATTAACAGTTATGTCTTCTTTAACAAGATTGACCAGCGCTTTCAGATCGAATTTTTTTTTTGTACTGCCAGTGATGCATCTGGGTGTTCCAAAATCCAAGACAGCAACATCTTCAAACGCATCTATTACCCTGAATACCTCCGCATTTGATAGCTCAATCATCTGTTTTTCTTTTTCTTGACCGTAAAGTCCCTTCACGCCACTTCAAAAAAAAATTATACTATAGATGTTCATCGAAAACTTCTTATTGCTACGTTGAACAACACAATGTCCTTTCACAAATGCTGTGTGTATAGTAGGATGGGTAGATTGAAGACGTGCCAAATCACTCAAAAACACGGGCATCCAGCAAGCGTAATTTGTGTGGCCAAAAGTGAAAAACCATGGGCACAGATCCTCACAAGCCTTCAGTGTTAGCAGCCAATTAGCTGATCGCAGGCCTCTCACAAAACGACAGTTTATTAGAAGATATTCTCGGACTGTTTTCCAGTAAGAAACGGTTGAGGTCGTTTCAGCGAGTCCTCACATATCAATTGATTCACGAGGTCCAAATCCTGTTTTGCAATAATCATTGTACGCTTGGATCTTCAGTATGTGGAGCCACGAGAGAGTCAAGTGATATGCGTACCGAGTACGTTTGATGTGACTTCCACCGAGTAAAGATGATGCGACACCTCTGGTGGGAATGTTTGCCATAGAAAACATGTGATCCCAACCGGAACCAGCCAGCAATTGTCCTGCACATTCTTGAGATGCCATTTCGACATGCAGCATTCCAATGAAACACACAATTTTTGTTTAGCCCACCTCTTCAGGATATTTCCAACGACATTTTTTTGTTGAGCATATAGTGGACAATCACCGACGTTTAATGGGACTTGACCAGGGTTCACAAAGTCAGTAGCTTTCATGGACACGAGTATTGCATGCTTTTGCATGGCTATTGAATATGCCTTATAATCAAATAAAGGGACAATCCAAATTGTTGCTTGCGGTCTGATTCCTATTGCAGTTTGTTGGTGCGAGAAATTACCGGAATAGGTCACTGGCAATTCTTCTATTTTCCCATTTTTTTGGAAAAGATATTATGCACGTGGTGTAGCCATTGCTCCTCATATAATCTAGTGTGTTGATTGTCGATACAAATCATTCGTTCAGCTCTATCAAGAGCTTGTGAAGGGAAGATATGTCCACCATGATCATCTACATAAGGTACATTTGCGGGAAGCTGGATAATGACGTTTTCTGGTAGAGTGAAGTCAAGCGATGGTGGGTTCTGTCCTAAGTTATCGGATCTTGGATGGGCTGTTAAAGTTAACCTTTGCCGTGAAACTCGTGACGACCAGATTCATCAATATTGTCGACTGCACTTGTGACAAATACTCCACGCTTAATATTAAGTATTAGGTGCAACTACTTCATCTTCAGCCCATCGTTGCTGCAGTTGTGATATTGTACATGCAATTCTTAATCTAGCATGAGTCACAGTATCATCTTTATTTAACTGATCTTTCATTGACTTTGAACCCTCAAGTAATGTATCTATGAGTGTGAGTAGAGGTTGGGTCACAGGTTCTCTTAAACAGCTGGAATCGAATGAGCCATCAACAGGTTTTTGCTCCATGTATGTACTTGCTAGTATGTACTTGCGGAATAATAATCCTACTGCGACAATAATATCTGCTTCGTCTTCAGTTACTTGAAGTTTAACATTTTTAGCTAAAGTCTCGCCAACTGTTTTTTTTGTGAGAAATGTATACTTCTTTTTCAGCATGGGAGGCATGCCATTCAGGTCCTAATTTTTTAAACAAATATTCTTTGAATCTTGTGGTATGTACTTCCCCATCTGACTTTTCTGATTTAATGATTTGTAGACGCTGGTAATATAATTTTCTTAAATCAGATAATTTATGTGGGTGATGATCAAGTTTCAAAAATGCTACAAGCTGAGCAATAACCGACGGATTATATGGGTGTTGACATGCTTGTGACAAATAACTCAGTGTTGAGTTTACGGAGCGTGCATCGTTTTTTATGTTTGTGTAGCATGATGGATGATAATGTATGTCTGCTGCCTCCGCATCCTCAGCATTAATTACTGGTGCTTGAGCCGTGCAACAAACACCCAGTTCTTAGATTCAATAGCTCTCTTGAGTGATTTTTTTTCACAGCTAGCACTCCTAGCACGGTATAATTGTTCACCCCCCTCCTTAAAATAGTTTTCGCATAAGACACATTATGGTTTCTCTCGGTCTAGAGTTACATTGAAGCTCAAACGAGTTTTTTAGGACTGTTTGTGGGTGGTTCGTTTTCATTCCTCCTTCTACGTAGTTCACGTTCCAGCATATACTATGATATAGCGTCGAAAATGAGAGCGACAACTGTTGTGGTACATTGCTTTATTTCCCAGCAATGTATTTGCAACACCGTCGCCATTATTCAGTCGTTCTATCGTTACACACAGAGGTAAGGGAATATAATTGATTATCAAGCTGTTTATGTCATTCTCAAGTGATTGGTAACTCATTTTGTGGAATTCTTTATTGTATGGGCTTCGCAAGTCATTTTTAGATCTCCCCTGACACAAACAACACAATGTCCAGTCTGTCACTTTCCTGACATTGAGACAGTTTATATTGTCCATATTGCTGTGGTTATTGTTTTATCTGAAATTATATAAAATATTGATAAAGAGAATAGCTAAATTGTTCTTAAGTTTTAACCGTTTTTAATAAATATGCACCCTTAGAAATTGGCACTCAATTGACATTAGATTTGTTGTACAATTCATGATCGGTGAATTTTACAAATACACTATTTTGTGTAAAGTTTACATACAAACCATTCTTTTTAATTACACACATCATAAAGCTATATTTGAGACACCATTTAATTTAAAAGTGGTTACCCCCTGTACTTAAAAATATATATTTTATGTGAGAGTATGTCCAGCTGGATATGTCATGTGTCTTTGAAGACAAACAGTTATAACTAAATTACTCAAATAACACTGAGATCTAGCCATTATTCACATAAACATACGCGTGACATTGTTCGCAGTTTTAGTATTTAATTAAAATGTGTATTTTACATATTGTATACTTTACACGCATTCAACATAATGAATGCGTGTGTAGACAGCCTCCCCTTTCACCATAATGTTTTACATTTTTTAAATAGTTCAGATGGGCGTTGTTAATACTGAAAGTGAAAGCTATGTCCAAAGAATCATCAAATATATATTTTTAATCCCCCAGAATGCGAGAAACAAGCTACATGATACAAAACTTTGCGGGAATATGCACCCCCCCCCCCCACTGTGCCAGTCTGAGAAATACCCTGGCCTCGTTCCCACGTTCTCAGATCTGTTATTAACTTAAGTTAAAGGACGTCACAGCACACACAACGCATTCATGCTAACAGTTGTACAACGTCGGCTCAACGTTTTCGACGTTGGACCAACATTGCACAAAATGTGAAATTAATGTCATAATGAGTAATGTATTGTGTTTCAAAGAACCAAAAATATTTCGTCCCTGCTCACTCGTAAATATTAATTATTGCGGGGAGACTAGACCTACCTCCTGGATTTTGAAAAGATATCAAAAGGAACATGAATCATACGGTGATACGCCATCCTTTCTACTTTTTTATATAATAATATACTATGGCATGATATAGGACTAGAATAGTTATTGTCTATTTATGTTATCATTAGAATTAATGATTAAGCTATCAAAACTTACCACGATCACATGTCGCTCCTGGCCTTGTTCAGTTGCAGTAAAACGGTTAAATATGTCGCGCAGCAGCGATTTACAGCTGTACAATGACTCAATAAAACACACACGTTCTTTATGATCTTAAATCGTTATTATATCATCATAGATGACGTAAGAATGAACGTTGCTATGGAAACATATTCAAATCAGATTATATTTCGAGCCTCAGATATTTGACATATTATTGAGAAAGATTTCCTCCGCTTGCAGCTGATAAGAATAGGCCTAACTTATAAATATTTATATTCGCCATTCCGGTGACCTAATGACATTGAAGCGACCTTGAAACCACCTTCAAAGGTCATATGTGCATCTGCGATTATTATTATTATTATTTTGATCTCCTACATCTGATTAGTAAGATAACTAGAAGTAAATGTAACCAGATACATAGCAACAAATGGGTGTATGGATTGATTGTTGGTGTAGGTAGATTAGCAGGTACAAAGCAAGCAAGTTCTTACGTTTTTTTTATATCCCACTGTTGCCTATTAATATTGTGCACATCAATAGAACGTCTTAACTGCAAAATTTCATATATTTTACCAAAGAATGATAATTTTTATCAAACGTGATTGTATAAACTGTCAAAAATCAAATAGTTAATGACATTTGTCTTAATTATATAATATATAAATTGCTGCAGATGATCTATTTTTCTGTTATTATGACCTTGAATATACATTTAACCTTGAGAATGACCTTGAAACTTGATTCCAGAAATGGACCCAGAACACTAAAAACCATAGAAATAGAGGTATTACATAAAAGTTAACTGTGAACAAAAGCCGTTTAATTGATTTTTTCGTTTTTGGTGGTTATGTTGACGGCCATATAGAATTTGGTGTGCAAAGGTCACCAGAGGTCAGGCTCAACTTGTTTGCGATTATTTTTAAAAACTAGACATATATGCCTAATACCATGCCGAATTTTAAAAACTTGTCACCAATTGCACGATTGTTCCAAATATTGGTGTATTCCTCCCCCGCTATCATAAATTATGACTTCGATGGCCCGTTTTACCCGGTGGCCCTATTTTGCCTGGGTCTCCCTAAATCAAACAATATTGCAGAATTCGTATCTAGACCATTACACATGTGCGTAGATGTTTAACTCAGTCCTGTAACTTTGCAAACGCTTTTTTGTGTTTGTGTAGTGGGGCCTACTTTAAAGAAAGGAGTGGGCTGAGGGCGTCCAATATGTATCCGACTCATACGAATGTTCTACGATGCTGCGTCTGTGTATTGTATTGCGACTATTGAGATTTTTTAGCACTCATTTTGAAAGGCGGCCATGTTTGAAAATTATGCTATATATATGTTCAACGTACCCCCTCCCAACCGGTACGCTGAAACTAGTTTCAACAAACACCCTTGTACCCTGAAACTTCTTCGACCCTAGTATAATCTGAAAATGTCAGACTAACCAGTTATATAGTCTACTACTGTCCATTAACTACATTGAAATTACTGTTAATTTATGTTTTCCACTATATATAAAAATAAATTATATGTGATATGATATATATGATATAAAACGTTTTAAACACTGGGTCACCATGATTAAGACGATTTGAAACAAACTATCGTTTTTTCACGATAAGCATAAAAGTTGAGAGAAAATACGAGATTGTCAACCAATCACGTTAGTTAGCGGTGATTGAAGATTGGGTGAGGAAAATTAGGGAGCTGTCAATCAAATCTCTCCCACAACTGATAATCCTGACATCACAGTATGCACTATGTATGACACTCTCTCCGCATATATCTAAACAACTATCACTTAAAACTGGGCCAATGTTGTCAGCATTTATCCCACATTTAGCCAGCCAATTTTGTGCTAACATCTGATGGTTTTGTTTCCTGCACCAGAAAAGACACACCAGATTATAGTAGCATTACCCAGCAAAAGCTAAATAATTAAATAAAGCTGGTTCAATGTTGGGTCATCGTCTAAGACACCAGTGCAACATTAACCCAGCATTGGCTCAATATTTCGTGTCTGCTTGGTATACGAGAAACGTAGTTGGCGGAAATTAAGGCTCTCCCTCGGGCGGGCCCTGCGCTAATGCTGACACGAACAAGGGGGTGTATTTTCAATTATTCGTTCAATTAAAACAATTATATTACGCCAAAGTCCCAGGAGGATCGTATTCAGAGGCGCGACATTCTATAGGCCTTTATTGGTGCTCGAGAAGTGTCCAAGTCAAGACGATTTAACTAAACAAATCAAATAAATGGGTCTTTATTATTACGCACAAAATGATGTGCGAGAAGGTGTGTGAAATATTCTCTCAGTATAAGGAAAAAAGACAAATCAAAAGGCCAAACATACCATCGTTCCTGATATATTTCATATGGGCTACTCAGTGGTTAACCGTAACGCCACCAGAGAACTTGATAAAATCTTCACATCTGTCAACCCTGGTGGTGAGGATAGCAGTGAGAATGGCAAACAAATAGAATAATTGCAAAACCTTCTAATCGTCATCGCAGAACTCACTAGCAGGTTAAATCTTTTTGCGATAAAGGTACGTCGATTTGAAGCTATTGATAAAGTGGACAACACAGCATCATCTTAAAGCAGTGATAGCTGTCCGAGCAGTCAGACTGATAGTGAGACCATTGCTGATGAAGCCGGTGATGCGACGGTTGCTGAAACAGGTCCCCCGTCCATCTACTTCTCCTAGTGTGCAAACAGGTGGTCAGACTGAAGCTACTCCACCCACTTCTAAACGGTCACGTGTGAAAGCTGCGAACCAGGGCCCGTATTCTCGTACAAGTTACGATATATCGTAACTTGTACGAGAATTCGGCTCCAGTTGAATAAACGGGGAATAGACCTTGGTGAAATTTCTACAGATAATTCTACCGGCGACATCATCAACTATCTGACTGAGATTGGTGTACACGACGCAAGTATCGCAACTGTCGCGTAATCACAGAAAATCGTTTAAACTCATGTGCCTGAGGATAAGGAGAAGGTCGCTCTAATATAATGCAGAATAAAATTAATAGCCTCGAATTGTAATACTGCGGCCCTTTCGTAACTCATTGACCCACCAAAAAAGTGCGTCGTTACCAGTCTCAGCAGCAGAAAGCGGACCAGAACAACAAACCCATTACAGCAGAAGTCAATACAGAGACAGATGTAGGCCCAACGACTACACTAGTTCATCCGAGGCTCGACTGGACTGGAGCACGCACAGGTACCTACTACACTGAGAATGGTGACCTGCAATGGAACCAGCAAGGTGCTTCTGATAGTCTAGATTCTGTCAATAGTAAACATCATAGCAAAATATCAATTTCTGTGGAATCTCTTAACTGCAAGGGTTTCAGGCAATCTTCAGACTACATATTTGAGCGTTTGGCTAGTTGTGATATAATGTGCCTGAGTGAAAACTGGCTTCGCCCTCAGGAGCAGTCGCTCATAGAGACATCACTGAAACGTAATGCTCTGATGACTACTCTGGTCGCCCGTATTTCAAAGAGGTTCACTGTATCCCAGTTATTGGTTACAGTAGATTCGTGTCTCATCCCCGTCCACAGTGGGGTGATGCGAAGAGGCAATTGGAATACCGAAACATTCTCACTAAGAAACTTCAATGTATCTCAACACTGAACATGCTGCATATAAAAGATCACAACGATTGAAAGTGGCCTATTGACTCACAGATACAAACCATTAATAAAGCTATTCATTAAGCAACTAAAGAAGCTGGATGCACACATGAAGCACGCTTTAAACCAAAACCTTATACGGGAGAAAAAAAGTATCGCTGTGTATCGCTGCTACAAAGCTGTGAAAAAACTATTTCGTCAAGTATGTCATCGCAATGTATCTCACCTACAGAAAGAATAGTACGGTACTATCATTAACTCTTATAGAGCCAAGAATTTCAATAAATTCTGGAGTAGTATTAAAATTAAACGCAGGAAGAAAAATAACTCCTCTTTACAACCAAATAAACTGGCAGATCATTACAGTTCTATAATGCAGGACAACGCCGAACTCACGGAAGACTGTGAAATGGCATATTTAAATAATGAACAATATGTTACTGTACGATTAAGCCAAGCCTTGTTAGTAATTTGATAAGTCGCCTCAGACGGGCCTCCTCTCCGGGGGTTTATGGCATATGTAGTGAACATTTCATCTATGGGAATAGCCCCACATTAAATGTGAAATATTGTCATCTATCTACTCAAGTGTCCTCAATAGAGGCTGTGTACCTAAATCCTTCCTCACAGGTAGTTTAATTCCGATTTAAAAAAGACCACTCTCAACCCGAATGTACCTGAAAATTACAGACCTATAACGCGAATTTCCACTCACTCTAAGCTGAAAGAGATGTTAATAATGCCGAAAAAAAGAGCTCTGTGATACACGATTCGGATTTAGATAATCCTGAGGTACCGCTATGCCTTGTGTCCTTATCAAGGACATTGCGTCGTCTTTTCATGACAGGGGCTCCCCTTTATATATCTGTTGTCTGGACGCTGAAAAGTGTTTTGACGCGATCTGGCACGGCGGCCTTTTGTACA
Source organism: Flabesymbios commensalis (assembly GCA_964017125.1). Taxonomy (NCBI): domain Eukaryota; kingdom Metazoa; phylum Annelida; class Polychaeta; order Terebellida; family Flabelligeridae; genus Flabesymbios; species Flabesymbios commensalis. Next base: position 37,781,403 of record OZ024904.1, on the reverse strand, counting down.
AACTTTGGAAAAAGTTTCCACTACACCACTGGCTTCTCATGTATGGATGGTACAATAATTTGCATGTCGTAGTCAGGTGGAACAATGTATGCAGCTTTTTCTTTGAAGTCACACGAGGTACTCGACAATGCAGTATTCATATATTTGGAATATTCTTCAATGACCTCCTAATTGACATATCATATCAACTAGTGAACATGGTGTGCGAATAGGCTCAGATAAATTTGAGTCATTTGCTTATGCGGATGACTTAAATTTATTTAGTGCAACTGTTCCAGGTTTACAGAAAATGATTGATAAATGTCAGTTTATTCTAACACTTGATGTTCAAATTCGGTATTAAAAAGACAAAGTGTATATCATATGGGCAAGCAATATTAAAGTGTGAGCCAAAATGGTCGTTAGATCAGGTACCTCTACTCAAAAGTATTCTGCTAGAGACGGGGTGGTAGATTCACTGCAAGACGTGTTGTATAGAGATGACGTTTTAAACATAAACTCTACCATGCTTGTTTTAGCTAAATTATTAACCCGTTTTAAATACATATACTGTGATATTTTTTATCTGTGATACTATTTTACGTATGTACTATGCATGTTTTCCTCAGTTGTGGGGGTTTTAATGAATAAATATTAAAATAATTATAATTATTATTATTGTTTCTGTTTCTCAAAGGCCAGCCGTTCTTTGTGTATAGTACACGTTTAGGGGGCCTATATATTCAATAAAAAGTGGGCGTTTTATGTTAAAGTACGGCTCATTTTTTGTTTTTGGGTGTGAAAACGCCCCTACAAGGCTATAACTATTTTATATTCTGAGCAGTCTACAGCAATGTATTATGGTATTGGACATTGTCATGGCCTATAGCACCATGCCATTATTTTGTTTTAACACCCTTCTAAAATTTTAAGAAATGCAAGCCTGTCACGTCCGTCCTGTTGTCATTAGGCTTTGTAAAATAAGGCAAAATTACCAAGGCGAGAAATGCAAAGAGGAATGCGTTATATAGATTTCTGGCGATCGGGGGCTAGCAGTGTTCAGGTACATGTAGTAAAAAAAGCCAAGGCAAAAAGTCATAAAACAGGTGCAGTTAAGCTCTGTATTTTAAGATTTTTTTACGATTAATAGGTAATACGATAATAATAATAAAAACAGTGATGAATGTGGCGATCATTCTGTGCTCTGGCACAGGGGGGTTGGGGGGTGGGGGTGGTGGTGCGAACACCTTGCCCCCCCCCCCCTCCCCCAGACTACGACCCCGATTTCTTGTTGACTTAATTTTTATCATTGCGTACATCCGGGATAATGATTGCGTACGTACGGGATAATGATTGCGTACATACGGGATAATGCTTGTGTACGTACGAGATATTACCATTATATTTTTTCTCCTCTCTGGGTATTCTTTACCCTGATGACATCGCAAGGCTCTGACACAGTGACCTTCATTTTTAAACGTATTAGTTTCAATACGACCACAAGTTTACGCCTGCTGAAAATGGCCTAGCTTTCATAGGCACTTGAAATACTCGTCTCAATTTCTTGGCATCCAATTTTTTTGGTAATCAGCTCGAGTGTCATTTTTACACAGCTGGCTGTGTAAACAAAATGGCGGTCAGTGTGACTGGGCCTCGCGCAGTAAATGAATCAGGCGGCCCAGTCATACTGGGTAGGTATTCGTAGGCTTTAGATCTACCATTGTTCTTAACAACAGCGTGGGTCGTTCTCGAACGAGCCCGGATTCATGTCTCAAATTCCATGTATGCAGTCCTCTCTAACTGGTCCATCATCCATCTCTCCCAAAGAACCGGCTATTTGACTGAAGCTCCACCCAAATCCTCAAAGCATGTTTCGAGAGCATGAGTCACCAGGCCTAAGTCTCGCTAAAGCTTTCTGAAATTGCCACCAGGTAGGTGCTGCTTAGACTATAATTTAATTTATTTTTTTGCGCAATTGGAACATTATAGTGAGTCATTTAACAAGTAATAAAACTTAGAAGCTCAACGCATGTACAGTGTTTCAAACTGTTAAAAGGCATGGAGTGTACAGTGCTGTCTATGGTACTTTGCATGAGAAAGAACCCTTGAAGTCATTCGAAATAAGAGTAGGGCATAGTCCCGGCATTGGGCTTCATTCTGTTGCGATATTACCATGATTGTGCAAAAAGTGACATAAAACAATATTCACTCACGTAAAGCTCGACTGATTCTATCCATCTCTTCCAAGCTGGGCCTACTGGTGATTTAAAGCTCCCTCCAAATCCGCACGGCATGTTGTGAGAAAAAGGGCAATCATGCTGCTTCGCTGATTAGGCGACTCGAAATACCATTACAAATAACATACTAAAATTCCCCGTGATTCCCGCTGCTACTACCTCCAAAAAATTATGACAAAAGTTTTCTCAACAGTTTCTATCCTACTGGACATTATAGTGAATTTCAGAACAAAATCTATCAAAATCTGACCTCTAAAAACGGAAGAAAACTGGGTCATCTCCAAGATGGCCGCAAACGCCGTGAAAATCGGTAAAACCATCATAATTTGTCAAAAATTGTTTATAATCCATGTTCGATTAACATTTATGCAGTGTCAAAAATCTAAGATGGCGATGGGGCTAGAGGGTCAAAATCCAAGGTCATTGTTAAAATAGACATGGCTTAATCTCTCTGATGTTGATTCATGTAATATCTTAGGCTATAACCATGTTTGCAATTATCGAAAGGGTAAAGGAGGAGGGGGGTGTATCTTTATTTTTAAGGCAGAGTATTGATTATCAGACCCGTTATTATCTTACCTTGATGAATGATTATTTTGAGTCTGTTTTTGTTCAACTATCACAGGAATCTATAAAGTCTACTCGAGACATTATAGCTGGTGTAATTTGTCGAAAACCTAATACTGACGTTAAGAGTTTTGTGCACGAAATGAGTAATTTGCTGTCATTATTACAACAGACAAACAAGGTAGTTTACATTATGGGTGACTGCAATATTAATTTGCTAAATGTACATATCCACATACCTACTGCTAATTTTATAGATATGATGTATTCTTATTCTTTTTTTCCACTAATTACCAAGCCAACCCGTGTGACAGGTAATACTGTCACGCTGATAGATAATATATTTTGTAAAGATGCTGATCATTGTCTTGATATGATGAACGGAATATTTTATAATGATATATTTGACAATTTTCAAATATTCTCTATTAACTTTGAATGACTTATTTCAGACACAACACAATATATTACTAAGCGCATGTTAACAACCAAAAATATTAGCTCATTCTAAGATCGGTTAGCTAATGCTGATTGGAATAATTATGTCAACAAGGGTATAGTATGTTTTTTGAAAAGTATATACAAATGTATAATGATTGTTTTCCTGTTAAAACATTTTCAGTTGAACAGAAATACCGAAAAGTAAAACCATGGTTGATCGAGGGAATGAACAATTCCATCAAGTACAAAAGCAAATTTTATATAGAGTATGAGAAAGAACCGAACTCATTTAATAAAAAGACATATAACGTTTTTCGAAGTATTTTAAACAAAATATTGCGTAAATCTGAAAAAGATCATTATGATTATTTTTTGACGGAAAATAAAAGTAACTTGAAACTTAAGTGTGTTATTTGACACATGACACTTTAATCTAAACTGATTTTAGTTAAAGAGACTGGCCCAGGCTAAAATCATCAAAAAATCGGTGATTTTATTTCGGGCTTTTAATATTATCATATGATGTAAACATGTACATAGACTAGAACTGAATTTTTTTATATTTTTTGTGCTGCGCATTCACCAGTTAGGCTAGATATAGAGACAACATTCCCGCATTTCCTATTTTTGACATGGTTGTCAATAATTAGAAATCAGGAATTTCGTCTCTATATCTAGCCTAACTGGTGAATGTGCAGCACAAAAATTATAAAAATTTGCAGTTCTAGTTTACATCATATGGTCATTTTAAGAACCCAAAATAAAATCACCGATTTTTTTATGATTTTAGCCTGGGCCAGTCCCTTTAAACTGGCCACAATTCAAACTTGATCCACAGTCATCTCAGAACCATAAAAAACATATAAACTACACCAAGATTCCCAAAGTATTAGCAAAGATAGACTGTTTTTAATAAAAATTCTCCAATATTTTGTCATGACTAATGTGTGCATATTTTAAAGGACGATAATTGTGGGATTACATCAAGGTAAAAAAATCTCTTAAGCAATTGTATTGATGATAGGTTCAAGATTACCTTACTGCGACTCAATGATGCCAAAATATCATATTGATATATTTTGAAAAGGTCCAGAGCCTAGAATTGCTTGAGTGTTTTAAATTTTGGGTTGCGCATTTACCAGTAAAGAAGGAAATGAGTTCATGAGATTTACAGACGGAATTTCACGTGTCATTTTTTATTTGTGCATAATTTTATAATACTACTTAAAAAACACGTTCTATAGTCTATGGATATTTTGGAAACTTAATACCATATCAAGGAGCCAAAATAAAAAAAATGAATATTTGGCCTGATTAAATCGTAATGTGTTGATGTGTTTAAACTTGAAAACCGTAATGTACCCCGTGACCATATCGTGACCCATATGGTATGAGTTATGAGAGACCAAAAGTTTTTTTTACTTTATTACTCTCTGTGGGTCGGGCACAGCAAGTGGTATATATATATATGGTGATATATTTCCAACTAACAGTTAGTTGGCAAACACATTTCTTTTCTATTCGTATGAGTCTCTTCAGCCCGGCTTCGCTAACGTCTATACAGTAGCATTATTTGTTAGATTCTGAGCGTTTGCAGATTTGATGATTGACGTGTTCGGGAAACTACTTTTCCTCGCTTTCTTGAAGGTATGTATGTGTGACGTTTTATTTAGATTGGTGAAGCAATATAAATGGCCTACATGTATGTAATCACAAAAGGGACGTGACTGGCATAGGCCTATACACATGATAACATGATCAATGTTGACTAAATTGTCATTGATTTGAAAAGTTAGCAATAATAACATGATAATCCGTATGTAACCAGTCTTTTTGCTGGAATTCACATAACATGCATGCCCGCTGAAGTTTTGTCAGATGTATATTTTATTTGACACAATTTTAATTCACTAAATATTGATATTTGATGGTATACAAAACTCACGTTATGACTGACCTGAGTTGACAGGTGCTTGCATGAATCCCTTCAATATTTATTGATATTTGAAGATATTTGTTAATTTCGTATTTTCGAAAAACTTTTGTTAATTTCGCATTTGTGCGAATTCATATGTGAATTAATTTATTGCATTTTTAAATCCTTCATATGGGAGACCGGGGCTAGGTAAAGCGATGTTCAGAAATGCTGTTCCACCAGAAATGGTTTTAGTGTCAGGATATTAAGACTAGCCTACTTATCCTCTCTAATGCCAAATCTTGGTTAGCTAGGCACGAATTGACTATTTTTTATGCATCATTGTTTCATTGTGACAAAAACATCTTTTTGACTGTTCCAAATAACCATATATTAATAAATGAAAATATAACTGGTATCAGTTTAAAAGCACCATTTAAAAAGGCCTTAGTTGCTGAGCTTGCTTTATATTATTCCAGGAAGGATACGCCGCTTTTAATTAAGCTGCAAATGGTGCATTGTAGAGGGACATTTACAGTCATTTACATTTTCACCCACTTGAGGTTGTGTCACGCTACCGCGATCTACAACCTCATGTGGTTGAAAAATTATGGAAAGATCAACCGAGTCGACCTAAATGTATTAAGGACATAAAAAAATAAAAAAACTCAATCTGCACATGTTGACTTTTTACACAAACTGACTAGATGAAGTCTTGTAACACAATTTGTCATTATTGCCGTCAATAATCATACCAAGGGATTGGAGATGCAGTTTTTCAATGGTTTCTAACTAGTCCCGGTGTATATTTGTGTAGTTGAAAAACGCAAATAAAATAACTTGAACTAACTAATTACCATGTTATGTGATTCTCAATAGCTTTGGCCTCCAATATTTTTACAGAGCTAATACAATAAAGTATAGGGTAGGGATGTTATATAACATTATTTTCATCGAGTAGCCATTCAAAAGTCACTGCCTTTTACAAAATAGTCCAGCATCACTTAAAATTTCTCATTGTTATTAAATTCCTACAATTAAATTTATCGAATATATCTTCAGTGTCACATAGATCAAAACCTATAAGATAAAAATAATTAAATGTTATTAAACGGTATTCTGAGCTTAGTGTGAAAAATTGGGATGTCCTTATGAATTACAAGAAAATGATCAGTAGATCACAAGCGGCCCCAACCAGTTACTCACTTGTCTCATCCGTTGGACAGAATAGCCCTCCCCCTGTCAGTTATATCCCGTTTATGCCAACGGCATGGAGAAATCTTATGAATTTCAGGCCCCAACCAATTATTCACTACCCTACTTGGCGTCCATTTCGTCGACATAATTTACCAATATCTTTCCATATAATATACAGTTGTGAATAATATGGAGAAGGGACCAAACAGATTCTTCTCGATCACGACTCAATGCACAAGTTCCTGTGTGTAATAGATCAATGTCAAAAGCAAAAAAAAAACTGTTATACAAATTTGGTTTCAGGGATTATCTCTAACCCTAGATAATTATGGGATAAAATGAAATTTTGCATAAAAAACAAACAATAAACTTCCGGATAGTTCATGCAATAGTAAACTTGCTTGTTCTTTATTATTTTTTATAAGTATAATCGCTAAAATCAGGGACACTCACCAAAATCAGATTCAACCATTTATCCCGAACTCACTCCTCTAGCTGCCCCAAATCATTTACTCACTTTCTCACAATACTTGGAAAGTAGCATGTGAAAGCTGATTTGGTGATCACCCAGCAAATCATGTGACCTAGACCCTGACCATCTCAAATAACAAGGACAGCGCTGATATTCTGATATTCTGGATATCACAAAGATCATAAATCTCTCATTGGCAGAAGGAAATTCCCAGATGCCTTTAAAATTGATCTTGTTACACCACTACTAAAAATGCCCATTCAATTGATCGAAATGAATTAAGCAATTTAGACCTGTATCTCGATTAAATTTTGTTTTCAAATCGATCGAGAAAATTTCACAAAATTAGGCTTATGCATAATTCAGGTATCTTGGATAACCTTCAATCGGCACAGAGATCTGGACATTCCGGCGAAACGTTTTTTTGGTTATATATTTAGAATGACATTTTATCAGCTCGAGACAGTGGTGAACTTACTGCCCAGTCTCTCTTGGATTTATCTGCAGCCCTTTAGGCCTACACGATTGATCATGACTCAGTGGTTTGGCAGTTAATCTACACATCTCTCGTTACAGAAAATACAACGCAATCGCTATTTGCTGTACAAAATTATATGCTGGCAATTCAGGTCTGGGTGGAACAAAACATGCTGAAATTACATCCTAGTAAGACAGATTACTGGAAATATAACCAAGCGACAGAAAGTCACTCATATATTCCCAGTTGAACTTCTCAACCAGAATTGTGACGAAATAACATTAGAGTCAATACGAAACCTAGGTGTGGCTTTTGATCCAGCTTGTTCATTCAAGAAACATATCTCGAATATTTGTAAATAAACTTTCTACCACATTCGCTATCTCAGACGCATTCGAATTCATCTGAAAAAAGCTACTCCAATTTCTCCAGCCAATGCTCTAGTGAGCAAACGCATTAACTGCTGAAAAATATATAAAAAAGTTTGCAGCGTGTATTGAATATGTTGTATGATGCACTTTAGTATTTTTCGATTGCAATGCTGATCTACTATTGCTGGCTTATAAATTAGCTTGGAATTCCTACAATTATTTTCCCGTTAGACATTTATTGTGCATATTTTGTGTAGAGGATACCTCAAAAGATAAAAAATAACTGCATCAACTGCTTTTTCAGTAATTAAAATCACGTGGAAAGGAGGTATTACACTAAACTATACCTCGAATAGTTCAAAAGTTAAGGTGTCACTATGTCGCTTGGCGGCCTTTTTGGATGCTGGGACGCCAATGGTTCAAGATGGCCGCCCAAAAAATGCCAAGATGTTTTTTTCATTTCCTGACACAATAAACTACAAGAAAAATATGTTGTAAAGCATCAGGCAAAAAATCCCTCGAAATTACATAAGGGTGTAATGGTGTATACTATAGGACATCTAAATTTGTCTAAAAATTTGAACTCGTATCGTAACCAGGGAACGGTCACAGCGCAACAGCACTCGACTGCGTCTTGTGCTGCTACTGCTCCGACCGTAACTATAGGGCCTATTCGTTCCAATTTTCAGACAACGATGTATTTTTAGATAATTTGGCAGCCGTGCTGCAGGTTGGATGGATTTTACTTATATAATTTATGTTATGTCATGTTTGAGTTGATCGTGTAGCCCCCCTCCCCTCTGTACCACACACATTATTATTTGTACGAGCGCTCTATTTCCCCATATCGCACTGAAATGAACAATGCTTGTGTAACTTATTATATTAAGCTGCCAAAGAGTTTTATATCGCGGGCACATTAACATATTCTGCTTACATGTCGACGGCAATATTATGCTAATGCAGCTGCGTCGTTTTGCTTCACTGTACAAAATTATTCACATTGCAGCAGCCCACTCCTGTGGAAGCTGACCATGCTTCCCATGAGTATGGGGCAACAATATTTATAACGCCCCATCTACTTTAAACTATTAATACATATTACATAAGAAAAATTTCCGTACTATCCTGATGCGGACTTACTCTGTGTATTTTTCAGCACATAATAATGGATATCCCAATAGGGTACTATTTTTCTTAACCTTAAGAGAGAGGTCCCTGTTTGACGCACGTAGGAGAGCGCAATTGTTATTGCTGTAGGCCCATTGGCCATGCTTACCAGTGTAATGGAAATTCAATTTTGACACTTGGGATATAGACACCTCATATGTGCTGATATCTGTAATATCGGCCAAGATATGAAACAAAATAAAATTGTCGGTAATGGTGGGTCATTTTGTCCCAGTTTACCCTTTTTGGACAATTCTGTCAAAGGTACCCTCCTATAACCGGCTTTATAATGTTATTTGATCATCAAAACCTGAGTTTTGAACCTCATATATATATGCGACCCTCCCAGAATCTACCCCTCACTGACAGAATATATCCCTCCTTCCTAGAACATAGCCCTTTTTAAATTTTATGCAACGCTCCCAGAATAAACCTCTCCCTCCCAGAATACCCCCCCCCCCCTTTTAAATATTTATAAGCGTCTTCCCAGAATCTACCCCTCCCTGCCAGAATATACCCCTCCTTTTTAGAATAAACCCCTCTTTTCCAAAACGATATCCTACACTTGCAGAATCTAAACCTCCTATAATATACCCCCTTTTAAACATGTTTATGCGACGCTCCCAGAATCTACCCCTCTCCCAGAATATATCCCCTTTTAAACATTTATAAGAGACCCTTCCAGAATCCACCCCTCCCTCCCAGAATCTACCCCTCCCTCCCAGAATATACCATATTTTAAACATCTACATGCGGGGCTCCCAGAATCTACCCCCGTCTCCCATAATTTACCCCCTCTTTTCCACTAATATATGCGATGTTCCAAGAATCTACCCCTCCCTCTCATAACCATTTTAAGCATCTATATGCGACAATCCCTCACAGAATATACCCCCCTCTCACTTTTAAACATTTCTAAGCGACTCTCCCAGAAACTATTCCTCCCTTACAGAAAATACCTATCCCTCAGAAGATATTCTCTTGAAAATCTATGAACGACCCTTTTAGAATCTACCATTCCTTCCCAGAATGTACGCCCCCCCCCCCCCTTTTAAACATCTATATGCGACCGTCCCAGAATCTATCCTACCTCCCAGAATACACTCCCTTTTAACATCTATGTACCTCCCAGAATAACCCCCCTTCTAAACATCTATATGCGAACCTCCGTGAATCTACCCCTCCCTCCCAAAATTTACCCCTCTTTTTGCCACCCACTATATGTGAAGTTCCCAGAATCTACCACTCCCTCCCATATTATACCCTTTTTAAACATCTATATGGGACCCTCCCAGAATCTATCGCCCCCCCCCCCATGATATATCCCCTTTTAAACATCTATATGCGTTCCTCCGATAATCTACCCCTCCCTCCCAGAGTGTACTCCCTCTTAAAGATATATATGCGACACTGCCAGAATCTATCCCCCTTTTCCCCAACTACCGTATCCCCGCGCATTAACGTGAATGCACTTCTTTTTGAAAATGCACTCATTCTTTCAAATGTAAGTGCATGCACTTGTATTCGAACATAATAAAAATAAATTTTAAATTTCTTCAAATTCGTTAAAATCGTAATTCCATTTGATTTAGTCCAATACAAAGAAAACTCTAAAGCTAACGCCAGTAATCACAACGATCTCTGACTGTTACTTTATAGTTAGCTTGCGGGAGTGACTCCGGGCAAAAGGTGTTGACACTATTCTACCTGAACTGTCATATCACACCTCATTTGTCCACGCTTTGCAGCTATTACACCCATAAACTAACGCTCCGACGGCTGGACTGTCGGCACATATCTATATTAACGAGCAATTTTCTTCTAATATCTACCCGTTAATAAATAAAAGTAATGATGTAATTTGTGTTTACGATCAACATAATATGTTCTTTTTTCTATTTCACAACTATGTGAGACACTCTCAGAATATACCCACCTCCTTTCTACTACTTTATGCGACGCTTCCAGAATCTACCCCTCCCTCTCAAAATACACCCCCCCCCCCTATCGAGCATCTAGAATGTACCCCTCATGCATATTCATGCAAAATTAGCTTGATCCCTATACGTTTGAAATAAGATATAATTGCAAACTCTATAACAAACAATCTTCCCTAACAAATTATCTTACTCACGAGCCTGCAGGGCGATACCTTGGTCTATCGAGCTTAGCGTCCAACCATTTTAAATAGCGAGATACCTTGAATGCTGCGCGTCGGAAGACCGGCCAATCAGACAGTGCTTGACAGCTGCCTGAGAGCAAAGCAAGATTGTTTCCGTTGGTATGATAGATAAAGACAAGCTCGGAATCTCACGCTGATGTGTACCAAACTCCCTGATGGCGGCCACTATGTGATTACTGGCCGCCATGATAAAGTTTGATACACATCACTGTCCGTGTGAGATTCCCGACATGTCTATATTATAATTGATCAAACGATACATCAAACGGAAACAGGTAACTGTACGTGCCTGATAGCTGACCAAGAGGTCAATTCTTAGTGACCTTTAAATAAATCCAAAACATCCAATGAGGTTTAAATCTCAGACACATCCTCAGGGTACCTACATAGACAAATAGAGTACTCGATACGGTCAGGCTCCTGCAGTAGCACTCGCATGAGACATAACTGGCCAAGGGAAGATGTGATAAACTTGAACAGGCGTTATATGAGCTAAACACTGTCATTTTGTCTGTGAAGGAATGTATGCTCTTAAAAAATGTCACACATTTCCGTCCTTATACGAATAGAAATTGACACAAAAACGCGAATAATTTCGTAACATTTAACTAATTGTATGTCTACTATATCTGAACATAAACCCGCTTAATGTGTTAATGTGTTTTAACTTGAAAACCTATAATGTACCCCCTGACCATATTATCGTGACCCATATGGTATGACATGTTATGAGAAACCAATAGTTTTTGTGACTTTATTACTGTATGTGGGTCGTGCACAGCCAGTGGCATTATATGCAGTTATGAGCAAAATCTTGACGGTATAAAACATTACCAGCTAACGTACGTTAGTTGGCAAACGAAATTTCTTTTTCATTTGTGTGAATCTCTTCAGTCTGGCTTCGTTATCTATATTAAGGAGCAATTCTCTTCTTATATCTACCCGTTAATAAATAAAAGTAATGATGTAATTTGTGTTTACGTTCAACATAATATTTTCTTTTTTCTATTTCACAACTATGTGCGACACTCTCAGAATATACCCACCTCCTTTTTACTACTTTATGCGACGCTTCCAGAATCTACCCCTCCCTCTCAGAATACACCCCCCCCCCTATCGAACATCTAGAATGTACCCCTCATACTCCTGGACTGATCTCATCTAAGATAATATATAAGCATATTCATGCAAAATTAGCTTGATCCTAATACGTTTGAAATAGGATATAATTGCAAACTCTATAACAAACAATCTTCCCTAACAAATTATCTTACCCACGAGCCTGCAGGGCGATACCTTGGTCTATCGAGCTTAGCGTCCAACCATTTTAAATAGCGAGATACCTTGAATGTTGCGCGTCGGAAGACCGGCCAATCAGACAGTGCTTGACAGCTGCCTGAGAGCAAAGCAAGATTGTTTCCGTTGGCATGATAGATAAAGACAAGCTCGAAATCTCACGCTGATGTGTACCAAACTCCCTGATGGCGGCCACTATGTGATTACTGGCCGCCATGATGGAGTTTAATACACATTACTGTCCGTGTGAGATTCCGGACATGTCTATATTATAATTAATCAAACGATACATCAAACGGAAACAGGTAACTGTACGTGCCTGATAGCTGACAAAGAGGTCAATTCTTAGTGACCCTTAAATAAATCCAAAACATCCAATGAGGTTTAAATCTCAGACACATCCTCAGGGTACCTACATAGACAAATAGAGTACTAGATACGGTCAGGCTCCTGCAGTAGCACTCACATGAGACATAACTGGCCAAGGGAAGATGTGATAAACTTGAACAGGCGTCATATGAGCTAAATACTGTCATTTTGTCTGTGAAGGTATGTATGCTCTTAAAAAGTGGCACACATTTCCGTCCTAATACGAATAGAAATTGACACAAAAACGCGAATAATTTCGTAATATTTAACTAATTGTATGTCTACTATATCTGAACATGAACCCGCTCAATGTGTTAATGTGTTTTAACTTGAAAACCTATAATGTACCCCCTGACCATATCGTGACCCATATGGTATGACATGTTATGAGAAACCAATAGTTTTTGTGACTTTATTACTGTATGTGGGTCGTGCACAGCCAGTGGCATTATATGCAGTTATGAGCAAAATCTTGACGGTATAAAACATTACCAGCTAACGTACGTTAGTTGGCAAACGAGATTTCTTTTTCATTCGTGTGAATCTCTTCAGTCTGGCTCCGTTAACTCTTATACAGTAGGCCTAGCCTTATTTGTTAAATTCTGAGCGGTTGCAGCGGTAGCAGCCCTTCTTTTCCTTGCTTTCTTGAAGGTATGTAAGACGTTTTAATAAATTGGTTGAGCAATAGATATGATGGCCTACACGTTATCATATAATGGACTGACATAGGCCTATACATATGCCTATATGTTGACTCGATTGTCATTGATTTAAAAAGTTATATACATCATAATGCTAGCACCCTTTAGGGAGAGATATGGCGCAATGGTTAGAACGTGGCGCTTTGCCGATGTCGCTGGCTGCCTTTGGAATTCGAACCCCGCTTGGTGCAGGATTTTCAGAGAAATATCATGCTTCTCTCCTTTCAATCTTGGGACATTATGTCGAGGTTGTGTCCTTGGGTAAGGCACTTCACCCTCACCCTCACCCTCACATATGATTATTTCACATTAAAAAACGTGATACACAAATCTAACAGCTTTAATTTGATGTCATAATGTAATCTGTATCTCTAAAACCGGGATCATTATGATCTAGGTATCTTCCAAGCACGATCCTTGCTTGGAACAAATTACCTACTATTATTAAAGAAAATGCAACTATAAAAATTGTTAGGACAATTTTTTTTAAAAACCTGAAAAACCACAATACAAACATATTTGCACTGGACCTGAATATAGGCATCACACTAGAATTCGATTAGGTCTAAGCGCACGTAACCAGCAAAGGATTACTTATAATCTAATTGAAACTAAGTTTTGCGATAATTGTAGAGATAAAGACGAGTCACCCAAACACTACTTTTTATATTGCCCACAGTACGAAAACTTAGAATTACCCTTTTATACAAGTTACAAACACTTTACTAACAGATTTATTTCAAAGTAAGAAACAATTATTGGATATTAATATTCATGTAAATTCAAATGATAGAAACACAAAAACAAAACTATGTTCCGCTATCAATACTTTTATAGCCAACAACGGTAGATTTTCCAAATATATTATTATGCCATACTGCTCCAAACTTCCTTCAAAAATATGATTATTGACAACCGATCCATGCATTATTTCATTCAATTTTCATTATTCATACACAGGAGACCAACTTTGTTTGTTTGTAATCCTGAACAAATAAGTATGTTTTCCGAAAAAAAGACAAGTGATCTCATGATGCCTCGTGTATGAATCGTCATCTGAGGAATAATTCAGTCTATTTCACTTAGTTTCAGAATATTAAAACATTTCTAATGATAGATATATGGATGTTTTATTGACATAATTTGAAGTCATTGCTGACTTATTTGTCATAAATTATGTTCCACATCTTATGCACTATTTTATATAACATAACGTCCAAGGTTAAGCAGAAGGTAAAAATTAAAGTGAAATTATAAATATTTTTTGGAACAAATGCTTTCCTTTTCATCGTGCTTCCTTCTGACGCGCGAAAATCAATAATCGGTCAAGTTGAATTATTATGACTGGGTCAGTGTTAATGTAAAAGTGAAATTTAATCTAAGCAATTGATATATTCAATACTTGTAGGGCTTACTTCCCTGGAAAAATATCACATTTGTTTAACCTTTGTCTTGGACGAGGGGGGGTGGGCTAACATAACGTCCATAGCATGCGCCCATAGGGGGGAGTGCAAAATAAGCCACATTAATAATCGGAACACACACCTCAAACAACACTGAAGCAGTAGTTAAACCTGATTTTAAATTCGTATGTTTTGATTTGTCAGTCTCCTTTTAATTAAGTGTGAGAGCTCCTCTCACATAGGCCTATTGAGATTTAAATCTCTGGGATACACAACATGTGAAACGAACAAAAAAGATGTCAGTCCAGCAAGAAAAAATTCCACTGGTGAACGGAGAAAGGTTTATAGTATTTGTCATGCCAGTCTCAATGTTACACAAACTGAATACCACACTACGGCCTCACATCATAGACTGATTGAGGATAGGTGTTCAGACTGATGCACTTTCAATGCACCCATACGAGATGGATTAGACCAAGGACCCAATCACATTCATAAGTAGCCGTCTGGGTAGTTCTCTTGTTCTCTGGGTGTTACACACGGCGATGGCGAAATAATCAAAGACACTCCGGATAAGATTGTTTTGCATTATTGAATAATGAAACGGTTTGGAATAAGGGGCGACAAATTCAATTCTTCGATGATTTTGATGTCATCAATGGACACTGAGCCAAGCGCTATGTACGGGACTGCAGATGGCTGGGTAGGGGTGGAATGAGCTGACCATTTGTATTATGCTGACATTCCACCTATTCTGCGATGAAAGAGGTGTTATCATATCCCATATAATAACATGGAATGAGGAGAGAACACGCATCATGGGAGATGGCATATCCTGACATATGCCATGTAATGCAATGTAGCGGAAAGTCGTGTGTTACATGCATCTTGTCAGAATTAACAACTGTTTATTTTTCATAAATTTAAATAATACGTTTCTTCAAATATTGATTAAAGCTAGGGGAGCTAAAAATAAAAATAAAAAAAGGATGGTTTCATTACTCTGAAATATATCATAGTTTATATGAAAATTGTCTTTTTATGGGTGTTGTCTTGGTCCGCCCATCCATCCTTGGTTAGAAAGTGTTGTAGCCTTCGCACTTTACTCAGTATCTCTAACAACACCATCACACTTTATAGAAGAGAGTTCTCGCTCAACATAAGGGGAATGACGGTAATTGGTACATATTCATCGAAATTAGATACTGTATTATATATATTATGCTGACATTCTACTTATCCTGCCATGAAACAGGTGTTGTCATATATCACATATAATAACATGGAATGAGTAATTTTACTCCACTGAATCAGCTCTTTTAAAGGTCGAAAACGATGTTTTACTCAATATGGAGAAGGACAGAGTGACAGTACTCAACCTCCTTGACCTATCTGCTGCTTTTGACACAATTGACATCGTGGTATGGAATTTCTGGTACAGCGCTTGACTGGTTTTCATCGTACTTGAGCGACCAGTGTCAACAGGTAAAAATGTAGGATTATATTACTGATGCGGTTTTTATATATTTTGGTGTACCCCAGGGCTCTGTCGTTGGACCTATACTTTTTACCTTATATACTGGTCCCCTCAGTCACGTCATCGCCGACCATGATGTAGAACATCATCTCTATGCCGATGACACACAAATTTATATATCTCTATCCGGCTCTGAAACTTTAGAATCCCTAGCTGATTTGAAATCCTGTGTTTACTGATGTTTTCACTTAGATGTCAAATTCGCAGCTAAAGCTAAAGAGTTTATCATCACCGGTTCTAAAAAAAACAAAGAGAAAAGTGCAAAGACCAAATCCCTATATTATTACTTGACCATGACACACTTTCTAAAGCATTCTTTAGAAATTTGTGAATAATTTTTTATTGTGATTTTAACTTTAAACGACAAATCTCTCAGACTTGCAAAATATGCTGCTATCACATCCGTGACTTTCGGCATAGTAGAAAGTACCTCAGCCCAGAAGCTGTAAAATCTGTTGCATGTCCTCTATTTACTAGTCATCTTGACTATTGCAATTCCCTTTTGTACAATCTTCCTGACAGGGACATTGAAAGATTGCAGCGATTACAAAATTGTTTAGCACATGTAGTCTGTAAAGCGTCTCGTTTTAGCAGATGTAAGCCTCTCTTAAATGTTCTTCATTGGCTACCAGTAAAATACCGCATACGTTTTAAACTCTGTACCATCACTTTTAAAGCCTTGCTTTTTCACCAACCTACATATCTCTTTAATTATTTAGTCCCACTACAAAATTCAAGACTGCTTAGATTCTTAAACACAAAAACGTTAAGTTTTCCACGTTTTCGAAAAAAATGAGGGTCAAGGGCTTTTGCAGTTGCAGTTCTCTCCACCTGGAATTCACTGCAGGTTAATTTGAAAACTGCGAGT
The DNA here is from genome assembly GCA_964017125.1 of Flabesymbios commensalis. Classification (NCBI taxonomy): domain Eukaryota; kingdom Metazoa; phylum Annelida; class Polychaeta; order Terebellida; family Flabelligeridae; genus Flabesymbios; species Flabesymbios commensalis. Next base: position 37,764,220 of record OZ024904.1, on the reverse strand, counting down.
ACAGTCACCTCATACGCTGAACATTTTCTTTTCGATTCGGCTCCCCCTCTCCTAATTCCTCGGAGATTCGACACCCAGTTGGCCACTTAAGCTTTGACACTCGACATTGAGCTGATTTCGATTCGGATTCTGCGTCTCTGAGCTCGTTTCTCCGAAGTTACCGAATTGATTGATCGATTGATTGATTGATTGATTGATTGATTGATGATTGATTGATTGATTGATTAATTGATTGATTGATTGATTGATTGATTGATTGATTGATTGATTGATTGATTGATTGATTGATTGATTGATTGATTGATTGATTGATTGATTGATTGATTGATTGATTGATTGATTGATCTGATGAAATTTAGCGGAAAGTCGTGTCCAATCTAAGCGTTACATGCATCTTGTCAGAGTCGACCACTGTTTATTTTTCATAAATAGAAATAATACGTTTCTTCAAATAATGATTAGAGCTAGGAAAACTAAGATTTAAAACAAATGATTATTTAATTACGCTAGAACGTATCCCAGTTTCTATGAATATTGTCTTTGTATGGGTGTTAGCTTGGTCCGCACACCCATCCTTGGTTAGAAAGTGTTGTAGCCGTGGCACTTCACTCAGTATCCCTAACAACACCATAACACTTTATGAAATATAATTCTCGCTCAATATAAGGAGAATTACAGTAATTGGTACATATTCATCGAAATTACATAGATGTATATGGTCGATTCCCACGAAAGTGATGCATACCGGCAAAAAAACGACTTTGTTGCACAGTCCTGAATCTTCTGTTTATATCGCAGACAAGTGGAACTTTCACAGAAAATATATGCGAGCTCCTTATATGTAATAGTTGCAACATGGATGGAGTTCATGTTCATTATTGATCACCAGAGTAACCCTACAAATGCATATATGTAATATGTAGATGCCATAATGTAATTAAGTCTCTGGTCGCAAAGAGTACAGCAGTTCAAGTGGTAACACTTAGGTGGTAATGTTAAGAACAGTTTAATAACAGCTGCGAAAATTTGATATTGCACATAATGATTTGTAGCCAACTTCAACTCTGCTGCAATAAATCAATATTCAGAAATTATACAAAAAAAGACATGTCAAACATAATATTTCTTTCAATTCAAGGCTAAGAGTGTAAATAGCAGTTGAATATTAAAATGTAAATGGAGCATCTTATCTAAAATCGTGATTTCATATCACGTGTTAATCTAAACGTTTTTCTCATTGGTTTTAAAAGTGTATTCGTAGCGTTACAAATTTATATTTTTTTTTAAATTATAGCTATTATTTAAATAGTTGTTGTGTTATGAACGATTTATATCGATAACTAACATTACTTTGCCAGCCGTTGGTATGATAGATAAAGACAAGCTCGAAATCTCACGCTGATGTGTACCAAACTCCCTGATGGCGGCCACTATGTGATTACTGGCCGCCATGATGGAGTTTGATACACATTACTGTCCGTGTGAGATTCCGGACATGTCTATATTATAATTAATCAAACGATACATCAAACGGAAACAGGTAACTGTACGTGCCTGATAGCTGACAAAGAGGTCAATTCTTAGTGACCCTTAAATAAATCCAAAACATCCAATGAGGTTTAAATCTCAGACACATCCTCAGGGTACCTACATAGACAAATAGAGTACTCGATACGGTCAGGCTCCTGCAGTAGCACTCACATGAGACATAACTGGCCAAGGGAAGATGTGATAAACTTGAACAGGCGTCATATGAGCTAAACACTGTCATTTTGTCTGTGAAGGAATGTATGCTCTTAAAAAGTGGCACACATTTCCGTCCTAATACGAATAGAAATTGACACAAAAACGCGAATAATTTCGTAATATTTAACTAATTGTATGTCTACTATATCTGAACATGAACCCGCTCAATGTGTTAATGTGTTTTAACTTGAAAACCTATAATGTACCCCCTGACCATATCGTGACCCATATGGTATGACATGTTATGAGAAACCAATAGTTTTTGTGACTTTATTACTGTATGTGGGTCGTGCACAGCCAGTGGCATTATATGCAGTTATGAGCAAAATCTTGACGGTATAAAACATTACCAGCTAACGTACGTTAGTTGGCAAACGAGATTTCTTTTTCATTCGTATGAATCTCTTCAGTCTGGCTCCGTTAACTCTTATACAGTAGGCCTAGCCTTATTTGTTAAATTCTGAGCGGTTGCAGCGGTAGCAGCCCTTCTTTTCCTCGCTTTCTTGAAGGTATGTAAGACGTTTTAATAAATTGGTTGAGCAATAGATATGATGGCCTACACGTTATCATATAATGGACTGACATAGGCCTATACATATGCCTATATGTTGACTCGATTGTCATTGATTTAAAAAGTTATATACATCATAATGCTAGCACCCTTTAGGGAGAGATGTGGCGCAATGGTTAGAACGTGGCGCTTTGCCGATGTCGCTGGCTGCCTTGGAAATTCGAACCCCGCTTGGTGCAGGATTTTCAGAGAAATATCATGCTTCTCTCCTTTCAATCTTGGGACATTATGTCGAGGTTGTGTCCTTGGGTAAGGCACTTCACCCTCACCCTCACCCTCACATATGATTATTTCACATTAAAAAACGTGATACACAAATCTAACAGCTTTAATTTGATGTCATAATGTAATCTGTATCTCTAAAACCGGGATCATTATGATCTAGGTATCTTCCAAGCACGATCCTTGCTTGGAACAAATTACCTACTATTATTAAAGAAAATGCAACTATAAAAATTGTTAGGACAATTTTTTTTAAAAACCTGAAAAACCACAATACAAACATATTTGCACTGGACCTGAATATAGGCATCACACTAGAATTCAATTAGGTCTAAGCGCACGTAACCAGCAAAGGATTACTTATAATCTAATTGAAACTAAGTTTTGCGATAATTGTAGAGATAAAGACGAGTCACCCAAACACTACTTTTTATATTGCCCACAGTACGAAAACTTAGAATTACCCTTTTATACAAGTTACAAACACTTTACTAACAGATTTATTTCAAAGTAAGAAACAATTATTGGATATTAATATTCATGTAAATTCAAATGATAGAAACACAAAAACAAAACTATGTTCCGCTATCAATACTTTTATAGCCAACAACGGTAGATTTTCCAAATAAATTATTATGCCATACTGCTCCAAACTTCCTTCAGAAATATGATTATTGACAACCGATCCATGCATTATTTCATTCAATTTTCATTATTCATACACAGGAGACCAACTTTGTTTGTTTGTAATCCTGAACAAATAAGTATGTTTTCCGAAAAAAAGACAAGTGATCTCATGATGCCTCGTGTATGAATCGTCATCTGAGGAATAATTCAGTCTATTTCACTTAGTTTCAGAATATTAAAACATTTCTAATGATAGATATATGGATGTTTTATTGACATAATTTGAAGTCATTGCTGACTTATTTGTCATAAATTATGTTCCACATCTTATGCACTATTTTATATAACATAACGTCCAAGGTTAAGCAAAAGGTAAAAATTAAAGTGAAATTATAAATATTTTTTGGAACAAATGCTTTCCTTTTCATCGTGCTTCCTTCTGACGCGCGAAAATCAATAATCGGTCAATTTGAATTATTATGACTGGGTCAGTGTTAATGTGAAAGTGAAATTTAATCTAAGCAATTGATATATTCAATACTTGTAGGGCTTACTTCCCTGGAAAAATATCACATTTGTTTAACCTTTGTCTTGGACGAGGGGGGGTGGGCTAACATAACGTCCATAGCAACACTGAAGAAGTAGTTAAACCTGATTTTAAATTCGTATGTTTTGATTTGTCAGTCTCCTTTTAATTAAGTGTGAGAGCTCCTCTCACATAGGCCTATTGAGATTTAAATCTCTGGGATACACAACATGTAAAACGAACAAAAAAGATGTCAGTCCAGCAAGAAAAAATTCCACTGGTGAACGGAGAAAGGTTTATAGTATTTGTCATGCCAGTCTCAATGTTACACAAACTGAATACCACACTACGGCCTCACATCATAGACTGCTTGAGGATAGGTGTTCAGACTGATGCACTTTCTATGCACCCATACGAGATGGATTAGACCAAGGACCCAATCACATTCATAAGTAGCCGTCTGGGTAGTTCTCTTGTTCTCTGGGTGTTACACACGGCGATGGCGAAATAATCAAAGACACTCCGGATAAGATTGTTTTGCATTATTGAATAATGAAACGGTTTGGAATAAGGGGCGACAAATTCAATTCTTCGATGATTTTGATGTCATCAATGGACACTGAGCCAAGCGCTATGTACGGGACTGCAGATGGCTGGGTAGGGGTGGAATGAGGTGACCATTTGTATTATGCTGACATTCCACCTATTCTGCGATGAAAGAGGTGTTATCATATCCCATATAATAACATGGAATGAGGGGAGAACACGCATCATGGGAGATGGCATATCCTGACATATGCCATGTAATGCAATGTAGCGGAAAGTCGTGTGTTACATGCATCTTGTCAGAATTAACCACTGTTTATTTTTCATAAATTTAAATAATACGTTTCTTCAAATATTGATTAAAGCTAGGGGAGCTAAAAATAAAAAATAAAAAAAAGGATGGTTTCATTACTCTGAAATATATCATAGTTTATATGAAAATTGTCTTTTTATGGGTGTTGTCTTGGTCCGCCCATCCATCCTTGGTTAGAAAGTGTTGTAGCCTTCGCACTTTACTCAGTATCTCTAACAACACCATCACACTTTATAGAAGAGAGTTCTCGCTCAACATAAGGGGAATGACGGTAATTGGTACATATTCATCGAAATTAGATACTGTATTATATATATTATGCTGACATTCTACTTATCCTGCCATGAAACAGGTGTTGTCATATATCACATATAATAACATGGAATGAGTAATTTTACTCCACTGAATCAGCTCTTTTAAAGTCGAAAACGATGTTTTACTCAATATGGAGAAGGACAGAGTGACAGTACTCACCCTCCTTGACCTATCTGCTGTTTTTGACACAATTGACATCGTGGTATGGAATTTCTGGTACAGCGCTTGACTGGTTTTCATCGTACTTGAGCGACCAATGTCAACAGGTAAAAATGTAGGATTATATTACTGATGCGGTTTTTATATATTTTGGTGTACCCCAGGGCTCTGTCGTTGGACCTATACTTTTTACCTTATATACTGGTCCCCTCAGTCACGTCATCGCCGACCATGATGTAGAACATCATCTCTATGCCGATGACACACAAATTTATATATCTCTATCCGGCTCTGAAACTTTAGAATCCCCAGCTGATTTGAAATCCTGTGTTTACTGATGTTTTCACTTAGATGTCAAATTCGCAGCTAAAGCTAAAGAGTTTATCATCACCGGTTCTAAAAAAACAAAGAGAAAAGTGCAAAGACCAAATCCCTATATTATTACTTGACCATGACACACTTTCTAAAGCATTCTTTAGAAATTTGTGAATAATTTTTTATTGTGATTTTAACTTCAAACGACAAATCTCTCAGACTTGCAAAATATGCTGCTATCACATCCGTGACTTTCGGCATAGTAGAAAGTACCTCAGCCCAGAAGCTGTAAAATCTGTTGCATGTCCTCTATTTACTAGTCATCTTGACTATTGCAATTCCCTTTTGTACAATCTTCCTGACAGGGACATTGAAAGATTGCAGCGATTACAAAATTGTTTAGCACATGTAGTCTGTAAAGCGTCTCGTTTTAGCAGATGTAAGCCTCTCTTAAATGTTCTTCATTGGCTACCAGTAAAATACCGCATACGTTTTAAACTCTGTACCATCATTTTTATAGCCTTGCTTTTTCACCAACCTACATATCTCTTTAATTATTTAGTCCCACTACAAAATTCAAGACTGCTTAGATTCTTAAACACAAAAACGTTAAGTTTTCCACGTTTTCGAAAAAAATGAGGGTCAAGGGCTTTTGCAGTTGCAGTTCTCTCCACCTGGAATTCACTGCAGGTTAATTTGAAAACTGCGAGTACAGTCACCTCATACGCTGAACATTTTCTTTTCGATTCGGCTCCCCCTCCCCTAATTCCTCGGAGATTCGACACCCAGTTGGCCACTTAAGCTTTGACACTCGACATTGAGCTGATTTCGATTCGGATTCTGCGTCTCTGAGCTCGTTTCTCCGAAGTTACCGAATTGATTGATCGATTGATTGATTGATTGATTGATTGATTGATTGATGATTGATTGATTGATTGATTAATTGATTGATTGATTGATTGATTGATTGATTGATTGATTGATTGATTGATTGATTGATTGATTGATTGATTGATTGATTGATTGATTGATTGATTGATTGATTGATTGATTGATTGATTGATTGATTGATTGATTGATTGATTGATCTGATGAAATTTAGCGGAAAGTCGTGTCCACTCTAAGCGTTACATGCATCTTGTCAGAGTCGACCACTGTTTATTTTTCATAAATAGAAATAATACGTTTCTTCAAATAATGATTAGAGCTAGGAAAACTAAGATTTAAAACAAATGCTTATTTAATTACGCTAGAACGTATCCCAGTTTCTATGAATATTGTCTTTGTATGGGTGTTAGCTTGGTCCGCACACCCATCCTTGGTTAGAAAGTGTTGTAGCCGTGGCACTTCACTCAGTATCCCTAACAACACCATAACACTTTATGAAATATAATTCTCGCTCAATATAAGGAGAATTACAGTTATTGGTACATATTCATCGAAATTGCATAGATGTATATGGTCGATTCCCACGAAAGTGATGCATACCGGCAAAAAAACGACTTTGTTGCACAGTCCTGAATCTTCTGTTTATATCGCAGACAAGTGGAACTTTCACAGAAAATATATGCGAGCTCCTTATATGTAATAGTTGCAACATGGATGGAGTTCATGTTCATTATTGATCACCAGAGTAACCCTACAAATGCATATATGTAATATGTAGATGCCATAATGTAATTAAGTCTCTGGTCGCAAAGAGTACAGCAGTTCAAGTGGTAACACTTAGGTGGTAATGTTAAGAACAGTTTAATAACAGCTGCGAAAATTTGATATTGCACATAATGATTTGTAGCCAACTTCAACTCTGCTGCAATAAATCAATATTCAGAAATTATACAAAAAAAAGACATGTCAAACATAATATTTCTTTCAATTCAAGGCTAAGAGTGTAAATAGCAGTTGAATATTAAAATGTAAATGGAGCATCTTATCTAAAATCGTGATTTCATATCACGTGTTCATCTAAACGTTTTTCTCATTGGTTTTAAAAGTGTATTCGTAGCGTTACAAATTTATATTTTTTTTTAAATTATAGCTATTATTTAAATAGTTGTTGTGTTATGAACGATTTATATCGATAACTAACATTACTTTGCCAGCCAAATTAATAAACAATCAGAGAAGGATGGAATAAAGTGTTCTTAGCAACAAGGTGCACGAAGATCACGAGAATAATTTATTTATTGTTTTTCACTCAATTAATAGTCCACCTAAAAAATGTACATACATATACACGTATCCATTCACTTGTGAAAGGTATCTGACAGATATAGCTACAATGAACAAAAAAGGGTAAAACTGGTTGCTCTACGTCGATTCAAAATGCTTATAACAGCTTTGTTCGTAGGGCTACGCTGTCATTTGTAGGGTTACTCTATCTAGGTGGCCTATGAAAAATCATCACAATACCGCGATATTGACGGCTCATTATATTATTTAAACACATGTGTGTTCTCCCGTATGATACTGCTCAATATCCAATACATTTGCCACACTATAAATAACTTCACATAGATCATTGAACAAAATATCTAATTTGTCAAACAATTTTATGTATTTCCAACTGGTGAAGTCAGACAGTAATTATGGCGCTATTGTATCACACACGTTTTAAAATACCACTTGTTTTTGCTTGCTTGTATATACTGTTTTTGAAAAATATAGTGTTTTTACAGAAAGGTCTCTCAATGCCAATTAAACTGTATTGTGTTTTACAACATAGAAGCTATTTGTGAAATTGGTAACCCTACGAATACACACAGTGGTGAACTCTTTTAGATGATAGATATGCTTAAGTAAATATTTCAAATATTTGTAATACACAAAAGAATACAGGTTAGATATATTGTTCAATACGATGTATAAGTATATTAACAATAAATTTGCCTTTGCATTGGTGAGTTAAAATAATTTTCACACTTTTTAAAAACATGTATTTTATTTTTTTGATAAAGATATTTAATAGCTTCTAGTGTTTTACACCTTATAAGTGCTCGTTATGGTGTTAGATTTATTCGTGGCCTGTTTTGCAATGAGAACAATACATATATTTTAATCATTTAACGTTTTTCTCTTGTAGATAGTAACCCCACGAATACCTAACATTTGTGTAGCCCTACGAAAGACAATATCATCAGTCTCTGATGGCTCTTCTATTACATAATAATATTATAAACTGTATCGTCCACATATTGGCATGTCATGACATGATAATGCATCATAAATAATCAATTAACTCCTATATTATCCACGCCTACACGGTGAAATGTAGCATTGTGATATTGTTTAGGATATATTAAAAATTAAAACATTGCTAATTTTTCAAGATATCTATATTAATCACTGAAATATGACTGTCACGTACACAGTACCGTCGTTATTCTGTTAGACAAGGTTGTAAACCCCATGATTGCGCTTTCATGGAATTGCACAGCTGCCATTTCTTTATTGAAAATTCGTAGGGTTAAACATATTTTTATACCCCGTAGTGTTCAATGGCAGGAATTAAAAAAAATCTATAATTTTCCGATACGTTACCTTGCCCACATTATACATTGGAACCACAAGTGTATTCAGAGAAAAGAGCTTGTGTTAATCTGTAGTAGTATTCGTTTTATAGAACATGAAAGCGCATTCGTATGGTTACAAAAATGCACTTAAAATCATTGCACCTATTTTGCTATTAGCAACATTTTTTGTGGACATGCTCCACAATGAATTCAGTCCAGTAAATAAATAGCAAGAGCAGCTCATGTCACAGATATAGTCTATACAATATGTATATTATGCAATGTTAATTTACTCAGATATCATAACACAAGCTGTATTCGTAGGGTTACACAAATTTTACATTAAAAAAAAATATGAATTAAAAAATAGAGACCCTTTCCCCTCACCCTGCAATGTCAGTATCAACAGTAAGGAAACATTCTTCATCAAGGCTGCTTAGTACATAGATATTCTTTAAGCTTAGTTTGTTCGTGTAGATCAGTTATTACTAGTGAGATAATAATATTTTAAACCATAATATCCGTTCTTGCAGGTCTGGATCAGAAATCAATATTATGAACCGAAAATCACGCAGCATAATGCTAATTATCAAAAATGAAACGCAAAGACTCAATCTGAACGATGCACACATTTGAGTAGAAGTTCCAGTTATAGTCTTATTAGCTTATCCGCAGTGTCTAAATATGCACAATATTAACAAACGTTAAAGGTCCGAGTAGGACAATGTAATTACTTGCTTGAATAACCGAGCATATTTTGCATCATCGATTGTATGGTTGAATTGACAAGCTAACCACGTGAGCTTTTTGCCATTTATGTATTCCCTTCAAGAATCGAATCTATTTTTTTATTGCTTAGATGAAAAAATACTTTCACATTGAAATAAACCCCATCATATAATTTATTTTTTCATTAAATTGATATTAATTCCATAACAGAGACGCCCATCACAAAATAAAACTACCGGGTTACAAATAAATTTCGAATATTACCTGGACTTTGACCTTCAATTTATTGATTGACCTTGACCTTTATGCGATATATAATAATGCATAGCATGTTGTACAACATAGGAATGTACAGTGTATTAAACGAAATAATTAAAATCATAACGTTGCTCCATTTACGAGACAAGTGCGAAAAAAGACAATATATGGTTGGACCACTTGTCCAAACAATTACGACCCCTGATGATTTTTAAAATAATATATCAAATTATGTTAAATGCGCTATTTAATGTCCGAAATTGGCTAATTTTCCTCGATTTAAACTTTGCCCTCGATACATTCACGTGACCTTGACAATAAATGATCTCAAAATATTTCTGTTGTGTCAATTATCCTTTAAACGGATAACAGAACTTGAAATCATTAAAATCTACCAATCTATTCTTGATATATTATTTCTCCGGATTTGTGTACAGAGTTTGGTAATTATGGATACTAATTATATATTAATTACGTGCTAATCTTGTCAGAATTGACCACGGTATATCAGGACCGAAAGCATGAATGTTACCGATGATCTATCTGGGCAATAATGTCAACAAGGGTATAGTATGTTTCTTGAAAAGTATATAAAAATGTATAATGATTGTTTTCCTGTTAAAACATTTTCAGTTGAACAGAAATACCGAAAAGTAAAACCATGGTTGATCGAGGGAATAAACAATTCTATCAAGTACAAAAGCTAATTTTATATAAAGTATGAGAAAGAACCGAACTCATTTAATAAAAAGCCATATAACGTTTTTCGAAGTATTCTAAGCAAAATATTGCGTAAATCTGAAAAAAATCATTATGATCATTTTTCGACGGAAATTAAAAGTACTTGAAACTTAAGTGTGCTATTTGACACATGACACTTTAATCTCAACTGATTTTAGTTAAACTGGCCACAATTCAAACTTGACCTACAGTCATCTCAGAACCATAAAAAACATATAAACTACACCAAGATCCCCAAAGTATTAGCAAAGATAGACTGATTTTAATAAAAATAACTTGCCAAAAACTGACATATTTGTCATCCAGATTATGTCACTATATCTTACCCGAAATGCAATAAACTCAACAGCTTTTGCTTAAGTGGTTCAACTGGATTCTCAAATATTTTGTCATGACTAATGTGTGCATATTTTAAAGGACAATAATTGTGGAATTACATCAAGGTAAAAAAATCTCTTAAGCAATTGTATTGATGATAGGTTCAAGATTACCTTACTGCGACTCAATGATGCCAAAATATCATATTGATATATTTTGAAAAGGTCCAGAGCCTAGAATTGCTTGAGTGTTTTAAATTTTGGGTTGCGCATTTACCAGTAAAGAAGGAAATGAGTTCATGAGATTTACAGACGGAATTTCACGTGTCATTTATTATTTGTGCATAATTTTATAATACTACTTAAAAAACACGTTCTATAGTCTATGGATATTTTGGAAACCTTATACCATATCAAGGAGCCAAAATAAAAAAAATGAATATTTGGCCTGATTAAATCGTAATGTGTTGATGTGTTTAAATTTGAAAACCGTAATGTACCCCGTGACCATATCGTGACCCATATGATATGAGTTATGAGAGACCAAAAGTTTTTTGTGACTTTATTACTCTCTGTGGGTCGGGCACAGCAAGTGGTATATATATATATATGGTGATATATTTCCAACTAGTTGGCAAACACATTTCTTTTCTATTCGTATGAGTATCTTCAGCCCGGCTTCGTTAACGTCTATACAGTAGCATTATTTGTTAGATTCTGAGCGGTTGCAGATTTGATGATTGACGTGTTCGGGAAACTACTTTTCCTCGCTTTCTTGAAGGTATGTATGTGTGACGTTTTATTTAGATTGGTGAAGCAATATAAATGGCCTACATGTATGTAATCACAAAAGGGACGTGACTGGCATAGGCCTATACACATGATAACATGATAAATGTTGACTAAATTGTCATTGATTTGAAAAGTTAGCAATAATAACATGATAATCCGTATGTAACCAGTCTTTTCTCTGGAATTCACATAACATGCATGCCCGCTGAAGTTTTGTCAGATGTATATTTTATTTGACACAATATTAATTCACTAAATATTGCTATTTGATGGTATACAAAACTCACGTTATGACTGACCTGAGTTGACAGGTGCTTGCATGAATCCCTTCAATATTTATTGATATTTGAAGATATTTGTCAATTTCGTATTTTCACAAAACTTCTGTTAATTTCGCATTTGTGCGAATTCATATGTGAATTAATTTATTGCATTTTGAAATCCTTCATATGGGAGACCGGGGCTAGGTAAAGCGATGTTCAGAAATGATGTTCCACCAGAAATGGTTTTAGTGTCAGGATATTAAGACTAGCCTACTTATCCTCTCTAATGCCAAATCTTGGTTAGCTAGGCACGAATTGACTATTTTTTATGCATCATTGTTTCATTGTGACAGAAACATCTTTTCGACTGTTCCAAATTACCATATATTAATAAATGAAAATATAACTGGTATCAGTTTAAAAGCATCATTTAAAAAGGCCTAATTTGCTGAGCTTGCTTTATATTATTCCAGGAAGGATACGCCGCTTTTAATTAAGCTGCAAATGGTGCATTGTAGAGGGACATTTACAGTCATTTACATTTTCACCCACTTGAGGTTGTGTCACGCTACCGCGATCTACAACCTCATGTGGTTGAAAAATTATGGAAAGATCAACCGAGTCGACCTAAATGTATTAAGGACATAAAAAAATAATAAAAACTCAATCTGCACATGTTGACTTTTTACACAAAATGACTAGATGGAGTCTTGTAACACATCTTTGTCATTATTGCCGTCAATAATCATACCAAGGGATTGAAGATGCAGTTTTTCAATGGTTTCTAACTAGTCCCGGTGTATATTTGTGTAGTTGAAAAACGCAAATAAAATAACTTGAACTAACTAATTACCATATTATGTGATTCTCAATAGCTTTGGACTTCAATATTTTCACAGAGCTAATACAATAGAGTATAGGGGAGGGATGTTATATAACATTATTTTCATCGAGTAGCCATTCAAAAGTCACTGCCTTTTACAAAATAGTCCAGTATCACTTAAAATTTCTCATTGTTATTAAATTCCTAAAATTTATCGAATATGTCTTCAGTGTCACATAGATCTAAGCCTATAAGATTAAAATAATTCAATGTTAATAAACTGTATTCTGAGCTTAGTGTGAAAAATTGGGATGTACTTATGAATTACAAGAAAATGATCAGTAGATCATAAGCGGCCCCAACCAGTTACTCACTTGTGTCATCCGTTGGACAGAATAGCCCTCCCCCTGTCAGTTATATCCCGTTTATGCCAACGGCATGGGGAAATCTTATGAATTTCATGAGAATTATCAGCATTCATCAGCCAGGCCACAACCAATTATTCACTACCCTACTTGGCGTCCATTTCTTCGACATAATTTACCAATATCTTTCCATATAATATACAGTTGTAAATAATATGGAGAAGGGACCAAACAGATTCTTCTCGATCACGACTCAATGCACAAGTTTCTGTGTGTAATAGATCAATGGCAAAAGCAAAAAAAAGCTGTTATACAAATTTGGTTTCAGGGATTATCTCTAACCCTAGATAATTATGGGATAAAATGAAATTTTGCATAAAAAACAAACAATAAACTTCCGGATAGTTCATGCAATAGTAAACTTGCTTGTTCCTTATTATTTTTAATCGCTAAAATCAGGGACACTCACCAAAATCGGATTCAACCATTTATCCTGAACTCACTCCTCTAGCTGCCCCAAATCATTCACTCACTTTCTCACAATACTTGGAAAGTAGCATGTGAAAGCTGATTTGGTGATCACCCAGCAAATCATGTGACCTAGACCCTGACCATCTCAAATAACAAGGACAGCGCTGATATTCTGATATTCTGGATATCACAAAGATCATAAATCTCTCATTGGCTGAAGGAAAATTCCCAGATGCCTTCAAAATTGATCTTGTTACACCACTACTAAAAAAACCATTCACTTGATCGAAATGAATTAAGCAATTTAGACCTGTATCTCGATTAAATTTTGTTTCCAAATCGATCGAGAAAATTTCACAAAATTAGGCTTATGCATAATTCTTGGATAACCTTCAATCGGCACAAAGATCTGGACATTCCGGCGAAACGATTTTTTGGTTATATATTTAGTATGACATTTTATCAGCTCGAGACAGTGGTGAACTTACTGCCCAGTCTCTCTTGGATTTATCTGCAGCCCTTTAGGCCTACACGATTGATCATGACTCAGTGGTTTGGCAGTTAATCTACACATCTCTCGTTACAGAAAATACAACGCAATCGCTGTTTGCTGTACAAAATTATATGCTGGCAATTCTGGGTGGGTCTGGGTGGAACAAAACATGCTGAAATTACATCCTAGTAAGACAGATTACTGGAAATATAACCCAGCGACAGAAAGTCACTCATATATTCCCAGTTGAACTTCTCAACCAGAATTGTGACGAAATAACGTTAGAGTCAATACGAAACCTGGGTGTGGCTTTTGATCCAGCTTGTTCATTCAAAAAACATATCTCGAATATTTGTAAATAAACTTTCTACCACATTCGCTATCTCAGACGCATTCGAATTCATCTGAAAAAAGCCACTCCAATTTCTCCAGCCAATGCTCTAGTGAGCAAACGCATTAACTGCTGAAAAATATAAAAAAAAGTTTGCAGCGTGTATTGAATATGTTGTATGATGCACTTTAGTATTTTTCAATTGCAATGCTGATCTACTATTGCTGGCTTATAAATTAGCTTGGAATTCCTACAATTATTTTTCCGTTAGACATTTATTGTGCATATTTTGTGTAGAGGATACCTCAAAAGATAAAAAATAACTGCATCAACTGCTTTTTCAGTAATTAAAATCACGTGGAAAGGAGGTATTACACTAAACTATACCTCGAATAGTTCAAAAGTTTGGTGTCACTATGTCGCTTTGCGGCCTTTTTGGATGCTGGGACGCCAATGGTCCAAGATGGCCGCCAAAAAAATGCCAAGATGATTTTTTCATTTCCTGACACAATAAACTACAAGAAAAAATATGTTGTAAAGCATCAGGCAAAAAATCCCACGAAATTACATAAGGGTGTAATGGTGTATACTATAGGACATCTAAATTTGTCTAAAAATTTGAACTCGTATCGTAACCAGGGAACGGTCACAGCGCAACAGCACTCGACTGCGTGTTGTGCTGCTACTGCTCCGACCGTAACCATAGCGTCGCCTCGGAGCTAAAGGATCCTATCTGCCTCTCTAACGAGTGTCAGATAGGATCCTTTAGCTCCGAGGCGACGATAGGGCCTATTCGTTCCAATTTTCAGACAACGATGTATTTTTAGATAATATGGCAGCCGTGCTGCAGGTTGAATGGATTTTACTTATATAATTTATGTTATGTCATGTTTGAGTTGATCGTGTAGCCCCCCCCCCCCCCCCATCTGTACCACACACATTATTATTTGGACGAGTTCTTTATTTCTCCATATCGCCAGCACGAAGCCGTATTATTTGTACGAGCGCTCTATTTCCCCATATCGCACTGAAATGAACAATGCTTGTGTAACTTATTATATTAACATATTCTGCTTACATGTCGACGGCAATATTATGCTAATGCAGCTGCGTCGTTTTGCTTCACTGTACAAAATTATTCACATTGCAGCAGCCCACTCCTGTGGAAGCTGACCATGCTTCCCATGAGTATGGGGCAACAATATTTATAACGCCCCATCTACTTTAAACTATTAATACATATTACATAAGAAAAATTTCCGTACTATCCTGATGCGGACTTATTTTGTGTTTTTTTCAGCACATAATAATGGATATCCCAATAGGGTACTATTTTTCTTAACCTTAAGAGAGAGGTCCCTGTTTGACGCACGTAGGAGAGCGCAATTGTTATTGCTGTAGGCCCATTGGCCATGCTTACCAGTGTAATGAATATTTAATTTTGACACTTGGTATATAGACACCTCATATGTGCAGATATCTGTAATATCGGCCGAGATATGAAACAAAATAAAATTGTCGGTAATGGTGGGTCATTTTGTCCCAGTTTATCCTTTTTGGACAATTCTGTCAAAGGTACCCTCCTATAACCGGCTTTATAATGTTATTTGACCATCAAAACCTGAGTTTTGAACCTCATATATATATGCGACCCTCCCAGAATCTACCCCTCACTCACAGAATATATCCCTCCTTCCTAGAACATAGCCCTTTTTAAATTTTAGGCAACGCTCCCAGAATAAACCCCTCCCTCCCAGAATAACCCCCCCTTTTAAATATTTATAAGCGTCTTCCCAGAATCTACCCCTCCCTGCCAGAATATACCCCTCCTTTCCAGAATAAACCCCTCTTTTCCAAAACGATATCCTACACTTCCAGAATCCAAACCTCCTATAATATACCCCCTTTTAAACATGTTTATGCGACGCTCCCAGAATCTACCCCTCTCTCCCAGAATATATCCCCTTTTAAACATTTATAAGAGACCCTTCCAGAATCCACCCCTCCCTCCCAGAATATACCATATTTTAAACATCCACATGCGGGACTCCCAGAATCTACCCCCGTCTCCATAATTTACCCCCTCTTTTCCACTAATATATGCGATGTTCCAAGAATCTACCCCTCCCTCTCATAACCATTTTAAGCATCTATATGCGACAATCCCTCACAGAATATACCCCCCCCCTCACTTTTAAACATTTCTAAGCGACTCTCCCAGAAACTATTCCTCCCTCCCAGAAATTTCCTATCCCTCAGAAGATATCCTCTTAAAATCTATGAGCGACTCTTTTAGAATCTACCATTCCTTCCCAGAATGTACGCCACCCCCCCTTTTAAACATCTATATGCGACCGTCCCAAGATCTATCCTACCTCCCAGAATACACTCCCTTTTAACATCTATGTACCTCCCAGAATACCCCCCCCCCCCTTCTAAACATCTATATGCGAACCTCCGTGAATCTACCCCTCCCTCCCAAAATTTACCCCTTTTTTTGCCACCCACTATATGTGAAGTTCCCAGAATCTACCACTCCCTCTCATATTATACCCTTTTTAAACATCTATATGGGACCCTCCCAGAATCTATCGCCCCCCCCCCTCCCCCCCCATAATATATCCCCTTTTCAACATCTATATGCGATCCTCCGATAATCTACCCCTCCCTCCCAGAGTGTACTCCCTCTTAAAGATATATATGCTACACTGCCAGAATCTATCCCCCTTTTCCCCAACTACCGTATCCCCGCGCATTAACGTGAATGCACTTCTTTTTGAAAATGCACTCATTTTTTCAAATGTAAGTGCATGCACTTGTATTCGAACATAATAAAAATAAATTTTAAATTTCTTCAAATTCGTTAAAATCGTAATTACATTTGATTTAGTCCAATACAAAGAGAACTATAAAGCTAACGCCAGTAATCACAGCGATCTCTGACTGTTACTTTATAGTTAGCTTGCGGGAGTGACTCCCGGAAAAAGGTGTTGACACTATTCTACCTGAACTGTCATATCACACCTCATTTGTCCACGCTTTTCAGCTATTACACCCATAAACTAACGCTTCAACGACTGGACTGTCGGCACATATCTATATTAAGGAGCAATTCTCTTCTAATATCTACCCGTTAATAAATAAAAGTAATGATGTAATTTGTGTTTACGATCAACATAATATGTTCTTTTTTCTATTTCACAACTATGTGCGACACTCTCAGAATATACCCACCTCCTTTCTACTACTTTATGCGACGCTTCCAGAATCTACCCCTCCCTCTCAGAATACACCCCCCCCCCCCCTATCGAACATCTAGAATGTATCCCTCATACTCCTGGACTTATCTCATCTAAGATAATATATAAGCATATTCATGCAAAATTAGCTTGATCCCAATACGTTTGAAATAAGATATAATTGCAAACTCTATAACTAACAATCTTCCCTAACAAATTATCTTACCCACGAGCCTGCAGGGCGATACCTTGGTCTATCGACCTTAGCGTCCAACCATCTTAAATAGCGAGATACCTTGAATGTTGCGCGTCGGAAGACCGGCCAATCAGACAGTGCTTGACAGCTGCCTGAGAGCAAAGCAAGATTGTTTCCGTTGGTATGATAGATAAAGACAAGCTCGGAATCTCACGCTAATGTGTACCAAACTCCCTGATGGCGGCCACTATGTGATTACTGGCCGCCATGATGGAGTTTGATACACATCACTGTCCGTGTGAGATTCCCGACATGTCTATATTATAATTGATCAAACGATATATCAAACGTAAACAGGTAATTGTACGTGCCTGATAGCTGACCAAGAGGTCAATTCTTAGTGACCCTTAAATAAATCCAAAACATCCAATGAGGTTTAAATCTCAGACACATCCTCAGGGTACCTACATAGACAAATAGAGTACTCGATACGGTCAGGCTCCTGCAGTAGCACTCGCATGAGACATAACTGGCCAAGGGAAGATGTGATAAACTTGAACAGGCGTTATATGAGCTAAACACTGTCATTTTGTCTGTGAAGGAATGTATGCTCTTAAAAAATGTCACACATTTCCGTCCTAATACGAATAGAAATTGCCACAAAAACGCGAATATTTTCGTAATATTTAACTAATTGTATGTCTACTATATATGAACATGAACCCGCTTAATGTGTTAATGTGTTTCAACTTGAAAACCTGTAATATACCCCCTGACCATATCGTGACCCATATGGTATGACATGTTATGAGAAACCAATAGTTTTTGTGACTTTATTACTGTATGTGTGTCGTGCACAGCCAGTGGCATTATATGGAGTTATGAGCAAAATCTTGACGGTATAAAACATTACCAGCTAACGTACATTAGTTGGCAAACGAAATTTCTTTTTCATTCGTGTGAATCTCTTCAGTCTGGCTTCGTTATCTATATTAAGGAGCAATTCTCTTCTAATAGCTACCCTTTAATAAATAAAAGTAATGATGTAATTTGTGTTTACGATCAACATAATATGTTCTTTTTTCTATTTCACAACTATGTGCGACACTCTCAGAATATACCCACCTCCTCTCTACTACTTTATGCGGCGCTTCCAGAATGTACCCCTCCCTCTCAGAATACACCCCCCCCCCTATCGAACATCTAGAATGTACCCCTCATACTCCTGGACTGATCTCATCTAAGATAATATATAAGCATATTCATGCAAAATTAGCTTGATCCCAATACGTTTGAAATAATATATAATTGCAAACTCTATAACAAATAATTAGAAATCAGGAATTTCGTCTCTATATCTAGCCTAACTGGTGAATGTGCAGCACAAAAATTATAAAAATTTGCAGTTCTAGTCTATGTACATGTTCACATCATATGGTCATATTAAGAACCCAAAATAAAATCACCGATTTTTTTATGATTTTAGCCTGGGCCAGTCCCTTTAAACTGGCCACAATTCAAACAGTCATCTCAGAACCATAAAAAAACATATAAACTACACCAAGATCCCCAAAGTATTAGCAAAGATAGACTGTTTTTAATAAAAATAACTTGCCAAAAACTGACATATTTGTCATCCAGATTATGTCACTATATCTTACCCGAAATGCATTAAACTCAACAGCTATTGCTTAAGTGGTTCAACTGGATTCTCCAATATTTGTGGAATTTGTGGACAATAATTGTGGAATTACATCAAGGTAAAAAAATCTCTTAAGCAATTGTATTGATGATAGGTTCAAGATTACCTTACTGCGACTCAATGATGCCAAAATATCATATTGATATATTTTGAAAAGGTCCAGAGCCTAGAATTGCTTTAGTGTTTTAAATTGTGGGTTGCGCATTTACCAGTAAAGAAGGAAATGAGTTCATGAGATTTACAGACGGAATTTCACGTGTCATTTATTATTTGTGCATAATTTTATAATACTACTTAAAAAACACGTTCTATAGTCTATGGATATTTTGGAAACTGAATACCATATCAAGGAGCCAAAATAAAAAAAATGAATATTTGGCCTGATTAAATCGTAATGTGTTGATGTGTTTAAACTTGAAAACCGTAATGTACCCCGTGACCATATCGTGACCCATATGGTATGAGTTATGAGAGACCAAAAGTTTTTGTGACTTTATTACTCTCTGTGGGTCGGGCACAGCAAGTGGTATATATATATATATGGTGATATATTTCCAGCTAGTTGGCAAACACATTTCTTTTCTATTCGTATGAGTCTCTTCAGCCCGGCTTCGTTAACGTCTATACAGTAGCATCATTTGTTAGATTCTAAGCGGTTGCAGATTTGATGATTGACGTGTTCGGGAAACTACTTTTCCTCGCTTTCTTGAAGGTATGTATGTGTGACGTTTTATTTAGATTGGTGAAGCAATATAAATGGCCTACATGTATGTAATCACAAAAGGGACGTGACTGGCATAGGCCTATACACATGATGACATGATAAATGTTGACTAAATTGTCATTGATTTGAAAAGTTAGCAATAATAACATGATAATCCGTGTGCAACCAGTCTTTTTGCTGGAATTCACATAACATGCATGCCCGCTGAAGTTTTGTCAGATGTATATTTTATTTGACACGATTTTAATTCACTAAATATTGCTATTTGATGGTATACAAAACTCACGTTATGACTGACCTGAGTTGACAGGTGCTTGCATGAATCCCTTCAATATTTATTGATATTTGAAGATATTTGTCAATTTCGTATTTTCACAAAACTTTTGTTAATTTCCCATTTGTGCGAATTCATATGTGAATTAATTTATTGCATTTTTAAATCCTTCATATGGGAGACCGGGGCTAGGTAAAGCGATGTTCAGAAATGCTGTTCCACCAGAAATGGTTTTAGTGTCAGGATATTAAGACTAGCCTACTTATCCTCTCTAATGCCAAATCTTGGTTAGCTAGGCACGAATTGACTATTTTTTATGCATCATTGTTTCATTGTGACAAAAACATCTTTTCGACTGTTCCAAATAACCATATATTAATAAATGTAAATATAACTGGTATCGGTTTAAAAGCACCATTTAAAAGGGCCTAATTTCCTGAGCTTGCTTTATATTATTCCAGGAAGGATACGCCGCTTTAAATTAAGCTGCAAATGGTGCATTGTAGAGGGACATTTACAGTCATTTACATTTTCACCCACTTGAGGTTGTGTCACGCTACCGCGATCTACAACCTCATGTGGTTGAAAAATTATGGAAAGATCAACAGAGTCGACCTAAATGTATTAAGGACATAAAAAAATAACCGTCAATAATCATACCAAGGGATTGGAGATGCAGTTTTTCAATGGTTTCTAACTAGTCCCGGTGTATATTTGTGTAGTTGAAAAACGCAAATAAAATAACTTGAACTAACTAATTACCATATTATGTGATTTTCAATAGCTTTGGCCTCCAATATTTTCACAGAGCTAATACAATAAAGTATAGGGGAGGGATGTTATATAACATTATTTTCATCGCGTAGCCATTCAAAAGTCACTGCCTTTTACAAAATAGTCCAGCATCACTTAAAATTTCTCATTGTTATTAAATTCCTAAAATTAAATTTATCGAATATGTCTTCAGTGTCACATAGATCTAAACCTATAAGATAAAAATAATTAAATGTTATTAAACGGTATTCTGAGCTTAGTGTGAAAAACTGGGATGTACTTATGAATTACAAGAAAATGATCAGTAGATCATAAGCGGCCCCAACCAGTTACTCACTTGTGTCATCCGTTGGACAGAATAGCCCTCCCCCTGTCAGTTATATCCCGTTTATGCCAACGGCATGGGGAAATCTTATGAATTTCAGGCCCCAACCAATTATTCACTACCCTACTTAGCGTCCATTTCGTCGACATAATTTACCAATATCTTTCCATATAATATACAGTTGTAAATAATATGGAGAAGGGACCAAACAGATTCTTCTCGATCACGACTCAATGCACAAGTTCCTGTGTGTAATAGATCAATGTCAAAAGCAAAAAAAACTGTTGTACAAATTTGCTTTCAGGGATTATCTCTAACCCTAGATAATTATGGGATAAAATGAAATTTTGCATAAAAAACAAACAATAAACTTCCGGATAATTCATGCAATAGTAAACTTGCTTGTTCTTTATTATTTTTTATAAGTATAATCGCTAAAATCAGGGACACTCACCAAAATCAGATTCAACCATTTATCCCGGACTCACTCCTCTAGCTGCCCCAAATCTTTTACTCACTTTCTCACAATACTTGGAATGTAGCATGTGAAAGCTGACTTGGTGATCACCAAGCAAATCATGTGACCTAGACCCTGACCATCTCAAATAACAAGGACAGCGCTGATATTCTGATATTCTGGATATCACAAAGATCATAAATCTCTCATTGGCAGAAGGAAAATTCCCAGATGCCTTCAAAATTGATCTTGTTACACCACAACTAAAAAAAACATTCACTCGATCGAAATGAATTAAGCAATTTAGACCTGTATCTCGATTAAATTTCGTTTCCAAATCGATCGAGAAAATTTCACAAAATTAGGCTTATGCATAATTCAGGTATCTTGGATAACCCTCAATCGGCGCAAAGATCTGGACATTCCGGCGAAACGTTTTTTTGGTTATATATTTGGAATGACATTTTATCAGCTCGAGACAGTGGTGAACTTACTGCCCAGTCTCTCTTGGATTTATCTGCAGCCCTTTAGGCCTACACGATTGATCATGACTCAGTGGTTTGGCAGTTAATCTACACATCTCTCGTTACAGAAAATACAACGCAATCGCTATTTGCTGTACAAAATTTTATGCTGGCAATTCAGGTAAGGGTGGAACAAAACATGCTGAAATTACATCCTAGTAAGACAGATTACTGGAAATATAACCCAGCGACAGAAAGTCACTCATATATTCCCAGTTGAACTTCTCAACCAGAATTGTGACGAAATAACATTAGAGTCAATACGAAACCTAGGTGTGGCTTTTGATCCAGCTTGTTCATTCAAGAAACATATCTCGAATATTTGTAAATAAACTTTCTACCACATTCGCTATCTCAGACGCATTCGAATTCAGCTGAAAAAGCTACTCCAATTTCTCCAGCCAATGCTCTAGTGAGCAAACGCATTAACTGCTGAAAAATATAAAAAAAAGTTTGCAGCGTGTATTGAATATGTTGTATGATGCACTTTAGTATTTTTCGATTGCAATGCTGATCTACTATTGCTGGGTTATAAATTAGCTTGGAATTCCTACAATTATTTTTCCGTTAGACATTTATTGTGCATATTTTGTGTAGAGGATACCTCAAAAGATAAAAAATAACTGCATCAACTGCTTTTTCAGTAATTAAAATCACGTGGAAAGGAGGTATTACACTAAACTATACCTCGAATAGTTCAAAAGTTAAGGTGTCACTATGTCGCTTGGCGGCCTTTTTGGATGCTGGGACGCCAATGGTCCAAGATGGCCGCCAAAAAAATGCCAAGATGATTTTTTCATTTCCTGACACAATAAACAACAAGAAAAATTATGTAAAGCATCAGGCAAAAAATCCCACGAAATTACATAAGAGTGTAATGGTGTATACTATAGGACATCTAAATTTGTCTAAAACTTTGAACTCGTATCGTAACCAGGGAACGGTCACAGCGCAACAGCACTCGACTGCGTCTTGTGCTGCTACTGCTCCGACCGTAACCATAGGGCCTATTCGTTCCAATTTTCAGACAACGATAATATGGCAGCCGTGCTGCAGGTTGGATGGATTTTACTTATATAATTTATGTTATGTCATGTTTGAGTTGATCGTGTAGCCCCCCCCCCCCCCTCTGTACCACACACATTATTATTTGGACGAGTTCTTTATTTCGCCATATCGTCAGCACGAAGCCGTATTATTTGTACGAGCGCTCTATTTCCCCATATCGCACTGAAATGAACAATGCTTGTGTAGCTTATTATATTAAGCTGCCAAAGAATTTTATATTGCGGGCACATTAACATATTCTGCTTACATGTCGACGGCAATATTATGCTAATGCAGCTGCGTCGTTTTGCTTCACTGTACAAAATTATTCACATTGCAGCAGCCCACTCCTGTGGAAGCTGACCATGCTTCCCATGAGTATGGGGCAACAATATTTATAACGCCCCATCTACTTTAAACTATTAATACATATTGCATAAAAAAAATGTCCGTACTATCCTGATGCGGACTTACTTTGTGTATTTTTCAACACATAATAATGGATATCCCGATAGGGTACTATTTTTCTTAACCTTAACAGAGAGGTCCCTGTTTGACGCACGTAGGAAAGCACAATTGTTATTGCTGTAGGCCCATTGACCATGCTTACCAGTGTAATGGAAATTCAATTTTGACACTTGGTATATAGACACCTCATATGTGCAGATATCTGTAATATCGGCCGAGATATGAAACAAAATAAAATTGTCGGTAATGGTGGGTCATTTTGTCCCAGTTTACCCTTTTTGGACAATTCTGTCAAAGGTAACCTCCTATAACCGGCTTTATTATGTTAGTTGACCATCAAAACCTGAGTTTTGAACCTCATATATATATGCGACTCTCTCAGAATCTACCCCTCACTAACAGAATATATCCCTCCTTCCTAGAACATAGCCCTTTTTAAATTTTATGCAAAGCTCCCAGAATAAACCCCTCCCTCCCAGAATAACCCACCCTCTTAAATATTTATAAGCGTCATCCCAGAATATACCCCTCCCTGCCAGAATATACCCCTCCTTTCAAGAATAAACCCCTCTTTTCCAAAACGATATCCTACACTTCCAGAATCTAAACCTCCTATAATATACCCCCTTTTAAACATGTTTATGCGACGCTCCCAGGATCTACCCCTCTCTCCCAGAATATATCCCCTTTTAAACATTTATAAGAGACCCTTCCAGAATCCACCCCTCCCTCCCAGAATCTACCCCTCCCTCCCAGAATATACCATATTTTAAGCATCTACATGCGGGGCTCCCAGAATCTACCCCCGTCTCCCATAATTTACCCCCTCTTTTCCACTAATATATGCGATGCTCCAAGAATCTACCCCTCCCTCTCATAACCATTTTAAGCATCTATATGCGACAATCCCTCACAGAATATACCCCCCCTCTCACTTTTAAACATTTCTAAGCGACTCTCCCAGAAACTATTCCTCCCTCCCAGAAAATACCTATCCCTCAGAAGATATCCTCTTGAAAATCTATGAACGACCCTTTTAGAATCTACCATTCCTTCCCAGAATGTACGCCCCCCCCCCCTTTTAAACATCTATATGCGACCGTCCCAGAATCTATCCTACCTCCCAGAATACACTCCCTTTTAACATCTATGTACCTCCCAGAATACCCCCCCCCCTTTCTAAACATCTATATGCGAACTTCCGTGAATCTACCCCTCCCTCCCAAAATTTACCCCTCTTTTTGCCACCCACTATATGTGAAGTTCCCAGAATCTACCACTTCCTCCCATATTATACCCTTTTTAAGCATCTATATGCGATCCTCCGATAATC
Source organism: Flabesymbios commensalis (assembly GCA_964017125.1). NCBI lineage: Eukaryota > Metazoa > Annelida > Polychaeta > Terebellida > Flabelligeridae > Flabesymbios > Flabesymbios commensalis. The sequence goes on along the minus strand of OZ024904.1, from coordinate 37,738,722 downwards.
TCCTCCCTCCCAGAGTGTACTCCCTCTTAAAGATATATATGCGACACTGCCAGAATCTATCCCCCTTTTCCCCAACTACCGTATCCCCGCGCATTAACGAGAATGCACTTCTTTTTGAAAATGCACTTATTTTTTCAAATGTAAGTGCATGCACTTGTATTCGAACATAATAAAAATAAATTTTAAATTTCTTCAAATTCGTTAAAATCGTAATTACATTTGATTTAGTCCAATACAAAGAAAACTATAAAGCTAACGCCAGTAATCACAACGATCTCTGACTGTTACTTTATAGTTAGCTTGCGGGAGTGACTCCGGGCAAAAGGTGTTGACACTATTCTACTTGAACTGTCATATCACACCTCATTTATCCACGCTTTTCAGCTATTACACCCATAAACTAACGCTTCGACGGCTGGACTGTCGGCACATATCTATATTAAGGAGCAATTCTCTTCTAATATCTACCCGTTAATAAATAAAAGTAATTATGTAATTTGTGTTAACGATCAACATAATATGTTCTTTTTTCTATTTCACAACTATGTGCGACACTCTTAGAATATACCCACCTCCTTTCTACTACTTGATGCGACGCTTCCAGAATCTACCCCTCCCTCTCAGAGTACACCCCCCCCCCTAATGAACATCTAGAATGTACCCCTCATACTCCTGGACTTATCTCATCTAAGATAATATATATGCATATTCATGCAAAATTAGCTTGATCCCAATACGTTTGAAATAAGATATAATTGCAAACTCTATAACAAACAATCTTCCCTAACAAATTATCTTACCCACGAGCCTGCAGGGCGATACCTTGGTCTATCGAGCTTAGCGTCCAACCATTTTAAATAGCGAGATACCTTGAATGTTGGGCGTCGGAAGACCGGCCAATCAGACAGTGCTTGACAGCTGCCTGAGAGCAAAGCAAGATTGTTTCCGTTGGTATGATAGATAAAGACAAGCTCGGAATCTCACGCTGATGTGTACCAAACTCCCTGATGGCGGCCACTATGTGATTACTGGCCGCCATGATGGAGTTTGATACACATCACTGTCCGTGTGAAATTCCCGACATGTCTATATTATAATTGATCAAACGATACATCAAACGGAAACAGGTAACTGTACGTGCCTGATAGCTGACCAAGAGGTCAATTCTTAGTGACCCTTAAATAAATCCAAAACATCCAATGAGGTTTAAATCTCAGACACATCTTCAGGGTACCTACATAGACAAATAGAGTACTCGATACGGTCAGGCTCCTGCAGTAGCACTCGCATGAGACATAACTGGCCAAGGGAAGATGTGATAAACTTGAACAGGCGTTATATGAGCTAAACACTGCCATTTTGTCTGTGAAGGAATGTATGCTCTTAAAAAATGTCACACATTTCCGTCCTAATACGAATAGAAATTGACACAAAAACGCGAATAATTTCGTATTATCTAACTAATTGTATGTCTACTATATCTGAACATGAACCCGCTTAATGTGTTAATGTGTTTTAACTTGAAAACCTGTAATGTACCCCCTGACCATATCGTGACCCATATGGTATGACATGTTATGAGAAACCAATAGTTTTTGTGACTTTATTACTGCATGTGGGTCGTGCACAGCCAGTGGCATTATATGCAGTTATGAGCAAAATCTTGACGGTATAAAACATTACCAGCTAACGTACGTTAGTTGGCAAACGAAATTTCTTTTTCATTCGTGTGAATCTCTTCAGTCTGGCTTCGTTAACTTCTATGCAGTAGGCCTAGCATTATTTGTTAAATTCTGAGCGGTTGCAGCGGTAGCAGCCCTTCTTTTCCTCGCTTTCTTGAAGGTATGTAAGACGTTTTATTAAATTGGGAGCAATAGATATGATGGCCTACACGTAATCATATAATGGACTGACATAGGCCTATACACATGCCTATATGTTGACTCGATTGTCATTGATTTAAAAAGTTATATACATCATAATGTTAGCACCCTTTAGGGAGAGATATGGCGCAATGGTTAGAACGTGGCGCTTTGCCGATGTCGCTGGCTGCCTTGGGAATTCGAACCCCGCTTGGTGCAGGATTTTCAGAGAAATATCATGCTTCTCTCCTTTCAATCTTGGGACATTATGTCGAGATTGTGTCATTGGGTAAGGCACTTCACCTTCACCCTCACCCTCACATATGATTATTTCACATTAAAAAACGTGATACACAAATCTAACAGCTTTAATTTGATGTCATAATGTAATCTGTATCTCTTAAACCGGGATCATTATGATCTAGGTATCTTCCAAGCACGATCCTTGCTTGGAACAAATTACCTACTATTATTAAAGAAAATGCAACTATAAAAATTGTTAGGACAATTTTTTTTTTTTAAATAAAAAACCACAATACAAACATATTTGCACTGGACCTGAATATAGGCATCACACTAGAATTCGATTAGGTCTAAGCGCACGTAACCAGCAAAGGATTACTTATAATCTAATTGAAACTAAGTTTTGCGATAATTGTAGAGATAAAGACTACTTTCTAGATTGCCCACAGTACGAAAACTTAGAATTACCCTTTTATACAAGTTACAAACACTTTACTAACAGATTTATTTCAAAGTAAGAAACAATTATTGGATAATAATATTCATGTAAATGCAAATGATAGAAACACAAAAACAAAACTATGCTCCGCTATCAATACTTTTATAGCCAACAACGGTAGATTTTCCAAATAAATTATTATGCCATACTGCTCCAAACTTCCTTCAAAAATATGATTATTGACAACCGATCCATGCATTATTTCATTCAATTTTCATTATTCATACACAGGAGACCAACTTTGTTTGTTTGTAATCCTGAACAAATAAGTATGTTTTCCGAAAAAAAGACAAGTGATCTCATGATGCCTCGTGTATGAATCGTCATCTGAGGAATAATTCAGTCTATTTCACTAAGTTTTAAAATATTAAAACATTTCTAATGATAGATATATGGATGTTTTATTGACATAATTTGAAGTCATTGCTGACTTATTTGTCATAAATTATGTTCCACATCTTATGCACTATTTCATATAACATAACGCTCAAGGTGAGGCAAAAGGTAAAAATTAAAGTGAAATTAGAAATATTTTTTGGAACAAATGCTTTCCTTTTCATCGTTCTTCCTTCTGACACACGATAATCAATAATCGGTCAATTTGAATTATTATGACTGGGTCAGTGTTAATGTAAAAGTGAAATTTAATCTAAGCAATTGATATATTCAATACTTGTAGGGCTTACTTCCCTGGAAAAATATCACATTTGTTTAACCTTTGTCTTGGACGAGGGGGTGGGCTAACATAACGTCCATAGCATGCGCCCATAGGGGTAGTGCAAAATAAGCCACATTAATAATCGGAACACACACCTCAAACAACACTGAAGAAGTAGTTAAACCTGATTTTAAATTCGTATGTTTTGATTTGTCAGTCTCCTTTTGATTAAGTGTGAGAGCTCCTCTCACATAGGCCTATTGAGATTTAAATCTCTGGGATACACAACATGTAAAACGAACAAAAAAGATGTCAGTCCAGCAAGAAAAAATTCCACTGGTGAACGGAGAAAGGTTTATAGTATTTGTCATGCCAGTCTCAATGTTACACAAACTGAATACCACACTACGGCCTCACATCATGGACTGCTTGATGATAGGTGTTCAGCCTGATGCACTTTATATGCACCCATACGAGATGGATTGGACCAAGGACCCGATCACATTCATAAGTAGCCGTCTGGGTAGTTCTCTTGTTCTCTGGGTGTTACACACGGCGATGGCGAAATAATCAAAGACACTCCGGATAAGATTGTTTTGCATTATTGAATAATGAAACAGTTTGGAATAAGGGGCGACAAATTCAATTCTTCGATGATTTTGATGTCATCAATGGACACTGAGCCAAGCGCTATATACGGGACTGCAGATGGCTGGGTAGGGGTGGAATGAGCTGACCATTTGTATTATGCTGACAT